>NW_019060528.1:271776-290728 GCF_000696155.1 Zootermopsis nevadensis | reverse complement strand
GTCGTTAGATAAACCAAGTAGCCAAGTCGCTCAGTTCAACTTATTGTTTATTTAGTGTCAATAAAGTGATTTCAATTTGAGTAGTATGTAAATGCCATCTCGTTTACTAGTCCAATAAAAATGTCCGCAAATAGACTTGGTGACATGGAGGGAAATCCCCGCTGAGATGAAGTACAGTAATTACGGCACCGTCTGTTAATATGTCCACATCTTGTGACAAGTAGAAAGGCGACATTAACGCTAATCCTCCTCAGAATTAACGTTGCTCGTTATTCGAGTCATGACTGTACGCGAACAATCGCTTTGAAATTGCGCTGCTATAGACTATAGGCACTTATGGTATGTATAGGCGTCTCGGGAAATGGGGGGAGGGGGAGTGGTGGTGGTGCAATCGATTTCCATGCTGTCGCCCTTTCATTTGACTCCCTTAGCCCGTAACTTCTTAGTTTTTGGAAACTTTTGTTTCAAAACTTTGTAGACGCTTATTCCTCGTCCTTCTGCCCCGCTCAGATTGTTGCCCCGAAGTAAATATCTCTTTCTGAGGATGGAGAATTTTTTCCACCAGACCAGGATGTATAGTCCACCGCAAACGATTCTGATTCTCATGTTAGATTGTATCAAGAGTTAGCTGGTGATTGTCATTAAGTTGCGATTATCGAAGTTATGGACAGGGTATTTTGTCTTTGAGAACGAAGTACCATGAAAAATACTTGAAGACAAAATACTCTGCCCTTAACTGAGAGTGAGAATCCTATCTTGAAGATTTCTGTCTTCTGGGTTGTTGCGCCTTTTAGTCTGGTCGATGAATCGCCCTGATGAAGGAGGCAGTATGACCTCTGAAACGTTGGTAAAATCGGCCAGACTACACAGAGCAACAACCCAGAAGACAGAAATCTTCATACTCATCGCCCTGATGACGGAGGCAGTATGACCTCTGAAACGTTGGTAAACATCGACCAGACTACACAGCGCAACAACCCAGAAGACAGAAATCTTCATACTCTGATGATGGAGGCAGTATGACCTCTGAAACGTTGGTAAACATCGACCAGACTACACAGCGCAACAACCCAGAAGACAGAAATCTTCATACTCATCGCCCTGATGACGGAGGCAGTATGACCTCTGAAACGTTGGTAAACATCGACCAGACTACACAGCGCAACAACCCAGAAGACAGAAATCTTCATACTCACTGCTGTCAGAACCTCAAAGCTTACAGTTCTATCTTGCCTACAATTACCAGTTAACTCATCGCCCTGAAGGTGGAGGCAGCAGGGACCTCATAAACGTTAGTGAACTAATACTACATTACACGGCGCAACAACGCAGAAGACATACAGTCAAGGAAAACTAATGGAGATAATTACACGAGGAGAAGCGTTTAGAAGTGGTAATTGTGTGTAGGCCGTCTGTTAGATTTTTTACTTGACAGAAGAGCAGATCATGTGGTTTTTGGAAGAAAAACTGTTGAGGAAAATATCCATGGATGTAGGTGTAACTGACAGATAGTGGATATAATTTCGTAATAAGAGCATCAAAGTGGTCATTGCCGGTAAGGTTTACAGTTCTTACTTTGAGCAATGAACTGTGAATAATAGGTTCTTGAAGATAATGTCCTTGCTCACAGCTACATATGTTTCTGATACATCGCTGCTTTTTGGGAGGTCCAAATCGAACATCTCGATTTTTTTCTCGAAGACGAGTCATCACACAAATACGTACTTGACAATATGCAGATCTTACTGAGATCTACACTTTTGTATTAAATATTTCCGTTGCGGAGTATATTTAAAGATAACTCACTTACTGTTAATTTCCGACTGTATACAGTATGGTCAATAAGAGTGGTTGAATAACATTAGACGTGTTTCTATTCCGTCTAAATTAGCGTTAGATCAGTAATGTAAACAAAATCACAAACATATATTTGGAAAACACTTTCGGTCCAAATTTCAGTTGGAATTTATCTCGCAGAAGAAGGATGGAACTCACTTTTACACACGCGTTGGAAGAACTGTGTTGTTTTCGAGAATAATATTGGACCACACATGGCTGTCTTCTTGCCTTCGTTGAGAAAGTGTCTGCTTGTTCCCCATGGTCGCCTTTGAATCTGAAGATCCCTTGTATAAAGCAAGTAACTTAATCCTGACGTATCTCGGCACTACATCCAAGGAGTGGCTGTTCATGTTTTGACCACACGTGGGCGTAGTCCTCACTGTCTGTCACGGGTCACGTGTCGTGATTTGAGACCCAGCAACAGGGTATTTAAGGATATATTGTGCCATCCAGCATTCAATGTGGCAGGAGTTGGTAAATTTTGCAGTAACTGAGAAAATCCAATTGTCCCCTTGTTTAGTGTGGACAGTATCGTACAGAATTATGTCTTTAAAGACAGGAATAAGAATATGATAAGAATAAGGTTTTCGAGGCTAGAGTTCAATGTTCAAATTGGCTTTCCTATTGGATAGCTGCCCTCTCTTCCACTCCACCAGTGGGCACCATCAAACTAAACTTGCCAGAAAACTACCTACCCTATATATATATATATATACACTCCAAAAAATGCCCACCAATTACTTATTCACCCTGAAGATAGCAACTACAGTGTTTGCCGAAACGTTGGACAACTGTCAACATTTGACGCACGTCATTCCCAAAAAGCTTTTGGAATTGTCGTTACGGGATTCTGTGTATTTGCTGTTTTCACCTGAGGAAAACGTGCGAAATGTGCATTTGATGGAGAGTCGTTAAATGTGCCAAGAAACTCAAATTCTGCCAACAGTTTCTCATGTAAATCTCCCGCATAAAACTTCGTTGAAATCTGTGATGGCTTGGAAAATGTAGCATATTTTGAGGTGGGCGTGTGGATGAACATGACATTTCAATGTTTATTTTATTGACGTGTCCACAGAAGGCCTAAATCAGGACAGAAAGCAGGAGGCCTGGTTTACGTAGGTAGTTGTGGTATTTATTTAAAATGGAGATTAGAGATGGTATGATAGTAACTTGTGTTATGTCCACGTTGCGTGTGATGCTGATGATGTATGTACGGTACAGTACAGTGTTTTAAAAACTGAGCAATCGTTTATCAAGATGGAATTAACACGTCACTTGTCACACCTGCATTGATCTGTAAGAAAACTGTCAGTTTTTGGTTGTCATTGATAGAACTTTCGTGTAAAAGTAGAAGCCTGTACTTTGCATTTCATACACTTCAGGCGCTGTATGACTGTCTTCTCACTTAATAAACGGGGCTGAGCTGTAGCCACGTCAAGCTATAAATTTCCGTTCACCATCACTCATCCAACATCATGGCCAAAGACAGGACGCGGTTGTCACAGGGTGAACAAAAGAGATCAAATTTGTGCTTATAATCGGGAATTTGAGGTTCTCAAGTCGGTGAAGATGTTTATGTTGGTTTTCTGCGTTGATCGCCGTGTGAAATTGTTTCGAAGGAATATATTGTCTCCATTTTCATGGCATTTCGTAGGTGTTGGTTCGGAGATTTGTCTAGAAATAGACGTAGAAGAAACTATGTAAAAATGAATATCTCGTCTCATGAGAATATGGGGCACAGTGGTAATAAATGCATAGCTAAGAAATCCTCTGAAAATGTGCCAAAGTTTAAATATTTTTGAACTACAGTAATATTAGAACAAAGGGACGTCTTGTGCATTTGTAGAAATTTCAGGTTCTTACAACGACGAACATGAAGATGGCTGTCTTCTTGAATATTGCGCCATGTATTTTGGTAGAAATTCAGCGACGTTTCTCCATCGTCAGGGCTGTCACGTCAGAAACGTCGGGCAGCCGGAGTCTTCTTGGCCTGTGCATTGCTCTTTAACACAGTAGCTGACTTGGGCGCGTGTTTAGAAACAATGTGGTGGCAATATGAATGAATGGCGAGAGGGCAGACCATCAATCACTAATAGCAAGGCGGGCGGTTGACTGGGTCATGGCCGCCCAGCGCAAGTGACAGCTGGAATCTCCACGAGTTCGTCAGTGTCAACCCGCACAGTGGCGCCTTCTTAAGCACGACGGACGGGATGTCAGTCGCTGTGGCATTGCTGTCAGCGCGACGCGGCTGAGGGAAGTGGAGGACGGAACGGAAACGGGAATAAATAGAAGCATCGAAATAAACAAAGGGAGAATGAAAAGCGAAGAAAGAAATAATTACAAACTTGTAATTTGGGGGGGGGGGTCATGATGCGTGTTGCAGGACGGCAGTATTATATTAATTTGAGCGGGTGTCTGCTGGAAGTTGTAATAAGCCGGGTTTCACACACACACACCCGTTGCTGAGGGTGAGCCATCAACGCGACTGCGTTCCGTAGCCATGGTATGTCGTCAGTTGGTCAAGACGGCTCTCCCACGCTCGTATGCCTCCGCGAACGCAGACATTTCTATCATGCAGTTAGTACAATTAATAAAGCAAGAGAGAAGTAGAAACGGCTTACACCAGCAGACACTCACTGAAGTGGAGATAAATTGAAGAACAAAAGACACTCAGTGTTCTATAATCCGTCCCCCATATTTTTTTCCATGCGCCTGTAATTAAAAACTTATAGCTTAGCTGTGATCCCTAATTTCGAAAATAAAAAATGGGTTTGAGGTAGTGATTATATATGCGATAAAATATTTCATCCTCTACGCTGAGGTTTTACACCGCCATTAGGCCCGTTCGCTGCCAAGTCAGTCACACGTCCTAACGTTCTTGTCGCCCTACCCCTAGCTGCACATCCATCTAGTTTATCGTAACACCAACAATTCTAGGTGAGATTTCAGGTTGTCACGGTGGTGGTATATAAACCTCTCGATAACCGTTCTCTAGGCCTACTGAACAATGTCGGAACAAGTGAAGAACGGGTAAACGTATTAATGAATGAATCCGTGGGGTAGAAGTAAATGAATTAATGACCAAATGAATGAATTAACAAAGGACTGGATAAATAAATGAGATAGTCAGTGATTGAATGAATGATCGAATCAATGAACTATTGAACGAAAGAATTAATTAATGCGTTAAGGAAACCCGAGAACGAATGCAGGAAGACGTGAATAAATACATGAACTGATGAATGACGGTGGAAGAATGAGCAAATAAACGAAGTCAATAACAAATAGGGCGGTGAGTCTTGATGGTGGAGGTAGTAAGCGCCTCTGAAACGTCGGTGGATATCTACCAGAATACGGCGCAGCATCCACAGGATAACCGTCGTCGATTATATTGAGTACCTGGTACATTTCGTTGCTTTTTTACTGGATATTATTTAATATACACTGCGTGTTCGTGCTTGTCGTGAACCCCGTCCTCCAAAATTTTAGCCAAACTCCTGAAGACAGAAGTGAAGCTAACAGTGAATTATAATATTAAGACGAAGGATACTCATATTTTAAGAGACATTACTCGGACAGAACCGGACTAACAGAATCAGTCGCATAGTCGTTAGACTCTGTAAAATTAGTTTTTTTAAACAGTGTCGTTAAATAATATAAAAAATCAGTATTATATTCAGTAACTCTCCCATTTAATATTGTAAGAGTTCTTTCATCCGTAGTTTGCTGAGACCATTAGAGTTACTGGTCTTGACTTAGAGAATCATATGTTAGTGAAATTCAATAAGACGTCCATTTTGAGTGACGTTATTTCCGACTTCGCTCTTGACGCCGGACACACCGTTCTCCTGTCTGTCTAGTGAAGCCACTCAAGACTACGCCAGCTGCGGTATATTGATTGTTCCGGGCCCTGAAATCCCCGCAACCCGCTTACTGCACTTAATCTGCACTATAAGCCAAGGCGCGCGTTACCGTTTGGACGCCGGGCACAGCCCCCTGGTTCCCTAGCGACAGAACAGTCGACAGCCGGCAAATGAAACTGCAAGTATCGGTGCCACTCTTTAATCGGACTCTGTGCGTGTACGAAGGAAGGAACGCGCCTCCCGTTCTCAAACCAATTTCCATAAACTTTATCTTCCTGTTGTCTTGCCGGGTATGGAGTTCTGATTGAATGCGTGTATCTGTCATCAGTGTGAGGGCTTAAAATCTTGTTTTAATGTTATCATATCTCATCGATATTTCCAAATTTACATTATTTCAACTTTTATCCTCTATTCGCCTTTTGTCTTTCCTTTGTCCTTTTCCGTTTCTTCTTCTTCTTCCTGTCGAGTTTATTAATTATTTGTGTGTTCATTTGTTGTTTCGCTGTTCGTCTAAAATCCCTACACAAACATTCTCATGTTTCTCCCGCCCAATCTGTACTTCGCGGACGAGTGGTTAGCATTCTTGTTTCGAGTTTCAGAGAACCGTTTTCACATTTGTTTTGATGGACTGTTCTGACTGACGTTTTTGTCCTGTATTAGTCCCTCCAGGCAAATGCCATTTAGGTCCATCACCTCTTGTTTCTATATCCTTCCCATTCATTAATCTTACCATTCGACGCTGCATAATCTAAGCAACTGAAAACATCGTTAAACAAGGCAAGAATAAATCAAATCATTCTCCCAGCAAAGCTACTTTTTGAGCACTTGTTTGGGTTCCCGTGGCTGTGGTTATGGTGAGTCCAATCAGCAGGATATACAGTCCGCGCGGCATCGGTCTAAATATCAGGGCAAATCCGTCCGTCCACCTCATCATAATTGTCCTGGTAGACTGCTAAGGGAACTCACTGGCTCCATTTTGAGCGAGACGCAGCACCTGAATTTTCATGGTTCCTTGAACATCACAAGCAAAACCCTAATCTACAGAAATAACTAAACATATCCAGTGTAAATAAGAAAGGGGTGAAATCTTTATTGTCCCGAGCAAACTGAATTTGAGTGCCAAAGAGGAGCGTTGTGGCCCTTAATTTAAGACTTCGCATTCCCAGTAACTGCACTCGTCAGTCAGTTTCCTACCCCCTGGCAGTTAGCGGGGTGTGGGGGGGGGCGAGGGGAGACAGAAGACACACAGCGACCCATAACTCGGGGACCTGCCTACTGCAGACTGCTCTCCTTGACCTAGTCCCCTACTGCTGTATTGCTGAGAAGGGAGGACAGGACTTAAAGAATGTGCAATGTTTCACGACCTCTAAACTTAGGCCATCTTTCTCTGCTCAACCACGAGTCTTTCTTGCCTATCCCCCCCACAACTCCGGCCCCCTCTTTTGTCTCCATCATCCTTAACAGGAAGAGAAGGAAAAAGCAGTAGCTTTTTCATATACTCCGTGCTTCCGTAATTTCTTTCTCTGACACCAGGGCCTAAGAGTTTTACGGGCAAGATTTAGGAGGAATGGGCCGATGTTTGTGATATTACAGTATCTCGTAGGCAAATTGGGCCGACTGTTTTATTAATAAGTGGAGTAATTTGAATGGTCTTAATGTATTGAACATAGCAGTTTCGCAATAAATGCTGTTTTATTTTATCTACTGAAGTGTGTAGTTTGTTTCCAGGAAAAGTTTACAAATACATTAGAATAAGAAAATTAGGGTGGAAGTAACAGGAAGAAAAATTAAAGAAGGGAAGAAAATGTTTCTAAAATATATTCAGCTAAACCATAAATTATTTTTCGAAGATATTTTGTGTTACATTGTTTTATCAAATATCTGTCAGGAAAAGACTTCGGATTTCTAAACAAACGTTAAACAATGTAGGCAACCCTTTTATGGTTTTACCGCTGTAACTACTTAAATTTCCCATGCCGATGTATGGGGCTTAAGTAGGTTGGCCTAAAAACCTTGATCCGGCTATGAAGGCGGGAAGAGATTTTGCTGTCTGAAGAGATCTTAGCAGTGCCATGCGCAGCGGGGACCAACATTTCCATGTCGGACTCCAGTACTAGCTACACTTAGCAGAGTTACTTTGAGAAACTAATAGTCACGCAGCTGCTCAAGAAATGTCCCGTCTTTTATGGAGCGCCAAATTTCATTACCGTGCGCACGAGACCCCGTAATTGGCCTCTACCTGAATCACATTAATTCAGTGGATATAATTTCTTCTAGAGTCATTTTAATATTATATTCCTATCTAGGACTATATTTTTTCCAGGTTGTTCTTTTCATCTTGATTTCGAATCAAAACTTTATGCAAATTTGTAATCTCCCCATAATTAATTTAATTTTTCTTGCCCTTTACGAAATTTGAATCAGGTATTGTGGGTGTTTTTGTCTGTCGATTCTAAAGAGTTTTGACTGTGGTGTTTTCAGTCTGAATTACTGAGCTGTTGGGTGTCAACGATTGAGGTTAGCTCTTTCTGAGGGGCCCAACAGAGTAGGTGTCCCCGTTCTTTACACCTGACGACGGAAACAGATCCGGTTTTCGAAACGTAATGGTCTTTAGAATACCACACGATGGACGAAGTCCAAGAACTGAGTAATCCAGAAGGAAGATATCTGCTCCATAAGGACATGCTTGCTGTCCTGCTCCGTATTGCAGGATGAGCAGATGTCGGCCAATTTGTGCGAAATAAACCCCGGACAGCGTAATTTATCATAGACCAGCATGCAGCCCCGCATCCCCGTGCGCTAATCCTCCCCGATCAACCTCACCCCTACCCTCTCTTCTGCAGTATTTTTTTTTGGAGGGGGGCCTTGGTGTCTCTCCTGCACAGATGATGTAGATTCCCGCTGTCCGTCCGTACTTCGCTGCAAAAACTGTGGCAGTATTCACGTTGAACAACAAAACAGATTTAGATTCTTCCGCCATGGTTTTACGAATCAGACAGATTTTTGTTTGTGAAAGATGCTGCCGGGAAACGCGTGCTACTTTGCATAGTAACCGTGTGCCGACTAAAGATGTGTTACTAATAAGAACACGATGGAATGAAAGTTAACAGAGCTTAAGTTAGTTTAGTTGAGGTACGTAATTCAGGTTAATTAGTAACGTAATCAAATGTAATTTATTTTATTTAATAAATTACTTCTGTTACTGTAATTTGTTTGATGATTCAGTTTAGTTACTTCATTTAGGATGAAGATATCTGTCTCCTAGGTTGTTACGCCGTGTAGTCTGGTCGATGTTTACCAACGTTTCAGAGGTCATACTGCCTCCGTCATCAGGGCGATTCATCGCGGAGGCAGTATGACCTCTGAAACGTTGGTAAACATCGACCAGACTACACGGCGTAACAACCTAGGAGACAGATATCTTCATCCTAAATGAAGTAACTAAACTGAATCATCAAACAAATTACAGTAACAGAAGTAATTTATTAAATAAAATAAATTACATTTGATTACGTTACTAATTAACCTGAATTACGTACCTCAACTAAACTAACTTAAGCTCTGTTAACTTTCATTCCGCAACAACCCAGAAGACAGATATCTTCATACTCACCGCTGTGAAAACCTCAAATCTTACATTCATTTAGGATGTTAACAGATTAAGTTTACTTCTTACTTACCTTTTTAAAGCTCAATGGTAACCGAATGTTTCATATCTTCTTTAAGAATCATAAATTATTTCCTTAAACAGCATTCCCGACTTGGTCTCTTAGAATCATAAATTATTTCCTTAAACAGCGTTCCCGACTTGGTCTCTTGGCCTTGTAATGGTAAAGTGTTGTATTTTCTTTGCGGTACGGACTTAATTCTTAAATAATATTTAGACGAGTTCGGCTTTAAAGGGATAGTATTTCATTCTGGTTCACCGTTTAGATTCACGTGCATTTCTCGTTTTAACCACACAGAATCCAGGTTTCACTTCTCTTGCAGTTTCTGTCCTGCCCCGTTTATCTGCACTTCCGTGCATCGGCGGAGTAAACACATGCAGCCGCTTGGTCCCTGACGTAAGGAGTGAGCACAATCATCGGCACAGCGACGACAAGTCGTGACGTTTATTGCGCCAGAAATGTTCGTCCCACGACATTTATATCTCGGGGACAGGAGGCGAGAAAGAATTATGACAAAACATAGACCAGTATTTCTGTTGCGTGAATGTACATCAAGATCTGAGGTGGCTCGTCAGTATCGTGTCTGACTACTGACTGATGACCGTGGTTGGATTCTCGGCGGGGGCAAAGGATTATTATTTTAGCCTCTGATTCCAGTTATGGGGCCCACCCGGCTATATGGTGGATACCGGGGCGTTTTCCCCTGGGGTAAAGCGCAGTCTGGACGTTGCGCTAACCACTTACCCTTATCTGGTGCCGAGGTCAAAATGAGTAGGCGCTATACCACCTCTTTCCTCAAGCACCTCCATGGCGTGTGGCTGGATAGCGTTACTTTTGCATAAAAGCCAAGTTTCGCACCCATATAAAACAGTAGATAAAATGAGTTTTCTTGTTTCTTACTTGGGTTTTCATGTAGTAACTAATTTATTCTGAAATCGACTCTTGACTTATTCGCGAACTTGATTTTTATTTGATACTGTAACTTGGTAACAAGTTGGATAAGGACATGCTAGCGTGGGGCGTGTAGCATGCATGGGGGTAAATTATAAATGCTTGCAGAGTTTTAAAAGGAAAATATGGAAGGGATAGATGGATGTTGATAATTGTAACTGTTGTCACAGAAATAGGGACGCGGCTTACTTATCGCCTTGAAGATGGAGGTAGCAATCTCCTCTAAAACGTCGGTCAATATCCACCAGACTGTACGACGCAACTTCGCAGAAGACACTCATCCTCATCTGGATGTTAGAGCCTAATGGGAGACCATTTAAACAGAGTAATTCCATTTGGGTTTTTATAAAAGGCGCGGAGTTTTGACTGACTGAATGACTGCCATCTGCTCAAGGAAGTAATTTTAATACAATGAATAAATCTGAATACCAAATTTAATCAAAATGCGTCAGTCCGTAGCGAAGTGTAGCAGGAAGACAGACAGGACGAAGCTAATTTGCGCTAACGTGTTGTTGCCTACAAACAAAGATACAAACAAAACTTTTAACAGGCAATCATCCGTTACGAAACGTTGTTAAGACAAATGACGATTATGCATAATTAACAAATACAGTATTCGAGGAAGGGTGCACCTTCATTCGCAGGGGAAGTAGCAATTTATTTGTTCTGTGTGCCACATTAGAGATATTGATCAACATATGCAGAACGAGTGACTCTGTATTTCAGTTTTACGGTACATTTGCTGTATTACCACATCGTATTCCGATGCTGAAGCTTAGAATGTTTATGACATAGCGTCCTTCTTCTTCTTCGTTTCTGAATAGCGTCTGAACTGCCCCGAACGATATGTTAGATGTCGTAAAGTCGAGTCCTGTGTACATATTGCCAGACTCCCAGCTCTCAGTGATGGATTTTATTCTGAAGACGTGAGAGGGGCAGTTGGAAAATAAAAATACAAGGTTAGTTTCTCGTGAATGCTATCGTCTGTGTAGTATGGGAATATTTATTTAGTTATGTGTTTTAAGATATCGTGAAGTTAGAGGAACTTGAATCTGATTTTTGTTATCGGAATTCGTGAAGGTGCAAGCAGAATTTCTTTACAAAGTTTTTCTTTTTAGTGACGTGTTTTGTTCTGTTTCAGGTGAGTTTCACATGATCCAGATAGCAGAGATGTAAGTAAACGGCTTTAAAGCTGTAAAAAAGTAATCCATCCTTATGGCAGCATTTGATTGCCCGCTGCTTCGTGTGTTTAACGATGGACTATGCTGTAGAGGCCAGTAACATCGAATATTCCATTGCTGGGGATTCTCATGTAGATCTTGCTGTGAAATGCCCGCTATTGTAAAACTGGAATGTGTCGACGTTTAAGTAAAACGCCCCAGAAAAATGCTGTTAAAATCCGTTCAGCGTTTCTCGACAGACAGAGGCTGTGCAGACATTAATAGGATACCTTGGTCTCCGTGGCTGTATAGTATGTTTCCCCGAAATTTTGATATTTTCCCGCAAGTCCTCACGCTGTTAACACCCAGAAAACCGACATGAACATCTTCTCCGCCGTAAAAACCTAAAATCTCGAATTATGCTGTTCATTTTGCGAGTATAGAATATAATCGCTGTTTTACTTCACTATAACAAATTTTGTACCATTATCCAAACACCTATTCACAAAGTATCGATATCTTTGGATGCTTACAGTTTTCGTCATTATTTATACTACAGTATATGTTCGAGTAAGCAACATGTAAGAGGTAGTTGGAATTATGAATACTATCGAGTAATAATTCTAATAATAATAATAATAATTTATTCAGAACATTTAATGCCCAGATATCCTTCAGTTATGTACAAAGTGAAAAATCAGTCGCTGTTATTCAGATAACAGCTGAGTTGCCACTACCACTTGTTTCCGTACATCATCGCTTGTTCCATCGTTTACTGTCTTTTGTTTGAGGCTTTGTTAGAGAGTTTTAGTATACTTTTTCACACCTATTATTGTTTTCTTGTACAAACCAGATACTTTTAAGTTCTGAGCAGTCTACAGTCGTCAGAAGACACTGAGTTGATGTCTGTCCTGTTTATTTTAAACCGATTTTGTAGGTACTGTGTTTTCTTTTATTTCCGAAATGGATCGTATTGCTTGTAAAACAATTACTCCATTGTTAAAACGTTTTATATGAAGCAGTAGAACTCCTTCGGTTAAATTGGCACGCGCTGCCAATGTGGGCTGGACAGGGCTCATTCTTGTTTCTAAAAGCGCGGTAAAGAGTTTATACACAAGGGTATAGAGTAGTACTTTTTCCTCCAGAAGAGCCCGCCATAGTCAACATCATCGTCATCTCAGTTGTTGGTGCAGCTTTACGGCATTTTTATGATGTTTTGAGTTGTGTAACTTTTATAGGCTCGTAAAGATTGCTTTACTTTTGTCGTTTTTTCTCCCCCGCCCCCAAGTACTGTAGTGGAATTGAATTTCTCCCCTCATTTCATGAGTCTAACGTGAGACGTCTCCTCGGTAAATAATCACCTTCTAGAAAAGCCTTAGCATAATATTTCTCATACCTCAATGCTTCATTCTTTCAAGGCAAATTCCTTTAGATATTAATAGGACAACTAGAAGCAATATTGTTATTATTACGCCGATTAAAACCGCGGACTGACTGTTCGTTGATGTTGGTTAGCAGCAATGTGTTCAGTAACACAGTAGATAAAAGTTTCAGAAGTAATGAAATGTAACTGCAGTTTAATTCGTAGTGGAGCTGGTATTGATAAGCTGTTTCAGGTTTTTTAACGGAGCATTAAGTCAGTGTGTTGCATGGATGCAGTAGATCTAAGAGCAGTAGTAGAGGGTTCTTAGGAATTTTAAACTTCAAAATAGTTTTACGTTATCAGCCTGGTTTTCGCGGGATCTGCAACATGTTTTGCGTCTTTCTACATATCCCGGTCGTTTCTTAATGTTCCATTATTATTTTGCTTTAATACAACAAGGGCAGTCAAATGATGGGTAAAAGTATGTTACATGATTTTGGTTGGTGTGACTGAGAAGTGACCTTAGAAAACCGAAACGGAGCGAGGTATTACTATCGAAATTAAGCCCAAGAATACGTTTATTTTTAATTTTATTCCGCGAATCCATCTCGTAGTCTGCATATCGGACATGACATGACAGCGACTCAGAAATCCTTAGTGAAGGAATATTGACGGAGAAAACAAAGATGTCTGCAATATAGCGGCATGGTAACTCATTTAAAACACATTTTCTCGAAGAAACTGTTCTTAATGTCACTCATTAGGAGGCGTGTAAAGAGAAAGGACACGAAGGAAGAACCCAACTTCCTCCCTCTGAGTTTCTGTAGAAAAGAAGAAGAAAATTCTGCACGCCCGGGAACAAGTGCTAATGACTTTAAACAGGGCGAGGGGCGTGAGATGGGACGGGGCCATTAAGAGGCTGTACCAAGATATCCCATCCATGCGAAACTGTTTGAATTGCCTTCCTCCTGGCTCTGGGGTGATTTCTGTTGTGCGTCTAAATCACGGACGAACAGACAGGGATTTGCGAAATCAGAATTTCAATTTTATACTGTGTCATGCCTGAGATTCGTTCTCTTGCTTTGTCTTTCTTTCATTTCTGCGTTACGTTCTTTCTTTCTTCATCTTCCTTTCATTATTATTTTTCTTTTGTCTTCATTTATCATATTCCTGCCGTCTGTATTTATGTTAAATTTTATTTCTTTTATTATTTCATTGTTTTACTTTGTCTTGCATTAGAGACAGGCATTTGAGCTAAAAGGAAATGTTGCGCCCTACTTCTATAGCCTAAACATTTTAATAGGCTTTCCTAATACGATGTTTATTGGAAATAAAGGTTTTAATTCTTCTATCCCCGCCTACGACTATACTGTGATCTTGCATAGTCGCATCTAGGGACGAACCTCCTTAAGAACTAACCAAGTTGCTTGTTTCATGTGGCATACTACCTTAGACTAAAGTGCACTAGTTATTTGTTGCTTGTGAAAATTTCATTCTTTACTGCATAATTTTAGATGATTATACTAAGAAGGATAAGATGGACGGAGGAAATATATCACGTAGGGACCTTAACGTAGATGAGGTGATAATATTAAAGTGAATCTTAGCGTGTGGACTGGATTCAGCTGGCTCAGACTAGGATTCAGTGGCGGGTTTTGGTGAAGTCTTTGATAAACCTCGGGGGTCCGTAAATGCAGGCAATTTATAGTCCGCCGAGTAACTAGCTGCTTTCGGAGGAACGGCTTGCAGTGTGTAATCAGCTGATTTTTAGTGTAATTGTGAGCTTTCGTTACTTTTTAGTGTGTAATCAGCTGATTTTTAGTGTAGTCTGTGAGCTTTCGTTACTTTTATCGAGAAGGATGTAACCTTTGAAATATATACAACTGTATCTTCTTTCTTTGCATATGTCCTGTAATTCGTTATTTTTGTTTCATGTATTCTCTTTTCCTATCACATTTACCTTATTTCTGTTTAAGTTTGCATTTTAACTTTAATTTCGTTTAGTTTTAGCGTTTGCCTTTGTTTTGAATCTTGTATTTCTCATTGGCCGTTGAACCTGCTTTTTCTGCTTGCTATTAATTTTCTGCATAAATATTTATTCACTTACGTCTCTGTTTCCGAACGCAGATTTCCGTCCGCTTTTCCATGATGCGTTCAGCTCCTCACAACGCCGATTAAGGGTTTCACGAGTTTCATGTAGGCAGAGTAGCCCTATATCCTTCTGAGCGATTACAGAGAGGTACTGAAATTGAGAAAAAAAGAAGTAACTGCTAAGGAAGGGTTTTGGTATAGGGTAGAGGGGGCAGGGTTAGGCGGGGAGGCCTTCTTTAATTATAAGTCTCCGGAAATTAAAGCCGCCCCTAACCACCTCCCTCTTGCTGCATCACACCGCGCGTCAGCACATAAATGGCTTCATAATCTCCGTAATGCGGGGATATTTTTTCTTCTTCTTTCGTTTCTTTCCTCCGCCCCTTTGTCTTCTTATTCTGCTTTATAAATATACGTCTATTCTTTTCGCCTATAATTATACCTTCCTCACCCTCCCCACACACACCCCCCGCCACCAGCCGTCGAGTTATGATACGATTTCGTGATTCACGTCTCGGGCGGTTTTCTCTTTTGATTTCTCGTCCTCAAATGAGTTCGTTACAGTGTTGTGGTGTCGCCTCTTGAAATTATAAAATGTGATTGGATGCAGAAATAGAAATCCGTTTATATTTGGACCTACTCATTGGGTTATTCATATATGTTACGCTCGTTCGCGTCTGGGGACCGCTCCTTTCGTCTGTTGTGTGCCCGCGTTACAACCAGGGAATGTCTATAAGGATTTCCATAAAATTTTCATACTGGGGAGTTTTACTGAAATTTGTCGGCGCATTTTAATTTTGGTTAACATTTTACAAGAATGACGGGCACTTTACACGAAAACCTATGTGACTGTGTAGGAAGGGAATCCCCGGCCATTCACCATTATGATTTGCTCACATTTGTTGGCTTTTTAAACTAGCATCGATCGCCGTTGTATTATGAGATTAACCTATTTTAAAAACTTAAAAATAAATTTTTGAGTATTCAGTCACCGGTTTTATGCGAGTGCTGATGATGAGATTTGTTTCGCTTTTCCATCGGCCATGCTTTTATGGAACCAAAATGCTTATTGCCGTTTTCAATAAAGCCCACACTAGACCGCGTCCTGCACCATTTTAATGGCGCTTACGTCCTCACAGTATATTTCTGTAGGAAACATCTTAATATTATCCTCGTGTCCAACGTCTTTTTCTTCCAAATAATTCATTCCTTGAGATTTTCCGGTTAAGATTTCGTATGCAGGTCTCATCTCTAAATACGTGCTAAGTATCCCGCCCATCGTATCCCTCTTTTATTTGGTCATATTTTGTGAAGAGTGCCAGTTGTGAACCTCGTCGTTATGTCGTATTCCCCGCACTTAAGTCCGAACATTTTCCCCATCGCCTTGTTCTCAGACACCTCCAGTCTGTGGTCTTCTCTTGAAAAGATCAATAACCAGCCATAACTGACTTCCATTGTATCGAGATTAGTCCATCGTCGGTGTTTCTCCTCGTCGTAATGGCGTGGCCTGTCTTTGATACAGCTAGTGTGGGGTACCAAGATGTGTCTGCACAGCACGACTGGCTGGCTACCTTGTCAGTTCGTTACCCCTCTCGACTGGAAAGCTTGTATGATTATCAAGTGAATGCAAACATTCCTACCCCCTCGCAGCTGATAATAGCAGGGTAATGAAGCAGAGATATGGCCGCCTGGAGAGGGATGCTAACCACCCCAAACCCTCCTGCGTCCTGCATTGCTTAGCTGGAGCACTTTTTCACTCATCGCCCGTAGTTTAGGATGCTCCAATAGACTATCGCTTTAAATTTTCGAAATGTGTATGAATGTTTGTGTGTTTATATTATAGCGGTGATATGCTCTTACATTAGATTGAATTTGGTCCAGTGCTGAAGGATTGCGGGTGGAAGGTATCTCTTGGGAATGGATGTAAAGCGCCTGGCTTTCATAACTATGAAACAAGACGTATATGAATGGTCAGATTCAATTTCAGGCCTGTTATACTAATTGGATATTGTTCTGTATAGGCTCAGAGTCAGTCCTGACACACCGTTAAAAGAAATGCCCTCGTGAGATATCTAAGGCTGATTGTCAAGCTTCTGACCAGCCACTTTACTGAGTTATCAGTTCAACTTTTGAATGACTCAGTTCAGTGTTAACTTTCTTGAATACGTTAGTCAGGCAATGAGAATGATTACAGTGAAACAATTACACAAACGCCTGTAAGATACGAGCAAACGCTTCTGTAAGAACACACAATCCTACACGTACAGTAAGAGTTGCAGACATCACGAAGCAATGTAGGTACATTAGCCTAAATATTCTGGACACCAGAAAAGTTAAACAGTTATTAAGAGTGAAAGATATCAGGAATTCGTTATTCATGGTGTTATGAGCGCATGCATTCTCGGACATAATGTATGATGCGAATCTTTTGTACGATGAGCAGTTTATAAAAAAAAGATTATTTTTTGAGCATGATAAAATGTGTTTTTTTGGACCAAAAGTTAAATTCATGGGACCTTCCAATATCAGAAATCGAAATCTTGTGAGTAAGTTTGGAGGTTTAAATAAGCCAGCTTATATTTTGTGCGAAGAACGCGTACAAATTCTGAAGCCAGTGATAAATAATCACTTCATTCGGAATATAAAAGAAAAATTATATATCATTCTTTCCAGTATTTCTTGTTTTGGTACCAACATTAACTTTCACGTTATCTGTCGTTATCTGTAGTCCCATACATAAAAATGTTTCACAGAAACAAAATGTTTGGAATAAATCTAACACAAATATTATTCTCTGGAAATTAATACAACTGATTAAACAAAGGGATTATATTGACGGGTTTAAAATATTTGAAACGACCTATACTTTGACCCCATCTGACTGGCTGAGCGAGCAATCGTCCAGAACCTGCTTTCCCTGAATGCTGAATTTTTTTTAGGAAGGGGGGAGAGAGAGAGAGAGAGAGAGACGTCTTTTGCTTCAACCCTCGCGTTTCTCGAATAGAAAAGCGAGTGAAAGGCTGACTGTGACGGACGGACAGGCAGTGGAACTGCATCAGAATACAAAAAAGGACAGGACAGGGGAGGATGCAGTGCCTGCACCTGCCGTGGGACGTGGCGTATGCTAACTGCAACACCGGAGCATTCGACGAGCGACATTCTACGTGAACGAATCGTTTGACGCCATATTGGAAATATACGGATTCTTTTAGAGGAATTGGTGTTTGAAATGTTGAAATTTTATGTGGGCTAAATGCTTTGGGGGGCAGCACAACTCAGAAGACCAGCATGTACACTAAAGCTTGAGATATTAGCAGTTTGTATGTTCATGTAGGTTATTTTGCGGTCCTTAGGGAAACTGGGAAAAGTAAGTAAAGAAGTCCCACTATACGCTATGTAGGCGCTTGGGGGGAGAGGTGGTATAGCTCCTACTCATTCTTGACCTCGGCACTAGATGTTGGTGAGCGGTTGGCTTCACGCACCGGCTGCGCTTTTACCACCGGGAAAGGACCCCGGTACCCATTGGACAGGAGACTGGGTGGGCCCCAGAGTCGGTCTGGATGCAGAGGATAGAGGAAAAATCCTCTACCGCCGTCGGGGATCGAACCCCGGTCGTTCAGTCCTTAGCTAGTAGCAACACTGACTGAGCTATCCCGGCTCTTGGGAAACTTGGATAGTAGGGTATTATTAAGACAGATCTTGGGTACTTAGTTTGAGAAGATGGGAGTCTGGTAGAACTGGCCGAAGGTCGTGTCAAATGGCGGATTTCCGTATTACCGTTGCCTTCCTGTTCTGCCAGAAGACAGTTCGCAAGGGACGAGGCCCTGGGACCAACTCAGCAGCAGGTATCACCTTCGCTTCTTCAAAGAAAATGGCTGACGCGGCGGTGTTTTAGATATAGTGCCGAGTGCTGTACTTTGCCAGTGTTAATCTAAGATTGGACTCCACTGCAGTGTGCAAGGGGTCCTGGAACGTGCGTGAGAGGAATTTTTAATAAGGCGAGTGAGTGGCGCGGCTCGA
>NW_019060528.1:257836-271766 GCF_000696155.1 Zootermopsis nevadensis | reverse complement strand
GGGGGGGGGGGGGGGAGGTTAGTCCGCTAGAAGAGGAGGAAAAGCAAGTTGAATGCTGCTCCTGCTGTCCCAGCACAGGATCTATTTCTAGGATATACGTGTTTCTGAAGATGACTGTCTTCTGGATTGTTACGCCGCGTTGTCTGGTGGAATTTTACCGATTTTCAGAGGTGATTGCTGCCTCCATCATCAGGGTTATGAGTAACCCGCGCAGAATACTGAAACGTTGGTAAACTTTTACGATAAGCCAGAAGACTGCCATATACATTCTCGCCGCCGTGAGAACCTCAAATCTCACGTTGTTTTGGGTCTAGAAGTTCAGGTAACTTGTGTCCTGCTTTAATGTCAACGTTAACCATTTGAAACACTGTGGTAATATGTGCCACCTGCTTTAACAGTCAGTATTTATGCGTTTTGTATTTATGGGCTTGACGTCGGGAAGAGAGAAATGCTACCGTTCCGGAAATCGAACCTCGTTCGCCCGGCCCATGGCTACGTACTGAACTGACCGAGCTGTCCTGTACCAAAGATCTGAATGTAAGAAATTTTCATTCAGATAAACGTTTTCGCTCTTTTCCTCAGTGTTCTGCTTCTTGCAGTCTCTCAGTGCCAACAGTTACCCACAGCCGTGCCAATAATATGGATCTGAGGAAGAGGGCAGTCTCTCTGAAATGGAACCAGGAAGTTGTACGGAGTGTAAACAAAAAGCAATCCAGCGTGCTCGCTCGTAGCGCCTCGCTGGGAGAAGTGAAGACTAAAAGAACGCGGAAACTCCATTTTTCTGTCATACAATAATCCCCGGTCCTGCAGCGTCGTCTCCTTTGGGACTTCCTTCTCGGTTTCTGAACTGTTATCCTTCAGGACCAACCGCACGCAGTGCCGGACAGTCCGCGTTAAAACAAAAGTGTTACGTGTCCGTCCGAGATAAACTTTGATAGAAGTCGGTGTTGCTGTTTAATTGTGTTTGACATGAAATTAAAATGTTATTTGTATGATTTGAGGTTTTCACAGCTATGAATCGCCCTGATTACGGAGGCAGTATGACTTCTGAAACGTTGGTTAACATCTACCAGACTACACAGCGCAACAACCCAGAATACAGAAATCTTCTATATGTTTTTGTTTTAATTTTCGTTTCGGGGTCTTGTCCATAAGAGCTTATAAGAAAAAGGATTATGATTACTACTGAAGACGGTCATGATGCCGTAATAAAACTTTGTTTTCTGATAAGAGGCATTGAAAGTTAGTTAAAATGTGTGTGTATATATATATATATATATAGTGTGTGTGCATGCATGCATAATGTATATACTTCGCGGCGTCGTGGGCCATAATATGAAGTTTGGGAGAGTCTTGCATAAAGTTATAACATAGGTAAGCCTTGCGTTATATAAATCTGACAGTTGGAATGGCGCAACTTGAAGGGATGGAGGCCGTAATTGCGTGCAATCACTTTGCAATTTTTCAAGTTCTCTTGCTCCGCTGTGTTAGGATATCTGTCACACGGAGAAGAGATACGGCGGGCTGCAGCCCCTGCCGGGCGACTGCCTGCAATCATTTTTTTTTCTTTTTACCGGTAACAGTATGGAGAATGACTGACTGAAATCCCAATTCTCTGTATGTCACAATTAGAAGTGTTTTAAGAGATATTACTCTGGAAATATACATTTTACTTTACATTATCCGTCTTCTGTGTGTCAGTTAGGTTTAATAGATGCTTTGTTTTTCTTATAGTAATTAGATGAACATTTAAAGGTAGACTGCCTTATTATCACGTCATGAACACGAGTGGGGAGTTGAAGCAAAGCTCCACGCATTCTGAATCTGGGCACTAGCTGGAGGCCAGTACATTATTTTCAGGTTTTACGTATGTAACGCACAGACTTTCCCCCCTCGAAAATCCCTTTAAAATTGTACGTATACACGTTTTTAATAACTTCCAGTGAAATATCGGAATTTTGTGTTCTTGAATGTAAAGTGCGAACATTTTTATCGAGGTATTTGTAAGGAAATCTATGCGAAATACATTCATGGAAGATTTATGTGGTACCTTGTAGTAAAATACGTAACAGAATCGAGTATTTTCACATATGAAACGGATATTTTTCGGAGATCTTTAAAGAACTGTAGGCACTTTTTTTCTATGTGGTCTGTGTGGTAGCTCCTTGTATAATGACTACAGAATTAAACGCCCTCAAATATAAATGCGCAATCAGTTTCTGTGAGGGAATAACAGTACATGTTCGGAAAGATACGGTAACCCAACAGTTAAATAATTTTCCTTTGTTTTTTGCAGGCGTGAAATGTTTCTATCAGAGTTATATATCAAGGCACGCGGTTGTCTGTTATCGGTGGCTCAAAATCCATACCGCATGTTGTACCCAATGTGTGTCTGTTCCTTGCTGATATCCAACCCCTCCTCCATCCGTAATGCACCACAAAGCCCTTCATCATACAATTTGTCCCCACTTCCCATGATTGCGTGTACGGAAGGATGCTGCAAAATGGACCGCGTCTAACCTCCACAAGCAGCAGCTGTAACATGCAGAGTTTACGATCAAGATGTTATAGGTCGAAAGAAAAGGGCTTCTTCCTTGCTAGAAACGAACTTCGGATAAAGTACTCATTATTATTCATAACGTGGCACTAGTAAATGCCAAACCTGGATCTTGGTTGATGTTAGACGTTGTGGTCGGTAAGCATCGATATATTCACTTAATTTATATCATTTAAATTTACAAATATTGTACTTAACTATCGATTAATGTCAAATTTTTTATTTTTGTTTGGTGTAAAGTACACTCGGTTGTTAAACCGAGAATCCGACTTAAATCGAGAAATGACTCTATTTCCAGAATGTTAACGTTTATTAACGCGTTCTCTCCGCTTTTGTATTAACATTTATATATATTCGAGGGATGCATTTTACAATAATTCTGTCTGTCCGTTGTACGACATGTCGTTCGCCCCGCCTGAAATGTTAGGAATTAAAATATCTGCAACTTGTCTTGATGTAACGTGTTTCAAATATGGTGCCAGTAAGCATAGACATATTTCACAGCTCCCCCAGGATGCACAGGACTTGAATATCGACTGGGTTGGCACATATTCTGACTCAGGACTTATCTCAGTCTCCCCATGCGATTGCTGTGCTAGTATTATGAAATAGGCCATGTCTTCTGCTATGTTATACCTTGTAATCTGGGCCATGTCCATTTGCTTCCAAACTTTCAGGTTATCTCAGTTAATTATCTTTCCAGTCCATTGAGCGTTATACATTATACTATTGAAACAACGTCGTTAAATAACCTAATAATCCTTCAAGGGGAATCAGTCCATTTTCAAACATTTGGCTTTGCAGAACAACTGAAGAACGTGCCCCGAGCTAAGTTAGAACCCCGCGATCCCTGTGTTCAAACGTGTCATGACCATGGGACCATTACGCCACGTCGGAATCAGGAATCGGTAACAAGTGATCATTTGATTTTTGGTTTTACGTAACGACACTTCTTCAACTACATAACGAAGCGTAGGATAATAGCGTGATGTATGAATTTTATAGAACTGAAAGGCAGCGGTCGTAAGTTACTGTAACGGAATTTACTTCTAGATGATGAGGAAAACCACGAACACCTTGGATAAGGTTACCGGGCCGAGGATTGGAACCTGGGATGTCCCGATTACGAAGCACCAGACCACGACATTCGAATCGTTGAATCGATGGGTTGAAAGTATTAGTCGGTTCGCAGGCAAAATTTCGGTGTTAATTTGGCTCAGACACCAGGCCCTCCCCCGCTCCGCTGCTCTGATACGATTATCCGTTCATTCATGTTGTTTTCCATTAGCCTGCTCCATGCAGAATGCACACGCACGCATTAGGCATTCACTGTGCCTGCCTAATGCCCCAGAAGCGAACGGTTGAGGTGGTCCAGCAGGCAAAGTGCCGGCCACCCGCAAAACACACACACACCATGGGTTCTAAAGAAGTTCCGAAAATGAATTACCAGATTATAGTTGAGAATACCGTCTCCTGGGATGTTGCTCAGTGTAGTCGGGTTCAAATTGACAGACGTTTTAGAAGTGATAACTGTCTCCATCATCAGGGCGTCGAAACTTTTAATGTGATCTCGCCAATATTAAATTTAATTTATTCAGTAATTTCTGCTGTAAAATTTTCGATTGTAGAAACATGACTTCCTCTTTTATGCGTCCATTTATACTTCTTGAATAAAGAACGCCTACATATTAGTATGTTTACATATAATTGAAACAGCTGGCGTCAGTTCATTTATCTGTCAGATACTGTTTTTATATTTATATCGTCTACAATGTAAAGGAATCAGTGTTTCCAGCGTAAATGGTAACCTGCTACAAACCACATTGAACTCAATTAATACGACATTAAACAGACATAGGCTGTAATTACGTCGTTATAACAATGAAGTTACGTTATGAATATTTAGTACGGCTGACAGCCATTTACACGACAACAGGTTTTTGGATACACATGATAGTAGATCTCTAAACGGTAGGAATTTGGGGGCTACGAGTATTGCGTGCGTTAAACATTGCCTTATAATTAGTGTAAGTGCAGTTTGATTTTTTAATTTAAAAATTTGGTAACAAAATTCTAAGATCAACCCCATTTGCAAATACATCCAGTTGTAAAAGTGGCATCACATCATTTTCTCAGTGAAGTTTATTAGTATAAATCCTGAACCCCCACCTCCAGTTTTCATAAGGCCCTCAGTGCATCGTTATGTTCCACAGGTGGGTCCTTATTAATGGCCTCAATAAATAACGCTGTGTAGACCAACAAAAACCCACCCTTGTTCGTTTCTTATAACTTCTGATTCTGCATTCGTTTGTACTTCACTGAAACCACAGACGTTACTCCGTTACCGGCAGTCATTTTAGATTGCCGATTGTGTAACGCTCCTGCCTCTGAGTCATGCTGGATGTAAAGTTGCCTTGAAGCTTAGACTGAAATTGTGGGATTTGAGGTTTCCACGGCGGTGAGTCTGAAGATGACTGGATTGCTGCGCCGTGTAGTATGGTAGAAGTTCACCAACGTTTCAGAGGTCCTTGATGCCTCTATCATCAGGGCGATGACTCATTCCTGTCTTCTGACTGGAATTTATTTTCTCAAGAAACAGTTAATCGTAAACTTACTTTGAATATTCATTAATTCATCCTATTAAAGTCTACGAAGCATCGCGAATGAGTTAAATGTTTCCAGTATAAGAAAGATCAGATGCCGATAGGATTTTTTTAAAGGCAAGTGAGGATAACGCAACTTTTGGGTTGTATTAGCTTCAGATGAAAGTTGGCATAGTGAGACTTCTTAGCATAAGGTAGAAGTTAATATAGTATGTTAGGTTGTATCCTTTAAACGGTTTGTGGCCTGAAGGCACTGCTTTATACTTTTTTATCTTTCTCCTTTCTTTATTCTTGTTACCTCGTTAGTTTGGCCTTCTCTGCATGATCTTTGAAAAACCTCTCTTAACCCCCCGCCCCCCCCCTCCTCAACAGAACAGTCCCAATGGCTACGTGTCTAGCTCCTCAGATAACCATCATCTCCATTATATCTTTTTCTCTGTCTCTCTCTCCTTTAGCCTCGGCAGTGAAAAGTCGACAAAGGAACTATCCATTCAGACGAGAAGTCTGACCAGTTTCTTGTATTTATTATAGCCGTCTTACGAAGCCCGAATACATCCAGTGACAAAGAATAAATTTTTGCACGGTACATACGTCCATGAGGTCTTTGTAGTGTTTTTTTAAGTACAGGATTCTGCAAGAAGTTTCATGTTATAATTAATGTTGCTGAATAACTTAAAGTATCCTGTGTAATTGGATTGGTTTGATGCTAAAATGTTAACGTGATCTTGCTATTGCATAACACTGAAATATACTTGTCAGATTATGCGTTGTCTGAGCTAAGAGAAACGCGACTTTTCTATCTTCTGTAGGAATGTCTGTCTGAATATCATCTGTCTCTTCGCTTCTGACCCTACCACCTTACTTATCTGTAGATATTTCTTTGTGTCTGCCTATGAATCTGGGGTTGGGTCGTTTTCAAATGCAATTTCTTGTCTCAGTTGTTATTTTCACTGGTTTTCAGTTTCTTCATACAGACGAAATGAAATGATATAAAGACCTGCCAGTTTCGATCTGCCGTACCTCATTTGAGCTGTAATCTCATAAGGTGATTTGATTGTCCGTAAATTCCATAACGTCGACCCTAGAAGGTCTTTGTTCCGTGGGAGAAAATCTGTTGTAGTTACGGGCAAGTGACTTGTGTCACGTGTCACATTGATCAATACTTTCCTGTATCCAGTTGTGTCTTAAGCAGGTTCAGCATGAGACATGTATTTGTGTTCTTACAGATTCACGTGAACTCTTAAATCATCCACATTTTATTGTTTTTGACTAAGAAACTTTGTTTTACAAACATACGAAGCAATGTTTATATCGAAGATATCTGTCTTCTGTGTTGTTGCTCTGTGTAGTATGGTCGATGTTTACCAACGTTTCAGAGGTCATACTGCCTCCGTCATCAGGGCGTTGGTAAACATCTACCAGACTACACAGCACAACAACCCAGAAGACCGAAATCTTCATACTCACCGCTGTGAAAACCTCAAATCTTACAATGTTTATATCGCTCAGCTATTAGGGATCACGAAGTGGATGTTATGACAACTTTCGAACAGAATAAAATACATTTTGAATGTGGGAACCGCATTTATAAACTACGCTTAAGTTACGTAATCCGTCTTCCAAGAATCCAGATAATGACCTAAGCGCAGTATAATAGCATAATGTACTTTGATATTATCCTTTGGAGGGGTTGGTCGTGGTGAGCGTAGGGTATTAGCATCACCACCTGTCTGCCTCTTTCTGTCCCTTTTCGCGAGATGATGCCCAGTTCATGTCATTTGTTTACAGTTATATGGCTGTCGCTCCAGGTGACTGCTAATCACGTGTTTAATTGTAGTTGCAATTTCATGACAACTTTTCAAAGTTTTTTTTGTTTTATATTCATTTATGATCAATGCCTATTAAACATACACCCTGCTTCATAAAATCATTGTAATTTTTGACTAATGTAATTACTCATCGTAAGTATTGAAAAATTGTACCATACTGAAATTATGCGTTGAAGATTTATCTGAATTCTGGACAACCTTGGTAATACATTTTATGTATATTTTTGTGATTTAATATTTAAAATAAATTTTGGTCTGGGTACTGGACTAGATACTGAATCAGTTTCATAGTTAGTGACGATTACACACAGGTTTTGTTCAGTTAGATTGTGTGTCGCGTGCCTCCTGCTGCCTGCTTGTACCGAGTTGAGCGCCGGTGTGTGTGCGCAATATAAATCATGCAGCTCTTCCAATATAGCAGGCTGTAATCGCTTTGTGGATCATGCTAACTCCCTCTGCCCCATGAAACACCTGTCCCCCTGTATGTACATAACACACAGTAGCAAAATTTTCTCTGCAAAATTTTCATCCCATACACCTAGGTACAGTCGTGCACATTTATCACACTTCCCTCTTAGCTGATCCTGTGCTACATCGAGTTAGATATAGGATGTGCTAAAGCGGAGATACGGATAATGTAGAAACACGGTTAATGAAAATTATATTGCATTATAATTATCATCATCCATGTAAGCGAAATAATAACTTGTACACAGTTGTACGTAGAAACTTACATATTCACATTGCAAAATGCGTGTGAAACAGTAATGTTTTTCTTTTACTTAAACCAGTTTAACCAGAAGTTCCGTAATTTTGTTTGATTTTTCTGCTAGCCTGTTTTTTTATAATTAATTTTCTGGTGTATCGACCCACGAATTTGTAAGAGGTCAATATATTTAACATCATCTTCATTTTCCGCGATAAGTAATGTCTCGGCAGCTGCGAGGACTTCTTTATAACTTACTTTACAGATCACGATCTGAGATAATCGGCGCTCGACTATAATTGGAACTGAGTAAACGTAAGGAAAGTTTATAAAAGTGAGGTTCATTAATTTCTACCTTTACTCATTTGTGCTCCATGTAGCAGGCAGGAGAAGATAAATACATAACCTTTCTACTCTCAAAGCTAATTAGAACGCTTAGGTTGCTACTGGACAATAATATTAGAATATATTTCAAGTAAACAAGATGCAATATGAAATTAGTGGAATAACAGGATTTTATGGCTAGAGAGTTTTGGTTAACTTCGTTAGGCAGAGACGTTAATAAGCTAATATTTGACGAGCTAGTAAAATATCCCCTGGCTTTGATGGAACCAGATATTCATTTCTGTTTTCACAAGAGCCCGCCGCTCATTCATACTTAAGAGCGATGTTAAATCTGTCTACATTCGTATATACCATTTACTAGATATCAGTTTTACGTGGAGCAGCCCTGTAAGGGGTGACGTCCTTACGTGGCCCTTAGGCACAAAATTTGGTAATGAATGTTCTATTCCCCTTAATTGTTCCGTTAGCTCTCAACACGGTGAACGGTTTATTTTATAAAATTTTAAATTCAATTGATGGCTTCAACTGATGGCTGCGTAGTCTTGCATTTATTAGGCCGTCCCCCCCCGAACGTGTTTTGTGCCCGTGCAATAACGGACATCTGCGGGCAAGTTATTTAGATAGGGTTGATTTTTATTTTTAATATTATGGCATCCCGACGGAATTCCTTGCCGCTTCCAACTTTTCTTTTATAGGGAGTAGCAGTGGTTTTAGTGGTTTTAAACAGGTTGTTTTAGTGTTGATGTAAGTTACTTCCTATTGATTTCACTTCGTGTTCGGAGCAGATACGGATGTCACATGTTGAGAGGAGCCTTATAGCCTAGTGTCGCGTAAGTCCGTTTTCTTCACTTAATACACCCGCGCTCAGAAAGCAGAAGAACATTATTTGGTTCATAACGGAGAACATTTAATTTGTGGAGCGCAGGCTGCGATCTAAAACTTGTAAATTATTGAATTGTCCTTAATTGTCCGACCTAAATGGGACCGAATTACAGTCGGATAATACGGGAAAGTAATTAAAAAAGGCGAGGGGAGATATCAGCTTAATTTATAACTAAGTTTGCGATACTATTAAATTCTGAAGAAATTTCAGTACCGCCTGAAATGAAAAAATCTCACATGCAAAAATAGTATTTATATAGTATAATGTAAATATGAAGATTCTTTTTAAGAATTTGGTGATGGGTATTTGCTTTTTATTGTCGGACAATCGAGACTTCTAACGGACATAAAACGCACGTATTCACCCTTTTAATTATTGTAGATCTCCGAAAAGTGGTATCTACCACTCAGCGTTACAACCCAGAAGACCAGCATCGGCATCTTGAAGACCTGAAATGTCTTAACAGGAGCGGACGGAAAGGGGGGGGGGGTGGTTTTGGTTGTTACCGTCGGAAAAGTTATTTCCTGTTCTGAGTAAGGTCGGAAAATACATCTTAAGAGAGGCTGATAGGGGAGTTTTAGTCCAACCAGACAGGCTTCAACTCATCTCCAGACAGTAGAACGAACTTAACTCTAGTCGCTTCCTTCATTAGAGGAATCAATTTTAAACGTTTGCATAATGAAGGCGCTGTCTTTATTTCGTTAATATCCTAGCGACTCGGAAGTTCTTAAAATGCTTCTTCGCTTTCAGAAAAGTGCAGGGCGGTGTCTGGGAGTTAAAATAGCCATTAATGTCAGGAGTGACTGTGAGAAAACACGATGTCTGAATCAGCAGAACTGATACTTCAGCCAGAATTAAAATCCTTTATAATTAGCCATGATTCAAGAAACAGTGCCTTATTGTAGTGAGTGCAATAGCGGCGTATAAACACTGTTATTATTAGGATGTCGCATTTTAATAACAAAACGCTAAACTTTGACACATTTATCTTCGTGTTAATTGATTTGTATTTATGGAAGTTTGTAAAATTATGTGGTAAATGTTTTGTAACGGTATGTTAGAGGAAATTTTGAAATGTTACAAAAATTACCGCGTATATGGACGGGTTAAGAGAGGGAGAATAATGTAACAAAGTAAGTTTGAGTTTCCTATGGAATATTAACTGCCTTAAATAAGGTATACGTCTCTATCCGTGCATGTCATGAGCAGGGCACCATCATCAGTAGCTGTAATCGGAACGAAAATAAAAAGAAGTCCGAACAAAACACTGGAACTAAGGCGTGGTTGTGTTGTCTGCCAGTATCATTGTTTTTGCAGAATCGAGGAGATCCTTTTTGGGAAATTTAATGACGTTCTCTTGTTACTCTTGTAAGTGTATGGTGGAAGGGATGTATGTAAATTTTAAAAACCTAGTCAATCAGGTGTACGTTTTAGATGCAAGAGAGGATATAGAGGGATAGGTGCTGTAATATGTGGCCACGTAGCACATATAAGGTAGCCTATGATCCAGCAGGTATATACACTTTTTTCAGTTCGTTTCCCCCCATCAGACACTTTTGCCCCCCCCCTTTCTTTCTCTCTGTGTAAAAAGCCCTTTTAGTCCCTCTTTTCTTTTTCTTCTCTCTCTTTCTGACGCATAGAGACGTCTACTATGACATGTCCCATCTCGCTCTCTGGGCTAGCAATATCGATAAATTCTCATTCACTCTCGAGTTGTGTAGCTACGTACTTTGCGTTAGTCTCCGGTGTAAACATGGTGTGGGGGTTCCCTACTGGTCGGCTCAGCTGGCGTACGTCTGTCTTCATCGAAATTGCAGCACCACACTTTTAAAATGAAATCCACTCTCTTCGTCTAAACCAGTGGTGTCCAATACGTTATCCACACGTAAAGATCACATTCTTACTAATGTATGTATAGTTATACGTCCCCAAATGACATTCATACTCTGTACTTGTTGTCTTTTGATGGTCTTACAATTCATTATATGAGGGTGGAACACAGATTGCAGGTGTTTGAGAATCGGGTGTTGAGGATGATATTTGGGCCTAAGAGGGAAGACGATGGGGCGTGGAGAAAACTGCATAATGACGAGCTTAAAAATCTGTACTCCTCCCCCAGTATTGTCAGGGTGATTAAGTCGAGAAGAATGAGATCGGCGGGTCATGTAGCGCGCATGGATGGGACAAGATTGTGCACCGGGTATTGGTCGGGAAGCCTGAGGGGAGACCGCTGAAGAGACCTAGACGTAGATGGGAGGTTAATGTCAGGCGGGATCTATGGGAGATAGGAGTTGAAGGAGACTGGATTTCGTTGGCCCAGGACAGGGTCCGGGGGAGGGCTTTGGTTAATTCGATGATGAACCTTCGGGTTCGGTAAGCCATCTAGTAAGTTAGTTAGTTAGAATTTTCTCACATATCTACGCCGACATTAATGTGTCCTGGAGTTTAAAACCGATCGCTCGTTAGTATTACACACCCTCGAGCAAATTTGTTAATGTTATTGGCAGCAAAGCTGTTTATGTGAAGGCGATTGTAGACTTCTGGCTTCCACCCACCACAAGTGCTAACAACATTAGTGCACTATTGCTTAGAGAACCATTGCCTTACTCATTCCGTCGAAGTTTATAATTTGTACTTGTCAAATACTGTTCGGATTATTAAATTAAGAAGGATTATATGGGCCGGGAATATAGCACGCATATAATAGAGGACTGTGGGTGAAAAATATGTTGGTTGGCTGAGGTAAACGGTACCGTGGAGCCGAAGTGACACAGATTTGGAAGATGTGTGGGCCTCAGAGTCGGTCTGGACGCTGTGACAGAGAGAAAAATACAGCTCTGCTAGGAATCGAAACACGATCATCCAGCGCGTAGCTTAATCAATATATGGCTTCTAGTAGGACATTTGATACCTAAATCGATAAATCCCGACGCCATTCAATCGCCCTGGTATGTACCTGTGGATAATTCTTCAGGACTCCCTTCCGTATTGTTCAGTTCATTATTAACGAGCAGTCGAGAAAGCGTCGTTAAATAAGTTAGGAAGAAAAGAAACTTCCAAGGGCATGGTAATTTATGTACTGTTGCAAATACATTGTTTCTTCCAATTTGTTTTCTCCTGAGGAAGATATTTTACGTGGAGGGAATACCAACCCTTATCCTGGAAGATCAAGGCTTCTCTGTGTCTTATTCCAAAATAAGTCAAGGACGAAATCTGCTAACGCTCGATTTGAGTGTACGTTTTCACGTCTTGGCCCCATGTTGGAATCCATTTATATCTTGTCGTCCCTTACCGATGTTGAGCGTCTATAAAGACGGCATTTTTGTAATCAGAAACGAATAATTCCGCACCGATTGTGGTTTGTTTTCCTAAAATGTGCAGGGCCAACAAGCAGACGGACTGTTTGGACACTACTGTGACACCTCACACCGTGAGACGCTTTCAGGTTTACAGGTATTGGTTCTGACATGTTGCAGTACCGTGTGATATTTAGGTGAATTCAAGTTATGGGATGGTACGACGGGAAAATAACACGCTACTTGCTACTCAGCTTGAGTGATCGGAAAAATGGCTTAGTGACATAGAACTGTGTATAGGGTGCTCAAATGAAAGAGGATGAAGTGTGCGGGCGCTATAGAACTCGAGAGACATGAGAATTCAGACAAAGGTTTAGTTGCAAAACATGTGGAAGACGTTTAAAGACTGTATAAATGGAGGATAATATTAAAATTAACTTTATAGGAATGAGATTGTTGATTGAATTCATATGGCCCTTGTTAAGGTCCAGTTCTTGTGAACACGATGAATCTTTGGGTCCCCGAAGCACGGGAAATTTATTTTCAAGCTGTACCTTTATTAGAATCTGAGTAATTTATTTCGTCGTGACTGTACGCGTATTCGTGCTGCATTTCATCCGCGAAAGGCTGCAGTGGGAGCTTTTTTTTCTGCTGCGCTGAGGGGGCGACGGTGGAGGGTAGAAAGTGGAATTCGATCCTCTCTGGCTGCCTTGCTTCCCCCACCCCCTTTTCATTATTCCCTCCCCTGTCTAAATTCCCACCTCCCTTGCTGCACCGTACGTCTCTGCTGAAATGAGGGGCTGCCCTGACAGGCATATCCACCTCTCGTTCAAACCATGCTCTGTGCAATCGTGTTTTTGCCATTGTTCGGAATGTCTTTCTCCTCCCACACGCCAACAATCTATACTAGTCCGAATTTTAAAGGGGTGGGGTGTTGCGTTCCATGTCATTACCGGCGTTTCCCGATAGGTGGCAGCAGCCTTCTTACTTTAATTCAATTTCCTTCTCCCATCTTTTTCGTGTTCTGTTTGCCGAGGATACGGAGAGCTTCATTTTGTTATATTAGTGTAATCAAGCTCTGGGTTAAAGCGACTGTCACCATCATTTGTAATGATTTTGGCTGTGGGGATATACGAAAGTTTCTGCTGTTGTGTTGGTGTTCAGCACAAAGTACAGCCAGTGCTGGAAGCTTGCCTGAATGCAACATATACGCGTAATTAATACAAATTGTAATCGGGAAGAAACTGGTCGCCTGGTCACTTTGGACTTTGATGTAAGTATAATATTAAAATGTTTCTTAGGATAGTTAGTCGGGTTCAGCTGACACGGTAGGGTCCGGAGATGAGCTTCTTGTGAACGTAACAATGAGTCTTTGGGTTGCATAAAAGTATTAGTTTATCTCACATTGTCTTATCTCTTGTTCTTGTCTAAAGTAATGGTAAGATAATTTTAGTGTGACTAGTTTTTCCTTAACCGCTTTCAAGAAATACATTTTTCTTTCGTGAAACGAAAAGGTTGTTGTAGCATTTTAGACATGGAAGTCATTTGCTCGACTGTGATGGCCTCAGATATGCAGTGCCAATGCAATGGAACGAAGACCTCCTTTGTATGTCGCTTGAAATGAAGGGAACGAAAAAGTTTCCGTGTGGAAGCTTGCCATGTGATACGAGGGAGGTTTTAGTATCGATCTTACATCCTGTTTCCACTTCAT
>NW_019060528.1:234968-250825 GCF_000696155.1 Zootermopsis nevadensis | reverse complement strand
CCCCCCCCCCGTTCTCTTTCATCCCTTCCAATCCACTCTTTGCGCTCGGTCAGCGCAGTTCGAATTAGGATTATAGGCCGAGTGTTGGTCGAGGGGTAGGGGTTGAGGGTGGAGTACCCCAGGGTACGGATGTAGCGCTTAGCGCAGCCATTTATTGGTAATCGTTATTGGTTTTGTGGCGTTGTGAGCAGGAGTTCAATAGTTAACGTGCTTCCAATACTTTGCTGCAGATATGATCGGAGCGTCTATTCTGTAATGGGCCATGATGATCCGTACTTATCGATAGTCGTAACCTATCTCCTATTTGGTCCCATAATGCATTATCCAAGTGTGAACGCTACCTTGTGAGTTATAGAAATTTGTGACTTTAGTGGAATTTGATCTGATGCTAATTAATTTAGGTTCGTGGTAAGCCGACCGAGTTAACATGAACAGCAGACTCAGTCAGTTTGAAAGTTTAACCTCAACAATTGTCCAACTTGGCTGTGTTACATTGGCAGGCATGAGCCGTGAGTTTCTGGAAGAAATGGATGTTAACTCAGACGTAGACGTGTGATATTAAAGCATCATTAAACCGAGCGTCTTGGCCTACTTGTTAGTACCCCCGTTTTGTATTCGGAAGATCTGGGGTTATCTCGGTCCAGAGACCGGGTATCGCTATTCTGACTGACGGTTTTCATGGTTTTCCTCAGTTTATGGTGGGGTAGTACCTTAAATTAGACAATAAGAACGCCCACATACTTTCCAGTATATTATTTATTAATTGTTCCATCTTACGATGCTTTATTGTCAGCTCCTGTCAGTGTCTTATACTCAGTAACACTGCACTCCGATACTGTACACAGTAATCAGAACATGTTAGGGAAATCGCGAAAAACTTTTCCAGCAACATTTCTGAACATTTTCATTTTATTTTTGAATACATGTACATGTGTTTTAACATTGAAATGCAGTTATAGTTATGTATGTAGTTTATTTTTGCAAAAATAAGACAAAAAGAAATGGACACAAGTTCTTGAATAACTTATTTGAATCACTGGAGTTGGCTATAGTGTCACAGAACCGCGCCATTAGACCCTATATGGAACCGTTTGTATCCATACCCCGCTTCTGTAAGATCGATATTAATGTTATCCCCGCCATCTGCGCCTTGATCCCTCAAGTTGTCTCTTCCCTTGAGGTTTTCTGACTAAGAAGGCCGAATGGAAAATTTAATGTGGTATAAGACATCTTTGAAGCCAGAATGACGGCTTTAGGTGTTCGCGGTATCGGGACGTCACACATAGCTCCCTCGTGGCGTCATTGCTGAGCAAGACGCCGCCATTTTAATCAAACAAATGGCAATCGCTCGGAGTACCGCTGCCATGGTCACGGGCCTGCGGGGTTGGGGGAGCTGACTGGTGTATACCTTGTTTCCTCTGGCAGCAGGCCGCATACCGTTGTCCCCTAAATCATGTCTCGTTTAATTACTAGACGTGTTGACATTTTGCAGGGAAGATCGCTATTTATCGAGCTGATGTGAACGTGGTAATGAATCTATAGATACGTAAAAGGCGAAGATTTCTTGGCTCAAAAAGGGATGTGCTGTGTGTAGTACGTTGTCTAATAGGCTAATAATGCAAGGACGAGTCATGTGTGGATCGTTTGTTTATTGCATGCAGATGGTTTGTTGTTGTTATTATTGTTATTGTTTAGTGCCCATGTACTCCAAGTCGTCCTGGTGAATTTTCATGACATGAAGGTTTGGTGTTGAGTCTTGTACAAAGATGACATTTCTAATAATTCCACTGAATAATAATGACATCATAAGCTACTCCCTTCATCTTCTTAAGTTTTTCATCTTCTCTTGCCTACGTACTTTATTATTATCTTTCTTGGTCTTTTATTTTTCCGTACTCTGACTTTTTGACTTCTATAATTTCCTCTATTTTCTGCCTGCGTGTTGGGGAAGGGGCTAGAAAGGATGAAAAATCCAAGTTCATCGTCCCGAAAAATTGCAACTTAAATCACATTTCATATAATAGTATGAACGGAAAGACAAGCAGACCTTATAGTGGTTGGTGTCCCTCCGTCCTCTGTTCTTCACATTCAAAGATTTGATGCAAGGGCAACGAAGATTCATATAAAAATTCCACGATGCAGGAGTTGTCTACCCAGGAACGCTCAGAGATGGAATATTTCATTCTCCGTTAATAAACCCATGGGAGACTTCTGACTCACTCCATCTTTCCTTTCATTCATCCGCCCCTTTCAATTATCTGCCATCGCAAGATCGCGCCGTGCAGGCTCGGTTGAAAATCGCACGTTATTTTCTTTTCGGAAAGAAGAAACTCTTCTTTTGGACCATGTTGCATGCTGGAAAACTTTTTGCTGTTTTTCTGGTATGTGTAAAATTGTCTCACACATCTGACGAGCCCTGTCACGAATTGCGGGAGGTGTTTGTGGGGAAAATTGGACGAAGGGTCCACTGTGGCCCTTTGCTTAAAAAAGGAGCTTAAATCAGATTAATCAGTTTTGTTTAAAAGACACGATTCGTTCATCGGAAACTGACACATTATATAAAACATGGCATTAAAGTCGTGTGAGATGCGTTATAACTATTTTAAATAATTTTCGTTGTAGTTTAACTTAGGCGCAGATGGGAAGATAACACGAGATTGAATCTTAGGGAGACAGGGTTAACGGTTGTGGATTCTGGTCATCTGGCTGACGATAATAACCAGTAATGAACTTTAATGTTTGATAAAAGGTGGAAAAATTTCTTGACTTTCTGAGCGTATTAGCTGTTAGCTTCTTAATGGATCTACCCCATGTAACTAGTTAATTTAGATTTATAGTTTGTTTGTTCAATGTGGGAACATAATTTACAGAAAAGTGTTTCATACATATTCACACATGTTGCATGCACAATTACATACTAAGCCTGTGTATTGACATGTTATTTTATGTACAATTGTTGCGTAAGGTGAACTGTTTTTATTAGAATGATAAAGCGTTTGTAAATTATTGGTTAAAACTAACATCACACTGATTACGGTGAAAAAGAAGTTCTTATACTTTTTTTGTACTCATCCTTAAGTTATCACGAATACATTGCAAGAGAATATATAGAAGCATGACATTCCTAGTTTTGTGTAGAATTTACAAACGATACGTAAGGTCTTAAGCACGTTCGTCAACACGTGGTTTTATTGAAACAACACAATCGTACACTCGCTCAGATATCACGAAAAATGATATTGCGAGCCAGATTTATGGTTATAAACAATTACTACTACTACTACTACTATGGCGTAACAGCCCAAAATCGAGCCCTAGCCTCCTCTATAAACAATTAGGTAATTAAATTTAATTCATTTCTGTGTGAGATATAACATTTTTCAGTATCCTCTGTGACAAGCGTGATCAGCCGATATGTTAACAGAACTTGGGTCCAATAGATGTTTCGCTTTGTAAGCAATTTTCTGGACTCAGAGTATATGGGCTAAGTTTAGTTCGTTGTTTTGCTTTGTTTACTCGGTGTAAACTAGCTAATTGCTCTCACTGGTAGTGTTCTAAGGATCCATACGCTTTTCACATTATTCAAATTATTAATTAGCTCTCGTGGGATGCAGTGGGGGTTTTTTTTTATCGTCTTTTTAAAGTCCCGCCATGGGAAGAAAAAGTGTTATAGAGAAGTAAAGTGCTTCTAATGGCGCTTTAAATAATCTTCCTACAATATCTCATCATTTAAAAGACTCCGCAACCTTCCAGCTAAACCTCCTCACCCCCCACCACCACTTCCTCAGGATAATGTACGCTTTCTGTGTACTTTTTTTAAACACCCTCTCACCATTTCCATACTTTCTTCTCCCTTTCGTAACATAGAAGCCGCTTAATTCTGAAATGAATCATTGCAAAACTGATAAAATTAGATTAATAGCTGATTTATGGAGAAGTACTGAGCTTTTATGTATACAGAAAAAACGAGAATCCTCCAGGCTTATCCATTATCCTTGTGCATCTTCGCCTTCTCCTTCCGTCTTCCGTCCTTCCTGCTTCTTCATCATTCTTAACAAACAAGTAGGATATGTCAGTTGAGCCTTCTTGTTCGCATTGATGTGGACGCAAAACGTATTCAGGTTCTCAGACACCGTTTTAAAATGTTCTTGTCTTTTCTCTTGATAGTCTCTTTATTATTTATAAATGCTTATTATTCCTACTTTTTCTCTCATGTCCTTACTGTGTTATGACCTGCATCGATGTGGCTATTATTACGTAGAAGTTTAGTAAAGTTTCGTTTTGGTGTCTCCGTAGATCTTTGTGTTTACAGCTTTTCAGAACTGTTGAAATGTTTTGTTGTATATAAACGCCATTGTCCGTCTAACGGTCTGTACTGCAGTCTGAATGATCAAGATTCCCCGCTTGTTCGACTGTGTTGTCGTGTGAAACGTTTAACAAATTCATGTCTCTACAATAATATCAGGATCAGTGCGAAGAAATTAGTTTTGTGGTTATGCAATGCACCACAACAAATTTAAATTCGAGCATAGTGCTGTGGAAATATCTATTTGAAATATGCAAATAACAATATTATTCAGTTTATTGATAAGTATGTTTATGAGCTACATGTTTCGACCCAATTTGCCATCATCAGGTTCTTTACACAACGAATATTTAAGAGGTTTACAAGGGGTGTGCACGTGCACCCACGTTTTGATACAGAAATTGCGGGCGTTGTGAGCTGTGATGGTCACCCCTGAATAAAAGGACTGTGACGTTGACTCGAAATTTGTCATGAACACAAAATGACTGCAAACGCAAGTTTCAAACAGAAGGGTGGAGCGGTTCTAGCCGAATGGCGTGTGAATAATACCCACACGAGGCCAGCCAGCAGTCCGCTGAAAACAAAAAGGTGGCTACACAGAATTGGATGGTTTTGACTGACTTCGTCTGTGTCGGTTCCACTTCGTGTAAGATCTCCAATCTACAGAATTTTGAATATAAATATTTCGTCGGAGAATTATATTGAAACTGATCTTAAAGCCATGCGTTGTTGTCATGTAAACAGGACTGGCATAGATGTTTAACGGTGTACTTAATCGCCATATCTGAAGAAGTTTTATGGTAGTTATTTGACTTTGTTTGGGTTAGAAGCGATTTAACTATCACTCGTTTAAAACTTAGTGTTCAGTACTTGTATTTGTGCGATGCAGCTGCTGTTTGAAAGAGGCCTCGGTTTTTGGAGTGGGGGAGTTGGAGAGGCTTTTGAGTGTTTGTGGTATCTTTAAGAGGTCTATATAGACACTAAATAGTCCTTACTTAAACTTGGCTTGCTTCTCCTTGAATAATAATTATGTTTTCCTAATTGCGGCGAAGTTGTTAAGTGCAAAACACCTTCTCGCTCTGCCTCATCCTGCAGCAGCCAAGGAGTTCTGCAGCTTTAGCCCGCTTCATTTGGCACATGAATTATTCAAAGGTGTTCGCGTGTTCTTGTGCTTGTGTGTGACGTACGACTATGCAGATGAGACCCTGATGCCGCCCGCCCTCTTCCACTGCAGAATCACTGTCGTATCAACTCAACTCTGGGATCAGATCTCGAAACAAAGTTAGTAAGCGCGGGTGTATATATTGTCTCGGCGCCAGACTGCAGGACAAGTTTACTGTAAACAATCTTTCGAAAATGAGACAAAATTAAAATATTTGGGAACTACAGAGAAAAATTTGCATTTACGAGAAATTATTAGTTGATTAAATTTGGGATCGCTTGCTGTCCTACAATTCAGAACATGTTTCCCCTTTTGATACCTAAAAACGTAAAGTTTAAAAGGTACAGAACATTCTTTTTATCTGTTATATATTGACTATGTTTGAGAACAGGGTTTTAAGGAGAAATGTTGGACCTAAGAGGCATGCAGTTACAGGAATTAGAGATAGTTATACAGTGAGGAGCTTCGTAATTTTGACTTTTTACCAAATATTGTTAGGAGGAGGTAGATGGGACCATCATCTCAATTTCGTGTTTGACGATGTTGAGACATGTAAGTGGTTAGTTAATCCATCTCATCACATGGTCTCTTGAACAGTAAGTGGTTAGTTAATCCATCTCATCATATATGGTCTCTTGAACCTTTTTATAGTAAATTTGCAGTTCCGATGAAAATAATCAGTAGGCCGATTTAGAAGCCCTACTGTAAACCTGGTACTCTCCAGAGTACGACAGCCTGGAAAATACCTCGATTTATTCCTCCCCCCTTTTAATGTGGATGTAGCTTAGATTTGTATATTGGCCATTTGCATTAACGTATTTATTCATTGATAGTCGGGCCTACAAGCATGACCAATGACCTATTGGCGCACTTGTTGAAAAGTTTGGTGACCTCAGGGTCTTGTGTTAGAGCAATGAGCTGGCTGTTCCCAGGTCTCGGGTTCAAGACCAATCAGATTCAGTGCGGATATTATGCACACCTTTCCGTTCCTTCACTGACACAGTCGAGACAGTGCGTGTTAATATTCCAAAGGGTCATGATATTTGAACAGGTGATGATGTTAACGATTCATTATAAATTCTGCAGTGAGCTAAAGAGACTTGAGAATAAGACGAGATATGCAAGAATATAGCGAGGTTTGTTTAAAGATTCTGACAGTATTCACCAGACTGTTCAACTGCATCCGAGCGAGAAGCGAACAATTTAATATTGCAGATGCTGTTCAAGTGGAACATCGGGGATCGGCCACCCATCCCTTGTTTGTTCGTCGTATTGGCACTGGGACAGCGGGACAATGTCTGGTCTATGTTTAGAAACTGTCTGCGATGCAGAGGGCATTGCCCCCACTGCGTGGAGAATCGAAGTCTGCATCTGCAGAATCCGACGGATGAATTTTACCAACATTGCGGATTTTATTTATTGATTTGTGGGTAATAAGGTAACGCAAGTTTGACAACCTGTGGAGACAGAAACAAAACGGAATAAATAATCAAAATGAAACAGATACAAACGAAGATGGTTGTCTTCTGGTTTGTTGCGCCGTGCAGTCTGGTAGAAGTTTGCCGAAGTTTCAGAGGTCGTTCCTGCTTCTGCCATCAGGGCCATCGCAAGAAGACAGGCATCTTCAAACTCAGCGCCGTGAAAACCTCAAATCCTACAGATACAAAGGAGTGAATAAAAATAGGTGATTGAAGAAGCAGTGAAGGATAGAAAAATGTGGGAGGAGAAGAAATTAGAGAAAATTACAATTAAGTGCGCCTACGTAGAAATATAAATAGTACGTGTGATCGTTAAGGACAGGAAATTGGACCCCTGCATCCCATTTATTGTCTGCTTTCCTACTGATGCGATTTGAGCGCCACTGGCAACTGCACGCAACTACAAACTACGTGAGTCATATTTACTGAGTTTTCTTATATGACCGAACTACTGTGTGCATTTCGTATTTCGTTCATAAGTTAGTGCGCGTAATGTAATTGTTGTAATATTGCGCAATTTTGAAGTTTCGGTTTAGCGGTGTGTACCTTACTTTGTTCTGTTTGATTGTAGTGCACTAACCTGGTGATCTTTACATTCCATCCGACGATAAGTGGTGTTTTGCGTATTTGTTACTTCAGTTTTTTTTAACCTAACTTAGCAACTACAGAGATTATGCGCCGAAGAATGTTGGTTGACAGAGAAGAACAAACAAAACTTCAGGATGCCAATCGAATCGTTGTCGTTTTGCGTAAAACTTCTGTACGAGTAATATAGGCTCTGCCGTCTTTAAATGATGTACGAATCAGTAGACAGTAGTTCCCAGTGTGTACAGTCCATTGTTTCTTTGCTGTGGAATCTGTTTTTGCCATATGTTTCTGAGTTCCAGCGTTTTCTTACTGTGTTTTTTATGTCTGTGTCATGTGTTCTAAGGACGTGTAGTTTATTTTGTTTTGAAATAATCTTCCTTTGTTATACGATTCTGATCATGCGTATTTTATAGTCTGGCTGCTCCGGAATCGTTGATGTCTCTTTCACAACAAAGCATTTAAAAATTGTTTCCATGCAATTTACGATCGGTTGCAATAGAGATCGCATTAGCAATTTCAGACGTTCCCTCGTAGCAGCCGGATCGTTACCGCGGATGAGATGGGTTGTGAAGCGACGTCATGCAAATTGAAGTCCCCCCACGAGCAGTCAGAATGTCATTTTGCAGCATCTCATATACCCAGATGTTTGCCATCTCGTGAGGAAACTTTCTGTTACATCTCTCAGTGTTTTGTTAGACGGTTTTCATAACACCGCGTATTATCTTAGCAGTACCTGTATCTCCATCTATATTTATACAATAAATTCTTTATGCAATGCACCAGTTATGATTAACTTTTATACTGAGAATTGTTACTAACATGCAATCAGTAAAGCGAATTTTAATCCGAATTATACTATAAAAGGAGATATTTATGAGCGGAACATCAGATTATTGTTAATTTGTGTTGGACCGAGTGCCTTACAGAGCTCTTGCTTACTTATTATTTAACTTTCTGACAGCATAACCAGAAGGTGCAACGCCTCAGAAAATGAAAGACGCCACTGAACACGATCCTCAGCGACTGCCTTCCACTTACTATCCACAAAATCGAAGACTTATTTAATTTTGACTTTTCATTTACTCGGTCTCAAAAGTTGCCGCTGTCCAAGAGACTTTCTAACAAATATTCTTTGCATATATTTTTCTTCCCATCTGAGCTGTATGCTTAGCTAGTCGTACGAACCTGTATTTTATTGGTCTAACAGTAGAAACAAATAGTCACGAAGTACCTCGTTAAATAGCATCCTCGTACACTTTATTTTGGATTCAAGAATTTTCCTGAAAAGTTTCAAAGAACTTGAAGTGCATGTCGGCTTATTGTTTCCCCCAGATTAATAGATCGCGTTTTAACAGCTGGCAAAATTGTTGCATTATATGATGTCTTGGCTTGTTTGTATGGTATTTTAAATAACTGTGTTTCTTTCTGTGTTGCAGGTATGGACTGCTTAGGTGGTCTAAGTGTGGGTGAACCACGCTTCTGTATCCAGAATTCAATTTGTAAGTAAACCAAGATCGTAAGTGGTCTTCTGAGATGTTGTGTAGTCTTCTAGATTAGATACTGGCCAGAAGACTGTAATCGTTACACTCGTCGCCTTGAGAACCTGAAATCTCACTCAGAGTTTCTGTTTCTGAATGATTTGATTGTCTTGATCCTCACGTTCATACAACCGACTGTGATTTTCTTGTTATTTATAAATGTATTTATTTACGTATTTTCTTGAGCAGTTCACTTGCAGCATTAGTATCGCCAAACTCCTGAAAATATGTCTTAAACTTCACGTATTCAGTTGAAATTATGTCTAAACGGTTAAAGTCGAATGAACAGAATCTGGATAAATAATTGGTTCTAATTCCTGCAGCTTTCATAGCGTAGAACTTGCATATGCAAAACCTGCCGTAAGAAAGCATATATCTTCGTTAGCAGGCGCTGTCATTTAATTGACTTCAGTAAATAAATTAGTTAAAGTCAGAGGTACTATACTGATGACGTTCATTTGTCGAGCGGATGGAGAAATTCAATTTTAACATTTTGTGCTCGTGTAAGGAAAAAAAAACTCATGAGTAGGATCCGAGGTTCTCACGGCGTCGAATATTAAGATGGCTGTCTTCTGGGTTGTAGCGCCGTATAGTCTGGTGGAAGTTTACCGGCAGTTCATCGCCCTGACGATGGAGGCAGTAAGCACTTCTCATACGGCGCTACAACCCAGAAGACAAGCCATCTTCATCCTACCACGAGCCTGGGATGAGTTTTGGAAGTTACATTTCCTTCACTTCGTGTTTAATGTTCACACAGCCTCCTCGTTTGGAACGGTCCTGGCGTATGTTATGTAAGTAAATTTGTGTACAATTCTTACCGCGTGAGTCGCGTAGTCTCTGTAAAAGTTGCGTTTGACTTCGGGTTGAGGATTATGAATCAGCTGTTACTTGGGGCACCTGACTCGAGGGGGAGGAATGCACTTTGCCGTCGTGACAATATTAATAAACTTGGACGAGAGAGAGACTGCCTATCATGACGGCTTCAAGATGTGGAATATGGTCGGAACATGAAGCGAGAGGGAGGGCAGAGTCAAGGTTACGACCAATTCGGGAAGTTGTAAAACCAAGGGTTTTAGAGGGCAGTGAAGTTCTTCGCTGTGATGGGTGCTTATGGGAAACTCACTGTAGCTTTTCCATCGTATGTCTAAACTAAAAACACCGACTCTTTTGTGTGTCGTTCTGTGTCGCAGTTTTCTGTAATTGAATACTCTTTGATGAATATAGTTGGCTCTACCATAAATTCTCGGAATCTTACAATAAGCACAGTTTCTATACTATTACTCAGCCCTGCTATTTGGGCCTGGCGTAAATAAAATATTTCTGCATTGTAATACGATACAATTTTCGAAGCGTGTCATAATTTAAAAGTACACTCTGTCTGTCCGATAAAAATTAATTTTATCATGCGCTTGTAAGCAACCTTACGAAAATAAAGTCCTGTATGTTAATATGTTAAACGACGTCTAGTGTTTGGCGTTCCTGGTCACTAGTGTTTTTGCATTTCGTATAAACTTTCACAAAAACAGGGAATTCTACGTTATAACCAATAACGTTAGAAACTGCCTTTGTAGAAAGAACGAACGGAAAAGAGTATCTGTTCTAAACAGTCACGATTGAAGGAAGCAAACGACCCCAATAAAATGGAAGCGATTGTAGAAGAAGAAGGTATGGACGTTTTAACTTGAAAGATTATTCCACGGATGGCGTAGATCGATATAAGGAAGTGTTTGAGATAGAGGTCAGGGTGTTTCATTTGGGGTGACGTAGTTTAAGATTATCGATACTAAGCGAATTTCAGGATCGATGCTGATGACGTGAAAAGCAGTTAGACTGTTGCTTTGCTGCTGGACTTCGGGGTGTCTGAAGTGTTACTAATTATTTAGAGGTAGGTGGCGGCATAGATCGAACAAAAGTTCCGGTTTAACTTTGAATTTTTTGTTAGGTTGAAAGAAATTATAGATTTTTAGTATAGATTTATCGAAAACAAAAAAGAGAAAGTCAATGCAGGCCTATAGTCGTCTTGCGATAGGTCTACTACATGCCAACATTACGTTATATGATGTGATATAATGTTCCAGGATGTGGTTCATGTAGTGAGTGCATATGTTTCTGTGATTTTCGATCTTACAAAGTCGACAGTGTGGCTCTAATTACAAGGGTATAGGAGCAGTCAGAGAAACTGAAATTGCATAGAATTAGTAAAAGAAAACCTCCTTTCTCTTCATGGTAAAAGTGACGGAGGCAGTTCATTTTCCAGAAATATTGGTAATAACCTGGATGCACAAATGGTATCAGAACCTAAAATAAGTCAGTATGACTTCTCGTCGCTTTGAGATTCTCGAGTCCACATTTCTTAAGATCCATTTTAATATTATCACGTGCACCTAAGTCTCATACAAGGTTTTTTTAAATATATGAAATAGATGCATTTATTTGTCATAAGTTTTACAGCTCTGTGGTACTTCCCCTGTGTCCTGGACGGCAGTCTGAAACTCTCTGAATCCCTTTCAGTTCTGGAGTTGGAGGAAAACTTTGCCTTTCTCATCCACAGACAGTCTTTTATATTTCTTGTGTTTAGAAGTCTTCCTCACTTATTTTTTATTTATATACTGTTTCTCTCTCCTTTATTACTATTTTCCTTAAGAACTGTCTGGCTTCACAGCCGACTTGCTGCTTATTTATTCTTCATGAGAAAGTTGGATCAAGAAGAGCATTGTTCTTGTTGGGGGGAAGGGTGTGAGGCGCGGTGCGAGGACCCAACTTTTGTCAAACATTTTACAAGCTTCGCTTTTACTTCGTCTCTCGGTGTTTTGGTGTTACGTCTATTTTACTTTATGTTTTACATAATTTGAATTCATTTTAGCTGATTTTTCGTTCTCTTTACAAAATGCATAAAATGAACGTATAATGGAGAATTGTGTTTGTTGCTTGTCACCGCAACTGCTGAACGGAATTTTGTTAAATTTGGCGTGGAGCGTCTAGACTGTAATTTGTTTTCAGATTGTAATTCTGCCTATTGGTACAATGTAACTGCTACTATATACGAACCTGAATTTTAATTCTATAATTGTACTTAAAAGTGGTTCTCATCTTAAAAAGAAAGCCACGTGGCTTGGCCAAGCACTACAACTCTTGATTTAAGTGTTTTTCTATGTGATGTAAATTTAACGAAATACACAGGGATTTTTTTATAATTTGGTAAACATGTGGTTAGTATGATGATAACATTAATAATGTACGTGTATCGAGAAAAAGGCCTACGTCGCATTAAGCTCACACCAACAATTCACTAGGCCACAAATCATTTTGTTTGTGAACGAGAAACATTTGCCTACTCATCAAATCCACAACCTCACTGGATGTTTTCCATGTGTTTTTTAAACGAAATGCATTAGAAAGTAGTTTATTCCTCTAAAAATGATTAGATATGTTAACAGAATTCTTTGCAACTTTGTGTAACATCGCCACAGCCCAGTGTATCTCACTCAGTAGTGACCGACTAGGAACTGGACAGGCGGGGAGCAGTCTCCGGTAAGAGCAGAGAATTTGGCTTGTAGCCGATGGTCACTGTCGGTCGTTTCCCCCGGGGGTAAAGCGTGAAGCTGAACACCCTCCACCTCCAGTGGAGAGGTCGGGAATCGGTGGGATCTGTACCACCTCTCCCCTCAAGCGTCTCCATTGCGCGTAGCTAGACTTCTTTGCCTTAATTACATCTGTTGTCTTCTTTCCTCGAAGGGCCTTGCCCTCTTAATCTGTTTGTACACATTTGGCGGTCACGTCATGAATACATAATTTGGCGACAAATCACAAAAAAGCTATATCGTGTTCCTCGTGTGTCGTATAGATGTTCGGAGGATGCACAGCTTGAAACTGCATTGTTGTCATGCGGGTTGTAGACTCCGTTGCGTGCCTTCTGGAGTAACGACGCTCGTGCAGACTGCCAGGCCATCAATTCAGCCGTCGCCACTCGCCTGACTTCTCCGTGTTGCGTGTGTCCCGAACAAATCTTTGCAGGCGTTGTCTTCTACAATGTGTTCTTAACCGTTTTATGACCCGCGACCCATTTCAAGATGACGACAAACTGATGTGATTAACTGATTTCTAACTTATTTGTATATGTTGTATCGACCCCAGAGTGTTTCTGTGTCGAACGAGGCGCCGTGTAGACTCGTAGGCATTGTCAGTGTTTTCGGAGGTACTAGCCGCCTCCATCATTAGGGTGATGGAGGAAGAATACAACCTTTTCATACTCCTACAAGATTTAATTCATTTTCTGTTTCTCACACCTCTTTCAGAGGAGCCTCTAGTAACAAATTTTATTCGGATCGATTGAGTAATTTAGGACATGACACGCAACTGTGACCTCTCCATTATGCTTTAATTTTTATGCACCGTACAAGGGACACTGATTACGAATAAAGGTGTTGGTGTGATCCATGCGTGGAATTCTAAGCCGTTCGTCCATAAAACAGGAAAATACCAGAGTTCTTTGAAAAGATTTAACTATTGAGATATTTGTAACGATACATTTTCTTTGTGACAGCTGAATAGGCCTAAATATAAGCTATGATGGCTTTAAGCGTACTGTTATTTTTATGGGCCTGGCTGTACGCCGTTGTCTTGTTGTTTTCATTTCTCCCACACTGGCCATTGTCTTCGTGATGACCGTCATTTGTTTCCTGCGAGCACGTGGCTCCATGTTCTCTTTTTCTGCTAGGCTTATTGTTTCCCCTGTTGTAGAGATGACAGCCGATTGATTCACAGGCTAGAATCAACAACAAAAGTAGACGAAAAATCAACTATTCAACCTATTTAAATTTGTTGGATTAGATCAACAGCTCGTGTGTCGTCTGTGCTGTGGGATGTGGTCAGTTGAATTTGTATTTGCCCGAATAAGTTAATGTTTCGTCGAAAATAACACGGACTCCAATTCTCAAAGTTCATATTGAAGAAAAAAATTTAATACCTTTGAGTAAACAGTTTCCGACGTATTCAGCATTCTTGAAACTTTGATGCGTTCTGCACAGATTCCTGGGCCGGATGGGGCCATTTCGAAATGATGACCTTTACTGGTATCGCTTTAGAAATATCCTTTAATGTCGAGATTTACGTATAACAACAATACAAAATAATTAACAAGTCCATTTAAGTACGTGTTAAAAAGAGCACTGTCACCTGTAAACTAGAGGTAAATTGCAACATTTTGGACAAAACCTTCCGCTTCGCCCAGACAGTTGTCCGACATGATCACGGCGCGTTTTAAACTTCTACGCACGCAAGGCCCATGTGTTGTCAAATAGTAAAATATAGCTAGTACGCTGTCTGGGTTCGATAGGAAGAAATTATTTTGCTTCCTGAGATTTGAACCCTGGTTGTGTAGCCCATTGTCAGTTACATTACTGTGAGAAAGTTAGAAAATTGATTAACACACGGTGGAATACCGGATTCTGGCCGCAAAATTCGAGCAGCTGACTCATTGAGCAGATACGGCATTTCACTTGCACGTAGTATAACTCCTGTAATGATAGACGGAAACGTTGGTATAATTCTTATAGGGCAATTGAGACCGGTTGTCTTCTTAGCCTGTTATCCTGTCGGCAGCTACTTCATGGAGGTGGTCGTTGCATAAACCAGGACCAGTGCTGTAGATAATTGATCACCGTGCATGAAGCAAACCATGAATGACAAAATGCAAATTGTTTCGTGGTTCCCTTGTCAATCAAAGCGTTTGTCTCGACTGTCATGTTTTCTAGATAACGTAAGACGTCGGTAGTTGGCGAAAGACTGAAAGGAATCCCGCAGCAAGACTTTGCATCGGATTAATGTGAATATTTGCCAGGGATGGGCAGAGACAGGGCGAAAATGTTGCGCAACCGGCTCTCAAGCTGAGATTAATCACCCTGAACATGGCGGCAGTAAACACCTCTGAAGCGTTGGTCAGTTTCTATGACTACACAGCTCAACATCGCAGAAGGCAGTCTTGTTCTGCTAAAATTCGTTGAATCGTGCGCCATTTAACAACTCTCTTCCATGTCCCGAAGCTGATTTTACTCTATTGTTACGTATTATTTTCTTCTTCTTCTTCTTCTTCTTCTTCTTCTTTTTGCTTTCATTTTTGGCGAACTTTATCTCGTGAGTAACAGTTTTTTTTCTTAAATATTGTAATTTTAGCTATGGCACTCGATACAGAATTATGTTGTGCGACGTAATTCTATATTCTATGAAATGCCACTGCTGTACGTTCGGTAGATTTAGTTTTCTATAGTAGAAATTTTGGTTGCATATTTATGTTAAGCGGTGTGTTTAGTTCGTGTGACATCATTTTTTGTTCCTACCCCGATTTAGTCAGTAAGACCTTTTCGCCTGCAAAGAATAGGCCTATTGTAGTAATTTCTTTATTATGTGTTAGTTGTGTACTATTTATAATTATTTTTCCTCGGAAGATTTTTTTATGCGATGCTCTATTTAACAGTGTAGACTTGGTAATAAAATAAAGTCTTAGTACTACAACATTTCTGTTTATTTAGTATACTTCATGATAAATTTGTAAATTTATTGCTATGTATTCACATGCTTATTTATTTATTTATTTATCCCCTATTAAGTTTATATATTCATTTACTTGTATATTTTCGTATATATCTGTTTTTCTGTGACAATTTCTGTATTACCCCAATTACTGCGATAAGATGTATGATACGAAGGACACGGAGAATTTTTCAACCGGTGACAAATCCTTTTCTTGTTCATCCCTGGAGGAGACATTGTCGGGGAATGCCATTGTC
>NW_019060528.1:169562-234937 GCF_000696155.1 Zootermopsis nevadensis | reverse complement strand
CAACCCCTTCGCCGAAGCTGTCGTGCAAGATGGTGACAAATGACAGGCGCAACGTGAGATGACAGCTGCTGTATTGTTTCGGGTGTGGAGGTGATGTCAGAGCAACATGGGATGATCTGCTTTCCCAACGAAAGGCCAGTTCCAACAGTCCATTGTTTACACGGTGATAGGATGGGTGATATTGCCTTGTTGGTCTTGAATACAAGACTATGCTTATCACTTTGCAGAAAGGCTCTGCCGCCGACGACATTGTATATTTAGTAAAGTGATTCTACGCAGCTTTCTTTGTTTAACAGCGCAAATTTTGCATGAGGGTGAATAAAATTGCTCGTCTTGTCAGTACCGGAACAGGGTGGTGGTTCTCTCGCCGTTCATTTGAGGATAATATTAAAACGAATATTATAAAGAGAAGTAGGATTTGGTGATGTGTACTGTATTTATCGTGACAAGGCTCGGTGACCGGCTGCTGAGGACAGACAAGATCTAATAAATGGAATTGGAAAACAACAACCGCTTTGCAGCAAAACATGTGTAACTCCCCTTTACTTTCATTGCCAGTCTGTGTATTTTTCTGAAATCTAAGTGTACAAATATAAATAAGTACGTAGTTGATAAATTCTGGATCAAACGGTAGGAAATATATTTTAATTTAATAATAAAGATGGATAATTATGAACATGAAATAGAACATTTTTCAGTTGAGGTCGATTTATAAGAAGTTGTCGCGACCAATCAATGTCATAAACCATCTACCTCCTCCCCCCCACCCCGAATACGCAAAATGGGGTTGGTGTGCCGCCATGACTCTCCGACAATATTTAGTGTGCTGCGAGTGTAGAAAGGTTGCTCAACACTGATCTGAGCGACTACTAGCTTCACAAGGAGGACTAAATTTCATTATATTATTATTTGCATTAAGCTTCTGTAATCAGCACTTAAAAATAACTTTATTGTTATGGAATTAATGTTGTAAGTGGATTGATCTTCTTAGACGGACATAACTATTTTTTGGGGTCCTTTCAAATGTTATTCATGTTTTTATACTTTTAACAAGTGTGTCTGGAGGGCAAACTTGGTGGAACTCTTTCTGAACTATCTGTCATTTGTTTGTATTGGAGTGGATTTTAGGTCACAGTGTGAACTGAGGAATTCGATAGGAAATTATCAAGTTTCAGTCCCAGCTCTTTCATTCTTCTTCTTGTTCTCTTCATTCCGTTCTTTCCGTTTCCGTCCCCTCCAAAAGTAAATTGAACTTTGATAATAATTCTTCCAGCCGGTTCGGCTTAGATGGAAAAGTTGCTGAAGCAAAAAGGCGATCCTAACGAACCTCCTCCTCCCCCCCCCTCAGATCGCGGTGTTCTTTCTCTCTTTATCTTCTCTCCCTCCCTCCCTCTCTTCGTTTCTTTTTCTCTCTATATTAACCGCTCGTTTATTCTCGATACTTCGGTTAGTCTGTAATGTATAGGATGTCTCGAGGAACCTTTTTTCCTCCCTTGTGTCTGTCCACTTTTTCTCGTATTATCTGATCTTTTCCATCCATTTTATAATCCAGAATTGTGTCAGTTGTCTCCTCCAAAAGTAAATTGAACTTTGATAATAATTCTTCCAGCCGGTTCGGCTTAGATGGAAAAGTTGCTGAAGCAAAAAGGCGATCCTAACGAACCTCCTCCTCCCCCCCCCCTCAGATCGCGGTGTTCTTTCTCTCTTTATCTTCTCTCCCTCCCTCCCTCTCTTCGTTTCTTTTTCTCTCTATATTAACCGCTCGTTTATTCTCGATACTTCGGTTAGTCTGTAATGTATAGGATGTCTCGAGGAACCTTTTTTCCTCCCTTGTGTCTGTCCACTTTTTCTCGTATTATCTGATCTTTTCCATCCATTTTATAATCCAGAATTGTGTCAGTTGTCTCTTTGTTGTTTATTTAACGATGCTGTCAGCAGATCAGACAATACAGCGTGGAATAATTACCTCTTGATCTGTTAACTCTTGAAATCAGTATATTACATTAAGTTCAGAGACTTAATAGTGAAGTTGAAGGATTTATTGTTCGCTTATGGACACGAAAACACGTGGCGTAGAATATTCATTTATGAAGTTATATAAAATATAGACCTACTATAGATATTCCAATGCTGTACTGTGCACTTGTACGTACTAAAGGAAGACTTCAGAAGGTATATTCTTCTATGTTCCTATTACCGTTGATGTAAAAGCTTATAGACGGGTGAGGGTAAACATCCACGGTTTCTTAAATTCGACATCAGATGAGGTCGGTGTTTGTATTTAGGCTCGACCGTCTTACGACTGAAGAGAGTCCGAAGTACCCACTGGTTAGGAAGCTGGATGAACCCAGACATGGAGACATACAGAATAGTCCTGCAGATACCAGAATCGAAACTTCGAGATCTGCTTTAATTTTTGCTAAACTTGTTTCATGCAATGAAATAGGTTAAGATCTTGGTTCGTAATGGAGAAAGGAATTGAATACTTTTCCTTACTTTGTGTATTTCTGCCAGACGAATTAAGCGGGGAAATTCTTTTTGGTTTTCGTACGATTTTTGGCTTACGAAAGACGCATTTTTTGTTAATTGACCAACAGCTGGAATATAGAGACCGCAAGTGGGAGGATACTATTAAAAATAATTCAAATCGTCAGAATTTTAACTACATTTAACTGTTTGTGAATCGTGCTTAGTGGCTGCCTTTTGTGTTGTCGGGTTATAGAACCAAAGTACAGAAAAACTTTAAACCCTTTTATGGGTGAACTACTTAGATATTTGTAGTTAACGTAAATGTGTCACATCACATTATAGGGAGACATTTCCAGTTTGAAAAATGCTATAAACATGAATAAATTTTACTTTCGGAGACTCTGCCTTCCCCGTTTACTTTTCAAAGTCAGTCGCATGATTTACACTTAACTCAGTGTTGTTTTCTTGTAACAGTCGATCAGATATTCTATGGCGTGTCGATATTGTCCCTCCGTCATCACGCTGGGTGACTCTGTCGGACAAACTTCCACCTGGTCACTATCGATGACGTGTTCCTGGCGGACGATGGTGCAATGGTGTTGAAGTGCGGGGCGTGTGGGGTTGGTTATCGAACTGCATTATCTCATGGTATATGAGCACGCAGGAGGATGATTCCGGAAATGGAGTCCCAGGCAAGGAAGTCCCTCCTGTAATCGGCACAGCTGCTCTGAGCTAAAGACTCAATTTCCTGCCCAGATTACATATATACTGGACCACGCGCAGCCAGCGCCTGACGTCACGCTAGATTTTATTGTAGGAAAAATTGTCCGTTCCCTGTTATAAGAAGTTTTGTTAAATGTTAGCTGACGCTTGCACAAAACGTTGGATCTGTAATAAGAGAACTTAGTACTGCCATTGCAGAACTTTTTTGGTTGTAAATTCTCTAAATGTATAAACAAAGACCCTGTTTGTAAAATATTGTTTATGAATGTAGTTATCTTATATTTTTGTTACAAACATTTTGGGAGAAAACGCGTAATAGTAAGAACTCTTCACAGAGTAAACACAATGACTCGTTTCCAATCTCTGAATCTGTTTCTATTAATAAAAAAGTGGACCATGTCTCTAAAATGTTGAATGTTAAAGCAGTTCTCGTCTTTTGTCGACAGTAATAAAGGATTAAATTGTTGCAGGCTCCGAAAAGTACATTTTAACTTGTTTCCATGATTTGTTGTTCGCTTTGTTTATGATTTAACGACGCTGCCAGTGACTAAGACTGTATGTCATCGGATGGTGCGATGATTAATGAATTATGAATTAGAGGGGATATGAAAGGAAGCTGTCACGACCCAATTAGGGTACTGTGCCGGCGACTGCATGGAATGACTGTGGGAAACCACGATACGTGAACCCGAGACCTCCCGAATACGAAGCACTCGGCTGGACGTTTCTTGCCGTGGCTTCGACATTTCTTCTTAGGTTGACCGTTTATCGAGTTCCTTTTCAACATCACTTTCGTTCTTCGTTTTAGAATTCGATGCTGGAACTCGTAGTGTCGACCTTTATGGAAGATTGCAGTTCTTTTAGGACCGTGTTGTTATACAGAAATTGAGATCGTGAGTCGTGAATTAAGATTTCGACGTTTTTCTGTGTGGGTGCCGGTTGCATGAAATCGGCTGTGGAACGAATTTGATAAATGATGCAGCCCGCAATAATGACATTGGGATTCGCGGCTGGATTCCACCGCAGACGGACGGATGTAGGAGATCGACCTGGCTGAGTGTGATAAAACAGGAGGCTGCATTCTGTCACAGCAGCGAAAGAAATGGCCAAGCTTATTTTGCGCCTCGGCTGTGGTGCGTTTCCCTTCTAATGACCATTCCGGTCGTACCATATACCAGTATTCACACCTGAGGTGATAATTTCTTCACTGTTAATTATTAGGTTATTTAACGACTCTGTTTGAACTCAGAGATTGTATCGCGTCGAGGAAGACGGGAGATGATGATAAAAGCTGAATATAGAAGGAAGTGGCTGTGGTATTTTTCTATGTGCTATTTTGTATTTGTCTGGAGAGAGAGATCACGAAGAACCCCAATCAAGATACAGACCTGTTACGTATCGAATAAAATTCCGGTGGTTTTGACACAAAACCGCTCACTATATATTGTTGTTGTTATTTTGTTGTAATTGCTAGTAGTAATATTTGCTTCAGCATTTGTCATTTGTGTGTTTGTGAGCCAGGAGCAGACCTTGTTATTTAAGGACAGAGAAGTGTCTTTATGTGACGCATACATGATCTGAAATAGATTTTTACAACATTTATCACATCAGTGTTTTTGTAATTTTATTTACCCAATGGGGAACCAACCATTTCATCAGGATATTCTGCACATATTATTCTACCAGTTGCTTAAAAATTGCTGGTATAATTTCTGAACATCCGAGTTCCATAGTGTGGTAAACAAGATTCGTGTTTATTTTCGTCTTCACGACATGCGTCATTGGACCTTCTTCTTAACCAATATCTGGGATAATCGTCCTGATGATGGAGGTAGCCAGTATTTCTGAAACGTCGTTAGACTTTTACCAGATTACACGGTACAAAAATCCAGAAGACAGCAATCTTCATGCTCACAGGTGTGAGAACTTAAAAGTCTCTCACATTTGTATTATATCTTTATTGAATGTTGAGTTGGGATCTGCGTTATCATCAACGACACGCACAATTATGCAGCCATGTACGGCGACAGAAGTCGTAATAAGTACGTAGGTCGGTTACTCGCATAAAAGTACTACATTGTATGATACAGAGAGAGATATCATTGCACTGTCAATGGAGGTATGGCTATCAGTTTGACCAGAAGTCACGCTGGGAAGATGACAGCTACCAATAATATCATTGAATGTGCTGACAGGTCGGGGATGTACCCCCCGTCGACCCCCGACACCCCCCTCTCTGCCATCCATCAAATGCTACCCCTACTGAACTATCGAGCTTCCAAGCTTCGAGAATCAAAATTGATGATCCACGAAGTTTGCAACTGTGACCGACCGTACTGTATACAGGTTGGACTAAGGTATGAATATTCAAATACACAGGTTATCAAACTGTAGCGCGTGATCACCGGCTGTACTGGAAAGTACATCGCAGCAACTTGATTTGTTTGTTGTAATAAATAATTTATATTAACGCAAATACGCTTTTATAGATTCCTGTTTAATTTTATTTTCAACAAATGATTACTGGACTTGTAATTGTGAACAAGGTCTGCATTTTGTGCCTTGTCGAACTCTCGCACAATGAACCTCTTATGTACGTATTAATTAGACGCAGTATAATCAGAGCTTATATGGGGTCAGGGTACAGTAAAGAATTTTTTAAAAAAGTTGATCGTTTGAGTTTTTAAGGACGGTGGAGATGATCTTCTTCTGGGTTTTGGCGCCGTCTAGACTTGTTGGTAAATTCCGACGTTTAGGAGAAACACACTGATTCCAACTTCTTGGTTGAAGCGCCCCGAAACGAAAATGCAGACATCCGTACCACATTTCTTCCACTTCCGTTGCCTTGTCTGAGAGCTGTAACTCACCGACATTCTTGGCTGATTGATGCGTCTTCCTCACTTTAAATGTTCTGTGTGGAAAGAAGGCATACAAATTTTGCACATTTGTTTACGATAAGTTTTTAATTCTCCGTTACAACAAAATGATTTCGCGGTTATGTGTTAAAGCATAGCGATCCTGTTTGAGATACTGAAAAGCCAACCTTTTACTACAAGACCCCTGAAAGTGTTCAGTGATAAGAGAAAAACAAAACAAAGGCACTAGAAGTGGATATTCTCATTGAGGGCAATAAAAAGTTATGCAATTGCATTTCACAACACATAACAGGAATATATAACTTGTTATATGGGGTGAACCTCTTAAAAGGTTTTTAAAAACTATAAATTAGATTAAGTGTGAACGATTAGGGAGTTAAGAAAAAGCTGAAAGATGCCCCCCCCCCCACACACACACACACACTGGATCGGTATTACACTTCAGTTTTTAACACTGGGCAGATAGCGGCCTCCACTCGTCGTATCAAGGCGCCAAGCTCTGTCGTCGTCATAAATCTGCATACGAGAAGTGCAGAACGCGGACTGGCTCAAGGGCCCTCCAGCTGTGTTGTGTGTTCCAGGAGCCTAAGAACACCAGCATCTGAGTCCTGGGTTCCAAACTTGGGGAGCGTGCATGTCCCCAAAGACATAGGCAACGTTATAACGTCGAAATAGTTGTTAAGTTATTTTACTGTTTCTTTTTTTTACACTGGAGCAGAATTTAATAGCCAGAATTATACAATACCTAATCGGTTAGAATATGGCTACCGCAAAACTTCCATGGGGTAGAGACCTTGTTGAGAAACTGATGGTCGCTCAGGCAGTTAGGATATTTTCCGACTTTTATGGAGCTCGAAAGTTCTTTATCGTGTTCACAGGAACCTATATCTGGATCTTGTACTGAGCCAGTTTCACACCGTAAATTATTATTAATTTGACAATGGACAGTATTAAAAATAATCTCTATGTAAAGGCGCAAGTGGATAGTCAGATTTTCATAAGGTTTTATATATTCCATACCTTCATACCCTATTTCTCTAATATGTATTTTAATATTATTCTCCCATCTTCACATATATCTCATGTGTGGTTTTCCTATTACTTTATTGTATTTTCCATTTAATTGAAGTGTCATGCCCCACTGTCTTATGCGACGTCGCGCCGTATAGTCTGCTATAAACTGGCCCACGTTTCGGAGGTGCTGATCATGGAGACAGTAAACATCTCTGAAACGTCAGCCAGTTCCTGGGAGACAACACGGCGCAACATCCCAGAAGACAGTCTTCTTCAGATCTTAGTTAAATTGGACATGAAGTTGCGTAGCTCGTAATAGAATACAATGTCAGGATTCATAATTGTCTTGACTCGTTTTATTTAATTTATTCTTATGTTTCTCACGATTAACCGGATTTTCGATTATCCACATTAGCACCGTGGCCCGTTTATTAGGGTTAAGCGAGAATTATCCAAACTTTGTAGCATACCAGAATCGACGTAATGTGACTCCGTGTTGTCCTTCTTCCCCATACACCGAAGTTAACTGCACCTTTCTCTTGCTATTTCTTATTTAATGATTTAACGAAAAGTGACAAAGACTCTGATACAGCGTAGGCGAAGTTTCTTGAACATTGTAATTTAATTCTGTCCTTCCATATTATTATCAATTAAGTTGTTTGTTCACGTTCGGTCTCAAGTATTTGGCTAATACTTTCTGAACACCTTTTTATCCCCAAAATTAGACGCTAGTGGAAAATAAAGAAGCAGTTTATTCCAGAGGAAGGGTGTAATTGAATTACGTTCTTCTTATTTGCTGCTGTCTTTTAATTTTCTCTAACTACTCTTTATTCATATATTCGCCTCGCCTTATTAAGGCAGTTAATATAACGCGTCAAAAAATAACGAGGAGGTTTTCAGCATCAGCTACCGCCAGTAAGACACAGGAGACGCATTTTAAACCATAAAAGACAGCACACCAGTTGCTGTACTAACTTTAAAGCGGGGGACACGATTTGAATTGCTTGTCAGTTTCTCAGTGTTGTTTTTGTTATTCGCATATCGACTCATAACGCCAGAAACGTAAAATTATCAGTTGTGAACTACAGAAACTTGAATTACGACTCGGTATTTCAGTTTAGTTACCTTACATAATCGTAAATAGCTGTTCTGTCAATAGTTGAGACCCCAAACGTATGGCACAGACTGCACACTGTATGATGCAAAAATATCGCGGGTCAACATATTCTTTTTTGTGTGTTATGTGCAGACAGTGGCGACGTGCAACTGGAAACAGCGTCGCGATGTTCCAGAAAAGGGTCACTCTCCCCTCCCCATCGCTGTGCCAGCCAGCCAGGCCATCTTGACCGTACCAGAACATAAATCTCTCGCCCCGCTCTGGTGCTTTTCCGCCGCCCAGCAATGTGTCCTTTTCTCGGTAGTTTTCATATCAGTAATTTTTACGAGCAACACTCCTCTGTAGGAAGCAAGCTTGAGCCGAGGATTCCAAGCGTTTAAAAGACTAGAGCCAGCCGGCCACTTGAGGGGCCCCTCGTTCATAATTCTTTCATAAACTCGTCCTTCTCTTGGCACGTACGTGGACCAAGTGATGGCGCATAGAAGCAAACTTGCTCAGTGTCGTGTTAAAACGCTTGCCATTCTCTTTTGGGAATGTAGGCTCCGTTATCAGATAAAATGAAGTGATGTTACTCAGTAGAAGGCGCTATGTGAAGTAGGTACGTAACCAATAGGAAAATTATTATGGCGTTGTTCATTGTCTTGTTCAAAATGACGTATAACTTTTCAATGGGTGTCTCCTTTTATATTGAAAGGAAAGTGTGTTTACGTTGATGAAACCTGAAAGAGACCCATCTGATAAGGTTTCTGTGGTTTCCCTCTCTTACCTGAAGATAGAAGCATATCCAGCTTCCGAAACGTTGTGATTTTATATATAATTCAGACGAGGGGAAAAGCCCAAGAATTTGATGTTTTCACGGCGGTGAGTCTGAAGATGGTTGTCTTCTGGGTTGTAGCGCCGTGTAGTCTGGTAGAAGTTTGCCAACGTTTCAGAGGTCCTTGTTGCCTCTATCATCAGGACTCGTGGCTCTTATGTTGGAGGCGACTATCGGCTGACTGTGAACTAGGTTTTATCTTGTCTCACCCAGATGCCGTGACCGTGTTTCTATAGTTATTTTGAATGACATAGAGTATCTTTCATGAAGTGGTGGTTATGAGACGCAGCGTCATTCTTCTGCTGTTTCAGTGCTGAGCCTTCGCAACACACAGGAAGAGGAACCACCGGACCCGCAGCTGATGCGTCTAGACAACATGCTTATAGCCGAGGGGGTAGCAGGTCCTGAAAAGGGTGGTGGTGCGGGGGCAGCAGCCAGCGCCTCGGCGGCAGCATCGGGTGGTCCCGGACAGCCAGATAATGCCATCGAGCACTCAGATTACCGCGCCAAGCTCGCACAAATCCGCCAGATTTATCACCAAGAACTCGAGAAATATGAGCAGGTAAGTCTTCTACCATCACTGTACATTCGGCAACTTCCTTGGCATCAGTGCGTTCCGGGACAGTATACATTATTCCTGTAGGAGCATTATTTTATTTAAAACTGATTTTAACCGCTTCCCTGATCATTCCGAGATATCTTGGGTTGATGATTTTTGCAAAAAAAATATTTATCCGAGTTAATTTTGGACAGTATTTATTTTCGTCTCATTATTACACTCGTGAAGAAAATACGTATATCAGACTGTAGATGTCAGCAAATGAAATACTGCTGTACTTTAATAAGCCGCTTACGTCTGTGTATTTTTGCACTATGTCTAACTATGGAATGTGACCCGATATAACTCGTGATAGTAATAATTTAAATTATATAAACTATATTTTGCACAGCACTCTTAATTATTTTTCGTCATGTCATTTTTGTGAGTAGATTCCATTTGTGAAATAAAAAATATGATTTTATGGATCTTGTTATGAATGAATCAAGGAAGAGGTTAATATAAGAAATTTACATTGTGTTCTGTTACAGGTGCTAAAAATTATATTTACAGTAGTTTTTTTCTGACACCCAGATCTGCAAAAAATATTGTGATATGAATTTAATTTTGGTTTGTGTAGGTCTGATATGAATCACTACTTTACACGAAACTCGAATTTTATAGATTTTTATTTTGGTTTGTGTAGGTCTGATATGAACCACTATTTTATACGAAACTCGAATTTTATAGATTTTATTAAAATCAGCTCGTTGAACAGTGCATAATAAATTTGTATGTCACATAAACATACAGTATATTTTATTAAGGTCTACAACTTTTATTTTAAATTAGTTTTTATACGGAGAATATTTAACGAAAGTGGTGGTGAATGATATGTCAGTTTCACAATAGATTATATGTCGTAAATGAACATAGAAGCCTGTGAGGTTTACAAAAGAACGTATTGAGTATATCTTTCGTTTCTCGTTCACAGCCATGAAATGTTAAAGAAGGAATATATTTTTAATCTTGTTATAGAAGAAGGTTATAGCAATGGCATGATTGAGCTCTGATCTGGCTCTAAATCACTGTCACTTAAATCGTTTCCTGAAGTCTTGTCATAAGACACAGTAAAAGCCGTTGAACCTCATTGAAGAAATGCTACAGCTAGATGGAAATTTTTGTAAAATAAAACTTGGTGGCTTATTTCTTGACAGCCCTTCAATTTGCCACTTGACGGTATAAAACCTTCCCTCTACATGGTTATGAAATATCAGGCAAATGAGAGGTTACGAACTTTGAGGGCAGAAGATGTAAAAAAAATGGAAGTAAGAAATCGTTTTCAATTATATGTTTCCAGCTGGAGACACCTGTCTGTTAAGACGTTAGGAACAAGAAGATCTGGGCTTGGAATTATCGCATTAGGATATGAAGCTAACGGCCTCTTTGCCCGCCCTAATAACACCTTAAATAACGACCTATGAAAACTACAGGGAGATACAAAATAACTGACACTTCATGTCATTGCATTTTGGAATTCAAGTTGTATCGCGCAGTCTCAGCAAGTTCGTATTAGTCATAAGGAAATATGATTATGATTTTTTGATCTCTGAGGGTGTTCGGATTATGCATGCCTGTTATAATTTACTTCGAATTCCTCAATACTGTCCTGTTACGATCTAGGCATATCGCATTGAAAGTGGCTCGCATTCCTTGTATGGCATTATTACACCCCACCAGCAGCTGTTTACCCTTAATTCAGCCAAATAACTGTTATACTTTGCTACAGAAATATAAAACAAAGAATGCGTTTTGCTGAAAATACCAACTTTAATATGGTTAATGAGCGTTATTTATATTAAATTGTCTTGTTGTGTTCCTTATTTGCCAAATGTTTGTCGATATGATAGCATATCGCGTGGCCGCCCCTCAGCTATGTCTGAGCAATGACTGCACCGCGAAGGGGCAAGAACCTGGGTCTACGACTCTCATGCCTCACACAAGCCGGACACTTTCCATTAGCTGCATTGAATACAGTATGATTTCTTATTGTTGCGGTGGGGCGACTGTCTCTGTGAAACTGCGGCCTCTAACGGGCCCACTGTCCATCCCCGAGATGACACGAGAGTGTATGGAACATCGGCGGAATGATATTGATGGAATTTGAGAAAATCTTCCCCTAGTACTACTTTGCCCACGTGGACTGCTTGACAGCGAACCCGGGTGTCGGTAGTAAGAAGCCGGTGACTGATCTTCCTACGCTGTGGCATAGCTACAGCATGTTCGCAGTGCAGTAATCCTTCTGCTTTCTATTCGTAAGATACTTAGTTTCGAATCCCGGCCGAGGACCTCAATTATTCCTGTTAAATTTCGGATACGAATGAAATAACTCATGATCACTTCCTCTTACGTAACATGACAGGCCAAGATTATTTACGGTTTATTTTTATTACTAGAAAAACTCTTCGAAATCAAGGATAATTGTAAAAATAATGTTGTTTGAGGGATAGCACAGTTTATGCCCCAAATCCCTGCACTTCATATATTTATTTCGTCCAGAAGCCTCCAGGAAAACCTAGGCATTGATGGGAGCATAATATTAAAGTGTGTGTTGATGAAATAAGGTGTGAAATTGGGGACTGGATTAAAATATTTTTGGCTACGGCACAATGACATACTTTTGTGAATACAGACATGAACTTTCGAATTTCTTACAACCACAGGATATATGGACTAGCAGCGTAACCAGCAACTTTTAAGTTCAGACCCTGGGTCATGTCTTAGTCAGTTAATTACTTAGTTTTCGTTATTTATTTTAAGCAGACTGCCCGAAACGAAATCCCACCTATTTTGCTGGTATTTCTGAGATACAGTATATGAGTCTCTTAATGGGGTGTTATATAACAGTGGCTTGTGAGGTTGGCAAGTTTTAAGAGCCGACAATTCATGTGGAGGAGATTTGAGTGTAGAGAGGAATCAGCTTAATTACAGCGTTTGTCGTAACAAGTTTTACACCGCGTTTTATGTTCCCCGCCCCTGTAAGTGCAGGACAAACCTGTAATTTGTTGCACCACCACGTAGCGCTACTTGTAGCCCACAATAATAAGCAAGCTGTTTCCTTGGTAACTCGATATAGTTTATACTACGAAACTTATCAGAATCGATTCCTAGCGAAAATATTTGTATTATAGATCAATATATTTCAGCCTTCTACACTTTACAGAACACAAAAGTATAGTTCCAATATTTTGGAGCACGCCAAACCATGTATCACCGTAATTATGTACGTGTACGTATAAATGTTTGACGATCGTAAATTTCGTACAAATTTAATTTTTAATTAATTATAAATCTATCGAGCAAATTTCGTAAAGAAACAAGTTGTCGAAGCAATTTAAAATATTTTCCGACGTGAACTGAGTTACACTCCTGGCTTCTTTAGGTAATTTTTGACATATTGAAGCCCAGTGGTAAATATATGTACCACCTGCCTTAACAATTAGCAACTCTGTATTTTGTATTTAAGGGTTCTGTATGATTCTTACAGTAACAGATGTCTGCAAAAAAAAAAGGTCGAGCTTGATTCGAGGTTTACTTAAAGGGGGTATTTGGGCCCGTGCAGCACATGATTAAGTTCACATTACCGAGAATGCATTTAGTTTTACATCGGCGTAACAAGGGACGATGCAGCCACCAAATCTTTCTCCGTGAGTAATCAAAAGCAATTTAATAGGGTCTTAAGCAGGCTGGGGATATTGCATTTACATTGTAATGAATTTACAAATTGCACATTACGAACATAATACAGTAGCCAATGAAATAAGAACAAGCATAGTCAGCAACCTTCAAAAACTTTTAGGTTTTTTGAATTATTAAAATCCTCAAGAATAAGCGAACAGTTCCTAAATATGGCAAAGTAGTCATAAATGACGGTATACAATAAGAGGATTATAATATTACACAAATAGAATGATTAAGTTCAACGAAAATCATGTTTTACCCCATCAGAAACCTCTAACGTAATGTTAGTTAACAAGTTTAACAATGTCTACGAAAGTTATGGATCAATAGTAGTATACAATACTCAGCGTTTTTACGTTTTAATTGTATACGAAGTAGAGCTAATGAGAGACTGTGCAAATGGATGCATTTCTTTTTTAAATTTAAAACAGTGCATTTAATTAACACAAATATACGAAGGCGCCGTGTTGGCAGTATGAGCTACAAATTAATTTTCCTGGCTCAAATGCTCGTAAATGCTGACGTAGGCTTATTTATAGCATACTATTGAAAAATAAATTCACTCCACTGGTTTCAGTGTGGGACCTCGCCCTCTGACTTCCAAGTTTCATAAAAATTCGATGAATCGTTTCAGAGATGATTTTACGCACGTACTGCCCAGAACGCGTAAGACGCAATGGGAGTTTCTGCCCTGCGTAGCCTTTACCTGGCGAGAGCTGTCAGTTCTTCGTGGCTCGAACTGTTTGGTAAAAATGCGAACACGTCAGAATGGCCGTGTCTGGTTAGTGATCACAGCTACAGAGAATGAAACATTCAGCCAGCACTCAGCCTGCCTGCATCCCAAGGGGCGGTGTTTCCAGAACATCTACATAATTTAAAGCGTACATTTGTCGCCGGATGCAACTATGTGATCTGGATGTCCAATCACTTTCTGGAATGTTGGGGGCGATAGGGGAAGGGAAGTTTTATTTTTACCACGTGTTTAGAGCGAACAGCGTGTTGTGCGACAAAATAAATATTGTACAAATGCTGTTGGAAACAGCGCTTTGTGGAAAGAATACAAAGTAAGCGAAGTTGTCTGCTCTAAAATGAATTCATTTTGCTTAGAAGGGCGGTAATGTTGGTTTTGATCGGATAGTGTGTTTGACCATCCTGTGATTGTGTGACGTGCCTATTATACGAAGTAGGGAACCTGTGTTCTGTATGAACTACCGTCAGCTGTAACAAGTAGAAGTAGAGTTGATACGGTTAAATAAAACTATTACTGGACCAAAGCTTGAAATGTAGGGATTTTTAAAAAAATATTTGATTCTTAAGAACGAACAGCATTAATAAACGCTGGCAATTACTTAAAAGTATAATGATAAAGGATTCATTTGTTAAGATTTGAGTTATTCTGTGCGTTTCCTTCAAGGGGACAAGTATGAAATCCGTTCGAGAACAACCGATATCAAGTAACTCCTGCTTGTTATGACAGGTTCCCGAGGGATACGGACATTTTCCCGTTTCGAAAAGATTTTCGTTGAGCACACTTAGGACATGCTTCTAGGTAATAAGACTTTCGTCTCTCTTCCACGATTTATCCCACGTATGTATTAATGCATGTATGTGTATTTACGAACCTAAAGTCAGATCAGAAATCGAGGTAAATATGTACACTATATATACAGTCACTGAGAAATAAGCATTTACAGTTTCTTTTCTTTTCTTACCGTTAGAACATTAAAATACAAAATACGAGCGAACAGTGCTTATTCTGGGATGTTGCGACGTGTAATTGTTAATTTGAGTGTGTCTTATTGGTCCGCTTATCCAACGTGTAGGAATATCACGTGGATTAATACGAACATTATCTGCTACCGCTGTAACCACGATTGCTATGGCAACGTGCGCAAGTCTCTCCTCGTGTTGCGTGGAACGTGATCGGGTGGCCATAACATTACGAAGCCATTTCTGGACACCTTTGATTCCAATTAAACAAACTATTGTGGAAACTAAGCATTTTAGGAAAAGTGTCTGGGGGTGTAACTGCAATAGGGTTATTGGGGGGGGGGTGTCCAGTAAGAGCCACAGAACAACCTCAACATTGCGTTAAGTGTAGCAATTAGAAAGCAGCGGACAAGGAATCGAAATACAGAATTGCCCTCTAAATCGGTATAACAGTTGAAAGTAATTCCAGCGTTTGCTTTCCCGCGGACAAGAGAATTGACTCCAGTCGATATTGTGTACCATTCCGATTCGCATTTTCAAGCTTTGCATGTTTCGACCAGAATAGGTGTGGGGTGGAATAGGGGAGGGTTAACTGTGGTAGGTTCTTTGTCAGTGTCTGCATGGGGGTGATATGAGAGGTGGAGGAGGGGTACTCTCACGCAATTCTCTCGTTTGCTGGTGATTTCCATTTCCACGTGCGATACTAGTGGCGTACTCTCTCTTCCAAAGCGTCTAGACCTTCCGTGTGTGGTGGTGATAAGGTTGTTTTCAACAACGGTCGTGTTTACAGCTTCGGGTAGAGATGCTTGAAAAAATTTCACTTCAAAATCTTTTATATGTCGCCATTAATGTTCGAATGTTGCGGTCGAATGGTTAGAAGTATTCTTCGAATTCTTGTGGTACCGGGTTCGAATATTGCGGTCAGTGTTTACCAGGTGCAGCATCCCACAAGACATTTCATACTCGCTGCCGTGAAAACCAGAAGTGTCATATAGTTGAGTATTATATAGTCAAGTATCTGTGCATAAAATTAATAAAATCTGCTTGCTTGTATTGTGGCAGTTTCTGCCGGGAGCCGGGAAGTAAAACTTGCGTTCAACGTTATCAGTGAACGCGCTGTATTTCTGTATCCGAAATTAATTCCGCTGTTTCCTTAGATACTGCAAATTCTTGTAGTTCATGATATCGCCTGTCTGATAAGCCAATCTTTGATTGGTTGCGTGTCATAACAAACCCCCGTTGGCTCTAAATTTACAGTCTTGTGACTTCAAGCACGCGATATTGCAATTTTTGCAAACTTTATTCAGTGCTGGGGATAAGATAAGCCGTTGTGTAGGTAGGCCTGTGCTGCAGACCCATTCTATTATATGACGCAGTTGTGACAAAATCTTAATGACAGTTGCGAAACATGCAGCGTTATTTTATGTTTCACGGACGCGTGTGAACGGCAAAGATATTTCTGTCTCATAGAGAAAGCATGCTTCTCCGAAACGTTGGTATCCACCTACAAGTCCATACGACGTTACAACCCATGAGACCATCATCCACGTCTTCACCGCTCAGAAATCCTCAAATCTCATATGATGAATTATTTTATTTGTGTTTTTAATCATTCGTTCATCGAAGTATTCGTTTTATTTTCGTCTAATTTTTATTGATCGGTGTATGTATTGACTGCATGTGGTGCCATCCGGTGATGTTTCCTGGAACTCTGCTGGGATTATAGGGTCTCTGGTCTACGCACGATGCATGGTATTTTTATGTAAATCCGTTTTATTTGCGAACTATATCTCTCTTTTATGCCGTATGGAGCTATATTTTATAGGTAAGGAACAGTCTGGCTATCAGCTACAATCATATGAGCAGTGTTACCAACATCACAGTACTATAATATTGTATTGCTGGTTGACCCATGTGACCTTTAGCGTCATCCAGCTCATTCTAACATGCAAACTTGGTACAACTTAATGCAACGAGTTCACAGAAGAATAAATATTTTTTATAGCCAGGGTCGTTAATGAGGAAATTAATGCTGTGTTTCTAGCGGTTTTGCTAGCGCAAGTGAAGCCTGATTTTTTTCAGTTACATTGTGAACGGTGGAGTACAGTATTATTTTTTACGCATGGTCTGTGTCTACCAAATACGTTGCTGATTTGGTTGATTTATGAATAAAACGTGTGCTTTAGTCGATCAGGAGATGTGAGCGAGACAGGTTCGCTATTTGGTGGTGCTGTTCTTCCTCTTAGACAGATGCGTAACAAATATCCCACTACACAGCCCCCTCACTGCCCCTCCGCGCTTTCCAGCGGTCAAGGATAAAAAGTCGGACAGTAGGTGCGCTAAGTATTTGATCCATGCCATCCTATTCATATTTATTAATGGACGTGGAATAGTGTTTGTTCAACTATTTTTTATGTTATTTTTGTAGGTTACTTCAGCAATTACTTAGACCATTGTTGGCCACGAACTTTCTCTTTTGTATTCTGGAAACTTCTTAACTTTATATTCCCATTCAGTCAGTGCTTTTAATATAGGTTTCCATTTTGAAGTATAAAATTTATGTCTAATAACAAACGGAGATGAAAGGGAATATTTTAAAAGAATTCAGGTCAACTGACCGTGGTAGTGGAAGAAATTATATCAAGTATAAAGAAGGGATTTTTGAGGTATAGGCCTGTAAGTAACAATAAACACCATTTTGGCTTGTAAAGCACTTCTACTTGTCGACAATATTCATCCATTATCCGATTTCTAGAATCAGGTATTGGAATATTCACCACATCATTTATAGACAATAATACTTAACGATTTCTAGAATCAGGTATTGGAATATCCACCACAACATTTATAGACAATAATACTTATTTACCATGTGGCTCGGTCCTCAGAAGCTCGTTTGTGTCAACAGAGTTACATTATGTGATGATGGTGATACGGCATTAAAGCATTGGAAATCGTAAGAACCCCGTCTTACCTCTTACATCCCACATATATTAGGACTCAATCAGTCAAATGAAGATGATTCAGATGGGGGGGGGGGGCATATTTGGGAGTGGAAAATACTTTCAAGGATTTGATCGTAAAACGTGGTAAGCTGTAGGACATGATGGTGACGGAAAAGAAGACTTTGGCTTAAGAGATGGATGAGAGAAGCTAAATCAGTATGCGTGATAACGCTGATCGATGTTCACATTTTTAATCAGACTGTACCTCGGTCAGCAAGTAAATACAGCCACAGGGTTAAGTGAATCCGCATGACCTCTGCTTATACACTAATGGCAATGCGCGTACGAACAACAGTCGATTCCAACTACAAATTACATGTTGAGAATATTTCACAGTCCTTTCATAATTATAGTAATTTATGGCCGAAAAGGAGTAATTTAAGTGCGAGCTGCCCTCTCTGTTTAGAAGGCTGTGTGTAGTTAGGTAATGGATAAATAACTTACTTATATTTAATAATTGCTACTTAAGAATGAGTTTTATTTTGTTGTGGTTTCTTGCGACTGTAGCCCCATGCATAGTGAAGAAAACCACAGCTGTAGGAATTAGGTTAACTGTGTCGCAGGGAATTTTGAAAACACGAGTTCGAAACATTTTAGTTACTATGACTTAGTCATGTAGATAAAATCGCATATTAATGCATTTTATACCGGCAGTAATTTATGAGTGCATTTTTAAACGTGAAATACCAGCCATTGGGTTATTATAAAACTAGTTTAGTTATTTTTCATCTCTTCTTCGAGAGACGTTCATAAAATGGGCGTGTACATGTTTCATCTCCAAAATTATTAAGAGAATATCTCTTAAACCTGATATGTTCACTCCGAATTGTTATATCGATCATTTTCCTTGACGTTGAACGCAATTCCACCCCTCTTCACCGACAATATGAACATGTCAATCGTGCAAACTTTTGAGAAGGAACAATAACAGCACCATTCAATGTGTGGTGTTAATGTTTAGTAAGCTGGTACGTCTTTAGAGATATCTAACTTTGGTAAAGATTTGTAAAAAAAAAAAAAAAAGTAAAGGAATATAATAATATCGATGGTTATGAATCATTGCGATTCGATGTGTAAGATACGTGACAGCTACATGTCAGCCTGTAACTTATGCTAGTGATATCGAAGTTAAATTTTAACCTTAAAACACAAAATTCTTTAGATGACCTCGTTTAAGAATTCCCATGCTAAGAACGATATAATGAGGCCTATGTTGTTTTGATACCGGATTTTCTGAACGTGGTTAAGACACTTTAAGTTAACAATTTGCAGCATCCCACGCACTGAATTTGTCAGTTACCTTGCAAGCAGTTAAGCTGAACATCTCTGTGTTGAAAGTGTTAAGGCTCGTTTCTATGCGTCGGGTCGACTCCCAGTCAGAAGCGAACTGCTTGGCATGCAACCTATTATTTGCAGATCAGAATATAACGAAGCGTCATTACAGTGCTTTTCTCAAGTGTCAGAGATCCCCTGTAGCAGTGTTACCAACAGATGGTGCTTCTTGCACTGTTTCAGAAACGTGTTGTTCCGTCTTGTTCTGACTCAGTGTTCCATTTCATGAGGGGAAAAAAGTTCGTCCTTATTGTTTGAAATGCGTTCTTTGTCTCGGAATTTCTTCAGTTACGCTTTCTGAAGTTTGTTGCATCGTCGTATTGGAGGGTGATGAAGAATGATAACTGCGAATGTGAAGTTATCGGATGTGGTCTGTATCATTCTTACAATTTCTGGGAACTGAGTAAAACCACGAAGAGTCTCAACCAGCGGTGTCTCCGGACCGAGTATCAAACTTGTGACCTCCAGAATACAACAGTTGGATGGGGGTTATGACTTGAGATTAACACTTCCCGCATCTGGTGATTGTTGATAACCAGTGTTCCAAGTTCCTCTAAGAAACGAACTTGTCTTACACACAGAATCACCCGGGATTGCCAACCTCGCCCTCTTGTCATCCAGGTATTGTATAGTCTGGGGTTTCATTTCCATTTACTTAAAAACTATGAGGTCTGTTTAATGACATCCCTAGGGAAGTAGCGAGCCCGAGGTGAGATGTCTTGTAATGCGTCCCGATTCCCTCATTTTCACCCTCATCAAATGAGGTGTGCGGATGGGGGTAGCTGCTATCACTAGTCATTAGGGGTGCAGACTACTGATGAGTTCTTTTTTCATTATCATGGATTCTCCGTAGGCAGGGGATGAGTGAAGGAAAAGGGGGGATGCGAACCATTGATTGCGGTATGACTGGTATGAGAAGAACGTGTTGAAGACAACAAATGGGAAATTAAGGCCAGGAAAAGTTGCCTATTTTAATTTATTCTATTCCTTTCCCTCGAACTTTTCGCCGTCCATGTTTGCAAAGATTCCATCTAACCGTTTTCCTCACTTTTCATTTCCATTTAGCCACAAAATCGTCACGGCTCTTTGACATTTCCCAAGGCACTGCGACATCTTTCCTTTTGCTAAAAATTTCACTGATAAAATAAACGAGTTTCTTTTCCTTCTCTGTCCTTGCTTTACTTGTGGCTGAATATTTACACAGTAGTTATGTATACACGAAGCGCTATTTTCACTACGACACATTTAGAGATACGAGAATATTTCTGCGTTCTTTACAGTCCTCCTTTGAGTTCAGGGTTTCTGCCATATCTTGGTTCCCCGTTTCCAAGATTCGAGATAACTCGGCCATCTTCGTTGGCACTGAAGACAAAAAACTCAGTCATGAAAGGTAACCGAGTTTAGCATTAATTTTTGGCAAGTGTTTACGTTTGCCATTTAGAATGATCTGAAGAAATAGTCTTTGAGGCTTTACGGAATCATTAAATTTTATGAAAGTAGAGGAATTGTGTGCCGGTAGTTTTACCTGTCTAATGTGTCTGTCTTGCTTTGTCCGCGAATCGTCTTGTCTGTGTAACCTTTCTGTCTGTCTCTCTCCGTCCGCCTGTTTGTCTGCTTTGTGTAATAAAATAGTGTCATATCAGGTCTTTTGTGAAACATAGTTCTTCCGCAAAATGTTTCAGAGAACGTTTTATAAAAGACATCCTTTACGACAGTATGGGAATTAACAGTGTGTCCAGACCTTCTCTGGAGTCTGTCCAATGCTCATCGGGGTTCACTGCCCGGGAAGTGGAACTGTCCGACCTTGAATTCGACTCTACTCTATCTAATGCCGGATCTAGAATTTGTGGAACCATGCCCCCCCCCCAATTGTTGCTTGGGCACTGTGCGAATTTTGAATTTGATGTGTAAGTGTATAGACAGGTTATTATGGATATTGAATTTAAATAAAGTGAATGGAACTGGTCGGTGTCTGGTTGAAAGTAAATATTCCAGTACTGGCATGAAGGCACTGGCGGTAACCGCGAAGGTCCTTCCTCAGGATATCCTGCCTCCGTCGGGAATAAAACCGATGATATCCAAAGTACGAAGCAGGAATACTCTTTATACACAGCAAGGTCTTGTCACACTCCCGTTCTTCCTCTTTACATAAGAAATATGTGAACTCGATGCATTATGTGAGATCTTAAATTCTCACGGCGACGGCTGAAAATGACTGGCTGTCTTCTGGTATGTTGCAGTGCAGTCTGTCAGATTGACCGACGTTTCAAAGGTGACCTTTATCATCAGGGTCATCGCCCTGAAACGTCGTTCAGTGTCTGCCAGACTGCACAATGCAACATCCCAAAAGTCATCTACTGCGGTGCCTCGTGATTCAGTACGTGTGTGTGCGTGTGTATATATATATAAAAAATGTTTTAATACATTACTGTATAATCTCTCGTCCAGTTTGTAAGTAAACTTAAATGGGTTGTTACATTTTCGTCTTATTCCACTTATTGTTATGTCTTTGGCTCCTTTCCAAATTACTTACTGTACACAGTTCTCTTGTTCGTCGTAGTGTTTTGTTCTTCTTTTGCTCTGGAATCTGCAGAGGATATAATATATTTCCCTTGAAGCTGTCTCTAGTGTCGCTTTGAATCAAGATCTTCTTATATTGGTCTATTCAAAAAGCCTTTTGAGACGAGCTTCACGGTGGGGTTTTGTGTTGCTGGTGCTAACGTTTGTGTTCGCATTTCGGCACAATCCTCCACCCCAGTTTTCCTCCTGCACATCCAATTACGACACAGACTTACAAGCTGACATCATGTCTAGTGAATGTTTGATGAACACTAGGCGTGAATTTTAAAATGGCAACCGTGACAAAGCCGCTGCTCTCCCCACTTCCGTTGGGTTTGCGCGATCTTCAATTTTGTATTTGCGCCGGTTGCAGTTATTTTTTCAAGAACCTTCTCACTCGTACGAAAGGCGTGCATGAGAATGCTGTTCGTGCTTTAACTCGAGTAAGAATATTGTTAGCATAGGCGTTTTTGTTTTTACATGATATTCTAGCGCAGCAAATTTCACGCTGACAGTTCGCTTTGTCTCGGATATTAATTATTCAACCTTTTTGCTATTTATGTATCTTCTTATGCAATGTATAAGGCTTTATAATAGACAAAATAGATAATTCGATGGACCTGAGTCTTTTTTGAGTGCCTGGTATTGTCCGAAGTGTTCAGGAAATTTTGCGCCTTTATAGAATCTGAATGTTCATTAGCGTGTTTAATAGTCTGCCATTTGCCTCTAGCCTTAGGCAGTTAAATCCAGTATATACTCTTATGTTATCTTGTTTTAATATCCATTTTAATATTATCCTTTCGTCTATATTGCCCAGGTGGTCCTTGTCGTTTTCCGACTAACATTTAAATGTAGGCTAAATTATTTTTCATCATTCAAATCTGTGATCGCTTACATAAATAAATACCCTGACGGAAATTGACGTATTTTCTTCTGTACATCTAATACTTCGACTTTGGGGAATAAGCCACATGTTCAGGGCCTTAACATATGTTTTCAGAACACATTTCTTGCGATGCTCACTGGCTATCGGAGAAATAGCCATATCCCGCTCCATAGTAAAACGTTCACCAACCTCCGCCTTACATTGGATTGGCTCTATTGTTATAACCATCTAGTATGTAAAGTTCATACCGACTTTCTTAAAAATGTGTCTGTCACAATGACTTCCGCAGGTGGACTCAGGAACACGAGGCTGCTGATGGGGTTACAAAGAATGGATTAGTTGTTATATGACAGGATTGATGGACTGATTGATTAAATGATAGAAGGACGTAAGATGTAAGTTTGGATATACTGATTAAAAGTACTGAATGCTCTGAATGAAAGATTAAGGATGGATTAATGGATAGATCAGAGATCAAGGATTGGCTTCTCTATTTATTGACGGGACATTGATTCGATTCATTATTTAATCGATTGATCGATAGATGGATTTATAGGATGTGTGTGTTTATTGCATTGTTGAAGGAAGGAGGGGTGGATGCCGTTCGCAAAGTACTTCCGCTGCAGCGTAATTGTCGATTGCCGCAACATTTTGGAATGTTTACTTTCTCGTACAGGTTGTACTACAGCCAAAATAATAATGTTTTATAATTTGAGTTGTATTGTCATTTCACATTATGGTTCCATGATTAAGCGTGTAAGAAACATTGTTTCGGATTAGGCTATATATTGACAGAACTCGAAGCTTCGATATTCTACGTTCGTCGTTACAGAACGTGCCTCCGAATCAAACTCCAACAGCAGCTATTACATTCTCTGCAGGCCATTAATTCCATAATTATTCGCATGTACCATTTGTACCCCAGCAGAGCGATTAAATGCTCGAACAAGCAATTAAACAGCACATTTCGCAAGGTAAAATTCAAGGCGCTGAATCTGCCGATCGCTAACACATTGCAGAGCTTATTAGACATTCTAGGAGCAAGGGAACTCTTTGTTTGTTACGGAGCTTACAGATGCAGTTGGGACTAGTGAGTTTGCCACTGCGTGTCAGAAATACTAGAACAGGGGTGGGAAAATACGACCCTTTACTTTTGCGCTCATCTCGATGTCATGTGATCGATTCTTAGGCGCTGCTGCGGTATTACAAGTGTGGACATTTCTGCGCAGATAAAAATAAGACATTATCACAAGCCTTTAGAGAATATTTAACCTAATAAATGCATGCGAAACTTTGGTTGGACAACCTTAATGCGAGAGACCACTTGTGAGATCTAGGCATAGATGGGCGGATGCAGAAACTTGATTCATCTGTCTGACGATAGAGTCCATTGGTGGGATTTGGTTAACAAGATAATGAACCTTTGGGTCCCATAAAACAATGAAGTTTTCTTTCTAAGACAGATCATGCACCGTAGAGGTAGTCACTGAGTGACTTCCTGCTAAGTTGGCCTATTTTTCCCGTTCTTGGACAGTCTAGACCGCCTCCTTATGGAAGGTCTCAAAACCGAGGACAACCATCCATGCCTAGCGTGGGATTCGAACCCACGATCACATTATCCAGGCTGTCAAGAGCCATGCCTTCTTTGACACCCGCTAAGATGTACAGACTGTGACAAGTACGAACTTTGGAACGTAGCCGTTTGTTTGTGGAGTCTGCCTTCCTCGCGTCGTACAGTGCTGATGTATATTTAATATACCCACCGTAACCATGCTTTTTTCGGTTCCTGTTTTCTCTGCATTCCCTAGGCAGACTTTGTCTTTATTTCTTTTCGTCTAATTCATTCCTTCCTTTTCTGATGTACTTCTTTTTCCGCCAGTCTGTATTTTGTCCTTCAGTAAACGTATTACGCGTACACTGTAATACGTCTTTAATGTATAGGATTTTGATGCATAAAAGCCTTCCACGTTTTAGACGTTAATATTGTATGGCGTATAACCATCTGCGATAAAAAATTGAACATTGGCTGTTGTAATATTAAGTTTTAAAGTACTTGTTTAAAGATTCTGTTTTGAAGTTTTATGGAGATTTCCAGGAACGTTCGATGTAGAAACTTTACCCTTGCCTGGAATACTGATCGTTTGCTTTGTTGAGGAAACATCCAAGACAACAGATATATGTGTTTTGAGTAAATAAACTCGGTTATATACCGCATTTATATGCTGGGAGAATATCTTATTACCAAACAGCAAGATCGGATGTAAACCGAAGTTACTGTCATTTATCACATTCTGGTTGCTTGGAAATCGATTGCTGATCGCTTTTTGTAAACGAAACAATTTGTCTGGAAACTTCAGAAATGGAATGTATGAGGACCAGAATGTTTTCCATTATAAACCTGCAGTTAACGATCTCCATGGAAGGCTATGTAGGCAGTGGCTAGTACGAATATGGCCGTCTTCTGGGTTGTAGCGCCGTGTAGCCTGGTAGAAGTTTACTAACGTTTCAGAAGTCCTTGCTGTTGAGTTTTTACGGATTCGGAAGGAGGTGGCAGTGGCCTGTTTTAATGTGATATTTCAGTGTTCGTTAAGAGACAGAAAAATCATGAAAAACGTCATTCAGGACAGACGGTGGTCCAACCGGGATTCGAAACGGGTTCCTCCGTAATTCAAATCTAGAGCGTTACGACCTCACGAGTGTTCCTTGTGAACGATAACTGAACTGTCAACATCAAAAGGCTAGCACGATGTAACAGCTCATTCCGAAACCGTCATAATTAACCACTACAGAAACATCAGTAACTATGTAGTTCTATGGTTATAACCATGCTGCCTTTTTTTTATAATTTTTGTGAGTTTGATGCACGTTTTAATTGCACGAGACTATACCCGACATTGCGCGGTTTTCCGCCCTTTACAAAGGGCCTGTCGCTTCCCTCGTGTTTCCGGAAAATCGTCTGTATTCCTGCGGCTAGAAATTAATGGTCGAAGCATTCAGCTGTCTTCCTATGCGCGTCAGACTCTTCCTCCATCTCTGCTACAACGTACACAAACAATACTTTTCGTTCCCACAAACAAGTATTCTGGTTTGAAAGCAGTCGTGTGTACAGATTGAGGAAATAGATCGTCAGATTCTACTGTTTCCAAAATAGTAACAATGCTGTACTTTTATGTAGCAATTACGCTAAAATACACTTTATTTTGTCAAGTTTATGTGACATTCGAACAAAAGTTTGTGGGAAAAAATAAAAGAATAATCGCGTTGGTCCAGTGGTTATTATACAGTTTTACTATTTAACAACATTCGAAAGGCGTGATCTTGGGAGTACACTGAGATTCCAAAGGTGTTCTTCACGTCACATTGTTGCACTAATGCCATCCGAGGTGGTTGTTGGGCTTTATGTCATTCTAACACGAATGTCTGAGATTACTGTTGCTCAACAATGTTCCAACAATGAACTCTTCTCAGTGTTGCGCAACAGATGTCCTTGGTCGTGCAGGTTGCCTACTCCGTAGGAAGAGCACGACAGACAGGCAGCCATTGCTGGGACCATAACCTGTCCTTCGCTCACGTTAGAGCCTGAAGAGGTTCTGAAGATGATCTCAACCACTGTCAGTAACACAACAAAACAATAAAGGCAACTCATACATGTAGGTGTAATGACAGCTGATTAGCTGAAGACAGAAATTGACAACTCCCGAAACGTCGTGTGTGTTAAATATACCCCAGACAGTGAGCAATATAGTAACAATGCAAAAATAAGTTGTTTAAAAATATCTGAAAAAATAAATGACATACAGCCTCGTTTATTTGTCCCCATTTGAATATAGGAGCGACATTGCATTTTTCAATCCGCGGAATGAAATCCTGATAAATGATTTGTATACGTATTTATAATATCCGCTATAAAGATTTTACGTGTTTATGAACTATGCGAGGTGACGAATTTTAACGATTTTCTCTGGCAGTTTTAGAATCTTTGTAGTTTATAAGGGGATAATGGAAAAGTCAAATTCGGTATGAAGCAGTAAATATGAGTAATCTCACAGATAAACAGAGATTTGTTTGCATGGTTTCGTGGTTGGATTGTGACGTCTACACAATAAGAAACGGTTTTAGTCAGATCAATAAAATTTCTGTCCGTCCGTTTAATCTCCTAAACCACTTACTTTATTTTAGTTAAATTTTATATCGGGGGACTTCGTACGTTTAATATTTTTAGGAGAGTTAAATTTTTGTTTTTGTCGTTACATTACAAACCCTACATGAAATTCAGATCAGATGTCTATTAAATCTCTCTTACGATAATTTGTTACATGCCATAAAATATAAATATTATTGAAGGTATGCAACTTTTATTTGAAGCATCGATATGGTGAATATTTAAGGAAATACAGGGGCTTGTGTATCTTCAGTGAAATTTCTACTATTTTTATTTCTGTGATCGGTTTCTATCTGTTGTAAATCAACAAAAATTCTCTGTGGTGCGTCATAGCAAAGAGCGGATTTGGAAACTGTTTATTCCAAACTGAAGATCAACGTTTGGCAATAGCAGTTTTTGTACGGGCGGTGCAGTAGCAGGCGAATATCATGAATTGGGAATTATGTAGGCCGATGGCAATTCTGATTGAGATTTTCATACTTTTCCTCAGTCCCCCGGCATGTAATAGCATACTACCTTGAAACAGACCACAGCCGTTTCTTTGTTAATCGCTTCTAGTAGATTGTACAAAGCCATTTTTATCATTCTCCACGTCTCTGATATTTAAAACATTTGACACACTCGTGGTCGTCGAAACGTTTCTGACTTCTGACAATTATTTTTCCCCTTCTGTGTCAAATGTGGCAGTGGTTATCAGACTTGCAACGTAAAGGAGTAACAGGGCCTTTAGACGAGACGTTTTGTTGTCAGAGTAAGAATTAATATTGTATCCTTACCGAAGTCCCGTTTCAAAATGTGTTTCGGAGATGAGAACCACCTAGAAACATTAATAGAGACACGAGTTGTAAATTTTATAAAATATACATAAGTACGTACATTAAATCCGTTCCGTTTTGTTTTATTTTATTTAACAGTGGATGGAGATAGGTTTCGTATTTCCTCCCCAGCACAGACGAGCTGAAACGATGCGACGGGAGACACGTCCACAGTATAATTTAGCTTGTTCGGTTTCTAATTATTACATGTGTCAAGAATTTTGGAAAAGTTCTAATGAAAACGTGTATGTTCTATGAATGCTCTGAGAGAAATTTATTTTAGACTGGAAAAAGGGTACATGTCCTTAAAATTGTCTTAACTTCGACCTTTTATAGGTTCAAACACGAATTGCTTTCCGGGAAATTTCCTTTCTCTCTCGCCTCTTTCCTTTATGTTTCTTCCTGTATTTTTCTCGTTTTCCTTTTTTTATATATGAAGGCTTGTCAAGTTTTGTTTACAAAGTATTTAAGGTGCTGGCATACACACTGTCGAAATATTTTTGTTATCTTCTGGTGTATTAACAACTGTCTTATAATGTTTATATTTTAAGGCGAATTTGGATTCTGTGGAATGTTTATATTTGCCAGAACTGCCGGAGAACTTGGCTAATTATACATGACAAAGTGATATTCACATGCAGGATGTTATGTAGATTCTTGAAGTAGTTTCCGGAAATGACTCATTTACCTGCAAATATAAACGTAAATCTCACATTAACGTAACTCGTTTTATCGTAAAGTGACTTAAGCTGTTTTCACGCCCATTTGAGAAAGAGGTGGAATAATGAATTAGTTTGTCTCTGTTAATCTCAAAGAACTGGAAAAGCGGTATGTCGTTTTATTAAAATATATGTCAGGAACTTGTGAATTTTATCTGGAATTTGTAATTTTCATCTTTACCTCTCATTTCGAACATTATTGTTCGCAACCTTTCACGTGAGCTGACCCAAATTTTATAGCGTGAAACTTGAATCGATATTTGACGTTGATGTAGCTTATACTCCGAGCTGAAAAGATTCTATAGCCCAAAATACGAACAGAGAATTGCATTCTGTGTGAGAACAAAGGGCTTAAGCAAATTAAGGTGTAGACTTCCGTTAAAGACGGTTACAAAACAAATTCTGCAGTAGGTGAATGACATTCAGGCAATCGAGCGCACTCTGTTGGAACATGAAGTAGCGTGTTGGGGGAAGTCGCTTACTAAGGCTGGAGTACTCTATGCACCCCTTTCTTTCACCATTACAAATGCAAATTAGATCTTCATGGAGCAAAATTCACAGTTTTGAATTACTATTAATGTATTAAAATAGTATTTTAGTTTAGAAACCTCGTAGAAAGAGAGTACTTCTGAAATGGATTTCATATAAATAGGTTGGGATAAGTTGTGAAATGGATTACGCGTGTTAAGAATAAAGGGACAGGCTTTTGTTGACACGGTGGTGAGTATTGTTCCAGTATCGGGGAACGTTTTGATCTATGAATGACGATTAACTGGTGAACATAGGCCGTTGAGCAGGGATTGATAATCAAGTATTGTGACACGTTTTGAAATGCATACAGAACGATTTGGATAGCCCAAAAGAAATAAAAAAAAGACAGTATTGAATTATATATATGTTGCTTGAGGACGGATACAGATTCTCGTCTCTGAAACGTCGTCTTCAATTAAAATCAGGAAGATGGATAACACCCGAGAAATTTTTCGTTGTGATAATACATCATCGTGTACAAATCTACAGATTCAGTTCTGCGAACGTTTCGGAGAAATCCGGCTTTCCTATCCTTGTCTTTCCATCAGTGTGCATATATGAGCTTAACTGTGGCACTTAACAATTTATACATTCGTTCTAAAGCACTAAAGCAGTCGTCCCTCCACTTCCATAAGGGAGTGTTTTCCAGCGAGCGAACGGGCTCTGTCAGCTAACCTAAACTGACTCCCCCATCCTCTTTTCCAAGCTCTTAGCCAGGATGTTTATAAAGTAGAATTGGCAGTAAAAAGCTCGGAGCGTTTTATGTGCCCTGCAAGTGGTTAGAAGTGCCGCAAAGAGGGGTATGAGGGGTTACAGACATGCTTTTGGTCCATTCAGGAGCTGATGCTGGACTCGAATAAGGCTACAATCAGATGGAATTCGACGAATGGACATTGAATAGGGTTTTGTATGTCATTGGCTCCGTGTACATGCTGTTATGTCGATAACCACAGACTCTGTGTCGCCAAGAAGAAGAAGAAGAAGAAAAAGCTCCTAGGTCTCTTCATACATTTTGCTCATATTTCTGTATTCCTTTTCATCTTCTGGCCATTATTATTCGCTGTGTTTCAGTGGAATCCACATTTGTATGTTCTTATGGGAAAATAGAGGAACGAAAAATGCGCACCAGGCTTAATCGTGGAATTAGGAAAAGTAGTCGGTTATGATTTTCTTGGCTTCCGAAACAGATAGTTGTTTTTTTAAAGCGGTTCTCAGTAGGGACGGCTGCATTAACCACGCAGTCCCTAGAGATGCCAAGTGGACTATATTTTCCATCCGTGACAGTGAATTTCAATCTTGTTTGGCTTGCATGATCGACTAATTTGCGACACTACTTCGCGCCAACCTCGTTACTAGGTACAGTCACTTTCACAACATACGTCCAGTCTGTTTTTGTTTATCGTACTATACCAGAAAAGACCAAAGGAATTTAAGTATAAGCCCCACCCGGTATGTGTTCTTCAATAAGGCAAGATTGTGGGTGGTTATTGAAATTTGAAGGCCGTATTGGTACCATCTTATGGTTGAAGTTGCTGAAGAAAATATGGTTCCAGAAATCCTCTGTTGCATCGTATTTGATCTCACATTCGTATGGTCCTCAGATGTATAAATGGACCTGTGGTAAAATTCAACCCGGTCGGCTGCGATATTCGAACACTATTAATATTATGGCTTTTACAAATTGTTCTCATACATTCTGTCTTTCTTCGACATAGTGAAGGTACTATAACAACAAAAAATAAAACGAAATAAATGCGAACTAGTCTCCGTTGCTTTGAATAAGCACCTCGTCATGCAGATGTATGGGGGAGTGGGGATACAACTCCAGTCATTCTTAACTTCAATTGATTTTGTATGATTTGAGGTTTTCACAGCGGTGAGTATGAAGATTTCTGACCAGACTACACAGCGCAACAACCCAGAAGATAGAAATTTTCAATTGATTTTCGTTTGTATCGATCCGATATAATTCTTACTTCTCTTGAAGATCAGTCGAGTTTTGTAAGTTTTGTCAAAGACTTTCGTTGTACAAGTGGAAAGTGGTAGGCATAAGGACCTTGTTAAATCTGCAACTTTTGTATGATCTGAAGCTTTTACGGCGACTAAGTACGAATTCTTCTCGGGCTCCCACTTTCATTTGAAACATTTTCTTGTACGTGGTTAATATTTGCTTAGCATTGTAGTGAATACGGAGAAATATATTTTCTGGTTGTTCGCTCTACTATCATTTGTGTGTTTTTTTTTTCATCTTCAGTGATAGATTTGTATAAGCAACAAGGACGTCGAAGTATGCCTATACAAAATCACAAGTACACACGTTCGGGTGCTACTTTTGTTGTTATATTTCCTGTACATTTGGCTGCAATGTGAGTGTACCTAAGTGCGTTGCCCTCATGAACACGCTGATAAGATTAAGAACCCACACACCATATTCCCAGGCCCCTTGGAACACGAACCGGTTGTAAATCCCATAAAGTAACACTTGTCCCTCCGTGTCGAAACGTTTAATACACGCGGTAAGGCGAAGACTCCGGCAGCAATTGTGTCGTAGGTCCGACGTAGCTTTCATCTCTCTTCATTAGTGCGTTAATTAATTATTTATTTGTTACACCTTTCTTAGCTTGTCCGTTTATTGTTATTTTATTTATTGCTTTCAGTCTTTTTCTTTTTTGACATTTTTTCGTGTCTCTCTCCCTACCCTTGTTTGGTCTTCTTTACGGTTTTAGAGATAATTAAATAATTAAAGTGTTTCATTCATGAGTTTAAAATCTGGGGACAGTAACAGACTGAGAGTCCGCCAGAATTCTTAAACTCTGCTTGCATTTCGTAGCTTGTCTTTTCTTTTTGGTTGGTTTCAGTCATATTACAGCTCTTTGCCAACTCTAATCGTGCCTCGTCAATGTTTTCCCCAAGGTCCGTGTCCATTTTAAATATCTCATCTGTGAGCGCAAGCAAACAGAAAACATAAAAATGGCTTTAATATCCTAAAGGGATAACTAAATGTAAGATGTCACAGATGGTACGATTTAAACAATGCATGGCAGTACCAATGTAGCAACGATGGTCGTGTTTTTTTTCCCCTTCAAGTAAAGTTTTATCCAGCGATGATCAACAAAGTATGTTGGAAACTATGAATAATGTTCTACTCGGGAAGCAATATGAGCAGCTAGCTTTCCTTGTTACTGGTTTGGGTTTTTATTTTTATTTTTCATGTTTCACTTGTCTGTCTCATACATCACACTAGACTTTCTGGAATGCATGTTTCTGCAGAGATCATAAGGAGGCAGGAGTCGAAGTTTTGATATTATTCTGGATTACGTATGTATTATTTATTAAGCTGAAGTCGTATACTCTCTCATATATTCACATCAAAACCTAACACAGAATATTATACTTGTTAGTCGTTGGGAAATCAGCTGAGTACGTAAAAAAAGATGGTGTATAGCAAGCTTGGGGATTTCAAGAAATGGATATGAAATTCATTTTTAAAAAAAAGTGTTGAAACCACTTCGAAGATCAAGGCATAAATGAAAGGCTATTATTAAAATGGATCTATGTCGGTTATAGCTATCGGTCCGCCGTTGTATTTTGTTATGAGCCAGTTCAATCAGTATTATACTCCAATATAGCTTACGTCTTCTAAGAGAGGTTTCGAACTAAAATTCTATGTGCTCTTTTTTATCTCCCTGATTTAATCACTTTAATATTATCTGGTGAAAAATGAAAATTGTGAGGCTCAACATTTTGCGAATTTGTTCGTCCTGTCATCGGATATCAAGGATATCATTTTGTTGCGTGCTATCAGAACGCAGTTTGACAGCAGAATGGCTAAAGTCAGCTTTCGTAAACGGTGAGATAGTTCTAGAACACTGCGTAAAATGTCAGGATATGCAGTTGGAGAACACATGCCCATGTCTTAAAGAGAAGGAGAAACATAGTTTAAAATTCTGTCTGGGTTTTTGGGTTTTTAGACCTTGTCTGATTTTATAAAATACACAACGTTTTGAGGACTCTATCTGTCCAGTGATTGAGATAGCTCATTCAAACGGACCTTACAGAGTAGGTGCTTCCTTCAGCACATCAGCAGACGATGAACAAGGTCCAAAAACTCAATAATCCAGATCGTATCACACCATTGTCAAAATCTAAAATTGTTATTCCTCGTACGCTGCATTGAATTACAAATAAATTGTACTTTGAATACAGGATGCATGTTGATCCTTCTATCATCTAATCTAATTTAAATTATCGACGCTTTTAAAATTGTCAGTTGGAAATGAAGCAGTACAGGAATATCTAAGGTAAACATTATTACCCAGTATTTGAGAAGTGTGTGGAAAACCACGAAAATCTTTGGGATTACCTCCCTAACCCTGGCTCGCATTCGGAATACGAAGCAAGGGCTCTAATCACTCAATCGCTACGTTCGATTTGTTTTAGAAATAAATAAACTTGTTACACCGATTGGGGCCGTTCGGTATGTCATAAAAACTATTGCGCTTTCATTTTAAACTCAACTTGTACATTTTAAATAATGTCGCTTGGTACGTTATTATTCTAGCCGATGGTTTGAATTTGGTTTTCTCCCTCTCACAAAATGTATAAATATTTTGCTAACGGGCCTGCCACGAAATATGCAGTTGAACGGCCGCCCACGCAGACCAGTTAAAAGTAATGTGGAAAAGATCGATATTTTTTCGTGACGTGAGTAATGTTTTTTTGATCGGCTGGGTTGGTAGCACCACAACCTCTATGGCCAAGTTAATTAACGTGGAAGGACACTGTGGCGAATAGCAGCAGCCACCCTGCAAGTTGCATGTGCTGTAGCACAACCCTCTCGCTCCCCGGTTGTTGACTGCGTGATTGATCGATTGATTCATTCGTTCATTATTCCATTCACGGAAGGAATCATCATTTTGTCTATTGACAAACTCTGGTTTGCTGAGTGACTAACCACTTGAGTGGTTGATTCATTGCCTAACTGATCCACTGCTGTGTGTGATTTCAGGCGAGTTGAAGATGGTTGTCTTCTGGGCTGTTGTGTCGTGTAGCCTGGTAGAATTTTACCTACGTTTCAGAGGTGCTTGCTGCCTACACCGAGCCCTGATGATGGAGACACCTCTGAAACGTCTGTAAACGTTTACGAGGCCACACGGTGCAGCAACGCAGAAGACAACCATTTTGGTTTAATGATCTTGTCTGATTTATTTGCTGAATTATTGAGTGAATGAGTCCTAAGGTTGAATAGGTGACTGTTTAGCTTATTGACTGAGTTGCTGACTGATTCGATCACCGAATAACCGAGTGGTTGACTGATTGAGTTAATTTCATGCAGAATTATTTTAAATCGGCATTAGTTTATTATGCTTTTGCACATGCTGATGAATAATTTCGTTCAACTACAATGATTTCATAACGTCGAGTGAAGATACAACTATTTTTGAATGGACGAACTGAGTGTTTCTAATTGAAGATGCTAGTCTGGCATTCGGCTGAAAAGACTTACCGGAAACCTTATATTCATAGGGGTACCTCCCAACACAAGTTTCATGCTAAATAAGGATTATTTCCTTAAACAGAGCCCAACAAATTGATCTTTGTAATGGTAAAGTAATGTTTTCTTTTAGGTACGGACTGAGTTTTTAAATATTATTTAGACTAGCTTTGGCATCAAAAGGTTAATTATTGTTAGTTATGCTTTTTGGCCAGAATACATAAGAGAGTAACAAGTATGAAATAAAAAAAGATTTTTCGTGCCATTGAAACATAAATATGCGATAAATTCCTTTGGTTTAAAAATTAAACTTCCCAGCTAGATGAGATTAATAGGGAAACTTAGAAAATTGTAGGTGCAATCCCTGTGTCTGTTCTATATCGCCCACATCACACGGTCCATTCCGCATGTCTTAATTTCCCAAGAAAGTAATAAAACATCAGCACTTTTTTGCATAAAGATGGCTGTTTTTCGTTTTCCTGCTTCCTCCCGTCTCGTTTTCAATCTCGCCGTTTCTTTCTGCGCGCAAAAGCTCAGTTGGAAAGTCGTCGCAGTGTTCGTTCTGCAAATGAGAAGAAGCCGAAAAGAAAATAATTGTCTGTTTCATGCCATCTTCGCCGCAGTGTATGTAACCGGCGTCACCCCAGCTTCTAAGGGCAGAGTGGTTATTAGAGTTGAACTGATTCAGTTGGCGAACATTAATTACCATAGGCGGTGTTGAATCTTAGAGTTCCGTAACAAATTGACCACCGATGGAAATTTCTATTCCAGGTTAATTCTTTTGTAGTTTGGTTAAGTAGTTTGTGAGATTCCAGGCTGTCATGGCGGCGTTTATTGCCTTGACGATGGAGATAGTAAGCATCTTTGAAACGTCGATGAATATCTATCAGACTACAGGGCGAAACGTCCCTGAAGACAGCAATCTCTAAATAGTCGGTTTGTTTGGTCATCTGTGGTGGTTTACGTCGTCACATAAGTCATATATGTTTTCACCGCCTGGGAACTTGTATTTCAGTACTTCTTTGATTAGTGTCGTAAGAAAATGGTTTCTGTACGTAGTATGGATCTTCACAGAGTGCACTGTACACTTCGTATGTTTACATTGATTAAATAGAAGATACATGGACGAGACACGTGGTGTACGCATGAAGACACAAAAAAGTTTGATTGGAAAACCTCATGAGAAGATCGTACAGAGAAGCCGTGGCTGTAGATGGCAGAGCTAATAGTAACGCGACTCTAGAGAAATTAACAAGAGTGAACGTAGGGGTCCGACAGGTCCGGGCTACGGTTTCGTATTAACGAGGACTTGGGGTCCGAATCTCGACTCGGAGGTCAACTGTTCTGATTTATACTTCACGATTTTCCTGTCTTTCTACGAGATCATTGGTACAGTACCTTAAAATAGTTCATGATCACTTCGAATTCAGCACTCTGTATCTTCACATGCAGATTGTAAACCCTTGTTAAATAAGCTGAGACTCAATTATGAAGATAACAGAATTGAACTTCTCCAAGGTAGTGACTTATAACAGACTTTTTTTTATTGACTATGATAAATGTTTGGTGTAAATCGTACATAAAATTAAAATTTTAGGTGCGAGTAAAATTTTAACCGCTCAAAGAAGACTTTGCCGTGGAGTTTTGAAGAAATTAGCTAGCGTTTCGACGCCCTGAAGCCCTAATGGCCCATTCTGCACCAAGCTGCCCTCTGCTTCGCAAGACGGATGACAGAGGCACTGCTCGCTCTGACGGGAGTAGTCGTGACTCTTACTTCTCTGGTTTAAAAATATGTTTTCCCTGCCTGCGGCCACCGCGCACTGCGTTTTAACCTCGTATAAAGAAACGAATTGGCATTAGGTGCAAGAGGCATCACAGAACGTTGATGAAACAATAACAAGATGTCAGCAATTCTTTGAGGGTTTTGATTCATTAGACTGCAGTTATGTCGGACATTGTTCATTATGATTATTTCCTTGCATTTAGTTACACATGCACTAGTGGCTAGTCGAAATTCATTTAGATAAATAATGTAGGTACTGGTTAATTCAATATACCATTGTCTGTATGTACATTCCACCTTATACTTTGTCGGAAAATTGTTCATTTTAGTTATTAGTTGAATCATTATACCGGAATTACCGATTGACAATTACTGTCCAGTATCTGTTTTATTGCACTTGGTTAAGCAAACAGTACATGAAAAGAAAGTTAAAGATAAACGTTAATAGTCGTAATTAAATGTACATTTTATTTTATGCATCTATTTTTTCGCCTGGAATATCTTAGTAATATCAGATAACAAATTTCATCGCATTCCGTTTAGTAGTTTATGTGATGAAACGTGCGGACAGACCTGTCTTCCGTACTACGAGTTCATTTTATGTGTGTCGTACAGAGAACTCATAAAATTATATTTTTAAAACTTTCTCTGATTTATAGTTTAATAATTTGTTTGGGAAGAGTTATTTAGTTATGTAAATTGTTTAATTCGGCTTTTTGCCTCATTAAACACACGAAGAAAGCTACGAAACTGTATCGCCTCAGTATGTCTGAAAGAAAAAGGCGCATATTTAATTTCCGTTCGTCTTGAGTCAGTAATGTTTTAAGCCAGGATTCGAGACACACAAAACCGGAAGCTCTAATGATGACTGATCACATGGATCTGTTGACTTCACTGCACGACGACTGACCTCCTTTACGTTTGGCCCTTTTTCTTAAAGTCTTTATAATTATCTTGTCCTTTTATTTGTACTGTTCTGTAGCAGCTTAGCAAGGTACAGTCTTGACATTTAATATTAACAGTTGACCATAATGCGAAGTTGCGTAAGGGGGTATAAAGAAGGAATCTGAGGATACAAGGACAGAAACAAAGAAATGACAAAATAAGTGTAGAGGAAGAGGTAGAGAAAGACAAATACGGACTACAAGCGAAGGGCGATCATTATGAAACATCTCTGAAACGTCGGTAAATTATACCGAACTACACGGCTCATTTATTCATTGAATTTTTCCTTCTTGTTTTTGTATTTCCTTCAACTTTAGGCTCTCTTCCTGGCGAGAAGCGTAGGGAAAATTTTCATAAATTGGTAACAGAGCCCTAACCGGGGACTTTAAGGATTGAAATTATCCGCCACATGTTTTTAAGACTGTGTGTAGTTCAAGACTGCGCTGTCCCATGGCAACTGCTCCTAGCACTCCTGCAGTGGGATAAATTTTACAAATATATTGTAGGAACATTCCCCGTTGACGTGGAGTGGAGTGTCCATTCCAGGATGAACCTCCATGCAAGTCTTGCTGACGTGTCAGGACAATACGTTTGGCCAGCTGGGCGAAGGGGTGATGGGATGGGGTGGGGGGTGAAACTGGTCAGCAGCAGAGGTCGGACACAGATTTATCTCAGTCGTCGCGAACTTGTTCTTTATACCATTGTAACTTGGGGCGGATCGCCTTCTGCTGTCGGCTTTCTTCCACATCAGAAGCAAGTGCCAAAGTGCCTGTCCAGTACCATGAGGCAAACCACAAGGTCTCTCCGCAGAATTTATTGAACATTCTTTCTTACGTACATACGAAAATTATCCTCAGGGAGGCTCTGTTTATTTAATTCTTACACTCAGGGATGGGCAAACTACAGCAATTGGGCTCGGGCATTGGAAAAATATATTTTGGTTGCAGGAAAATTGAAATATTTTATGGATATGCAAGTTATTGGGGCCTTTTGTGTTTGTTAACTACTGTAATTTGCTATACATACAAGTGAATAAGAGAAAGTCCCTTGTCACTCTAGAGCAGGTACAACTCATGAGAACGCCTATCAGAGCTCAGAATGTCATGCGGGTATTAATTATTAATAATGCAATTTTTATGTACTTTGATAACCTATTAATTATAATCACTCAAGATGCATAAGGCTGATAGAAATTCTATAGCAGCTTTTGAGGTGCTAGATATTTCTGGCAAGGCCCTCCGGCCCGTTATGGATAACGTAATTGCCCACCCCTGCTTTAGACCAATACCGTATCTGAGTTACATTTGTTAGTTGTGGCCTTTGTCAGTTTTGTAAGGTATTACGAGAATCGCAGTTCCATTACATAAGGAAGTTGTGCACCCCTCGTCTAGACTTCTTGTCTGGCGCGGACATTCGCAAGAGGGCGGCTCATTATTTTGCCGAGATAATCTAAGACGGACCTCCATTCACTGCAGATCTGTTTTCTCTTGAGAATGCAGATAACAATTGAAGTGTGACGCTATTTTGTGTTTAAACATAACTGGTTTCCTATCACAGAAGTAAGAGAAGTTTTTTTTTGGTTTTTTTTTGAGTTGCAGTTGAAAGAATCGTTTCCGCCAAACTGGGACCGAAATTGAGACTAAAAACTACTGTAATTTGTTCTTACCCTAGCGCGTAGTGGATTCATTCATACGTGTTTGTTTGATTCTTGTTTTATTTTATCTCCCTTACTTTGTTTGGTTCTCTCTTTCGTCACTCGTACCTTATCACTTCCTTTTCTCTTCCTTTATTTATTTCCTTTTTTATTTTGTGTGTGTGTTTCCTATCTTCATTTCTCGTTCTTACTTTCCTTGTAGGTCTGTAATTCTCTCCCCCGTACCACATGTGCATATAATTCCTCCGTCATTTCACTGTGTCGCTTATGGTTGTGTATAAAACTTCTGGTTTGTTGCAGGCGTGTAACGAGTTCACAACGCACGTGATGAACCTCCTGCGGGAGCAGTCCCGGACACGCCCTATCACCCCGAAGGAGATCGAACGCATGGTTCAAATCATCCACAAGAAGTTCTCGTCCATCCAGATGCAGCTGAAGCAGAGTACCTGCGAGGCCGTCATGATCTTGCGCTCCAGGTTCCTTGACGCCAGGTAAATCAGTAACCACCTCGTCTTCATAAGTTTCTATGTAGGATTTGAGGTTTTCACAGCGGTGAGTATGAAGATTCCTGTCTTCTGGGTTGTTGCGCTGTGTAGTCTGATCGATGTTAACCAACGTTTCAGAGGTCATACTGCCTCCGTCATCAGGGCGATGAAGATTCCTGTCTTCTGGGTTGTTGCGCTGTGTAGTCTGGTAGATGTTAACCAACGTTTCAGAGGTCATACTGCCTCCGTTCTCAGACACCGCTGTGAAAACCTCAAATCCTACATATATTCTTATCATCGTAGTTATATGGGTGTGAAACTTGGTCTCTCGCGGTAGGGAAGAAACGCTGAGGGTGTTTGTCCACGATAATGTTTGAACTTCAGAGGTGTGAAGTGAAGGGATACTGGAGAAAATTTCATACCGAACACCTGCCCTTAACGTACTGCGACCTCCGATGAGTTCAAGATAAAAAATATTTTTGGTTTTTCAGCATTGGTAATTATAAATCTCTAGGTGTTATTACATGAACAAGACAAGGCATTTGCTTTATTACTTGAAGTCAAGACGAAGAAAATCAAAGACGTGAATACATGTCAATATTGGTCTTGTTGGTGCTTTTTAAAATCTTGCAGAGAGATCACACAGAACTTACGAAAATTCGCGGCGTAAACACATCATGTACACTTTTTATTTTAAGTGCCATTTTGAGGTTTCAGAAACACATCATGGCGTTCTATGGGTATCAAGGTATTGTGCTTTGTTTAACCTTGTCGCAGAAAATACGCAAGCAATCTTTCCTCGCATAAAAAGGTCAAATCAGTGAGGTGGTACGACGGTGAGAGAAGGCTTTCTATTCCACGTGGTTCCCCCCTTGCACGATCTGCAACATTCCCTCCCACACCAACACGCACATAAATGCCGCTATTTGTATGCAAATTGTCTCAGCTAAGGTACATGGTTGTATGTTAAAATTTTGAACAAAATCTTGCATGTCTGTGGTCCAAGATTCTTTTCTTCCGCCTTCAAGTTCAACTCTTCTGTCCATCACGAACGTCTTTCGTGTTTTCAGTACATAAAGTGAATTCGTTTCGGTACCGATTTGTAACACGACGCGCGATTACTGTCAGTAAAGTGGAGTTGACTCCATATTGGAACGCTGTAATCTCATCTTTGTCACGACGGCGTGTGCAGTGAATAGAGGTGAAGGTAAAATTAAAGTTGTCCCTGATACTTAATTAAGCACCTCGCCATGCAGACGTATGAGAGAGTGAAGGTATAGCTCCGCGCATTCTCAGCCTTGGCACCACATCTGGCTTCAGGAAAACGATTTCTGGTTGTACGATGTAATAATGTGTATTGTCACTCTTGCGTGACCCCGTAAATACTTTCGTAGACCCAAGTCTGACATTTCCTGCTTCTTACCTAGCTCCGTGGGGTTTATTTTCGTCAGTTGGTAAATGACTTCCCCTATTTTGTACTACTCTTCTGTAACACTGGTTTGAGAACTAAAATTCTCTTAAATAACTGCTAGGCATAAGATCCGTTCCTAATAATATATTTCCACTGTAAAGTGTAATTTCGGTTGCTGACAACCCGCATATATTTTTATTTGATTGTTGACAGAGAAGATGAGAAGTTTCTTTCCATTACCTCAAAAAGCAAACAAACCCGGCGCTTTTAAGCGAGATAACTCGTGCGTAGCATTGAAAGGGTTAAAGGTATGATAGTGCTGTGAATTTATTTGTGTCTTGTAAGAAGGCGTTGGTGTTGAGACAAGCGAACGAGCTGTAATGTGAAGGACTACCGTTGCCCCATCCCTGTGAGCCAGACACATCCATTGCTGGCCGCGTTAAGAAAGGAAAGGGGAAAAAAAGTGATGTGTACTTCCACCGCACCACAGAACACATAAACCGTGAAATCGGTATGTTGTTATGCTGCGTTACACACCAACTCGGAGCTTTTCTTTATTGTTATCTGTCTTTGGTTCTATATTTCATATTTTATCCCTTCCTTTTCCTTCTATCCCTCGTTTTCCTTTGTGGATTTATATATTTATGTGAAAGCGTGTTCAAAATATTGAATAAGAACTGAATCTAAAAACTGCGGCGTGAACTCTTATTGTAATAGTAAGAGGTTTGAATTACAGGACTTGTATGCAAAGTATCAATTACATTATAATTAATTCCATGGGGAATAATCCTGCTTGTCAAGCTGATAGTCGCTTGGTTTGTCAATAAATTCTCTGCTCATTGTACAACCGGAAGTCCATTAACGTTTCGCAAGATGTCGTCGCTGAATCCAGTTCATATCCGCACTTTTTATTTCTTTAAGATTAATTTTAATATCCCAAATGGGTTTTTTGCCTTTAACATAAATTGCGTATTTAGAGCAAACCGTTTAAAATAAATGAACGCTTCTTTTTGTGAAGAATCAAAGGAGCCCTTATACTGCCTACACCGATAAAGCTAAAACGTAAATCAAATACTTTTTTTGCAATGATTTTTATGTTAAAATTGACGACTTCGTTCGAAATCGAATAATTATGGATTTAAAACTTGGAGGGTTGTAATTTTCTGTTTAGTCAGGTATTAGTGTAATCACTGAATTGTGTGTAATGGTAATCCCTCCAGCTTCGTATTCAGCGAGCTCCCCCTTTCGATCTTTTGTCCGAAAACGGATTATTTTTACAGGTTTTTTCGGGCCCTGCGTGAAAATGCAGGCTACAAAATGATATTTCTATACTATAATACAAAGGACCATCACTATCACTGCTGTCATATTATTATTGATTTAACTGAACGTGGTTGACCATGGCGACTTCCATATCATTTCTACTAGCCAACATAGCCATCGAGTGGTTAGCAATTCTGCTTCGTTTTCGGAAGGTCCAGGGTCCCTCGGCACGAAGACCGGGCGTTTTGAGTGAGGTTTTTCGTGATTTTATTTAGTCCCTGCAGGCAAATGCTAGGATAGTATCGAAATTAAGCCACGGACTCTTCTGTATTCTTTCAAATTCATAGTTCTCGAATGATCCTATCGTTCGCCGTTGTGTAGTCTGAGCTATTGATAGCGTTGGTAAATAAGCAAATAATGTTCCTGCTGCGTAGCCAGTTCAACACCCTTTCCAATTAATCGTTGAGAATCAAGATGCCATACATGTTTTATAGACATTGCACATAAATAAATAAAGAAACATTGAATAATCGAGTCGATAAAGACGTCGACCCTATGAACTGTTTCAAGTTTCAAAGATAAATGCATAAATAGTTTTTTGTTGTTGTTTTTTTTTTCCGCCAGCCGGGATAGAATCCTAACCGCGGTACATTTGAGTGACAGGAGACGTTCTCGCCGTCCGTTCGCCAGAGTTGACAGGGGGGAGGGGGAATTTGGAATATAGTGTGGGGTTGGTTTTTATTCGTAGCAGCTGTCAAGATCCGGCTGGGCATGTCGTGACGTGAGCAAAGTACGTCTTATTTCGTTAGAGGCGGCTACTTCTGTGTCCATATGTTTTATTGCAGTGAAATAAAATACGTACTTTCTCCGTATTGTATTCGTGTCTTCGTTTCAATGCCTCGCTGTAACTCCGAGAATTTTATTCTGTAAAAATAGTATTTTTTTGGACTTGGTCCATCGTCTAAATTACAAATATTTTGTTTGTCTTTGTAATTTAGACGATAGACAAAGTCTAGAAAAACATGTTTAGAGATTTTAACCCACCATCGGCAGAAACCCTGAGATTTCACCCTAGAATTTTATCCCAAGTGTTGACCTGTATTCAGGAAGTACTCGATTCGAACCTCTTTTGGACCGCCAATTATCCATTCGAATCCCCGCACCGCTTCCTGCCCAATTCTATTTCGCCGCAGTCGATTTCTTATGTCATTTAACGTAAAGAAACATCTTCATCTCTTTCTGTCTCATTTCTTACCTCTTCCTTCTTTCTTTCTCTTAATTAGGTTTTTATTTAGTGTCTTCCTTTATCCCCTCAATTCTTTCATTCCTCCTTTTATTGTATTGTGCACGTGAAGAAACAGGAATAGAGAGGAATACGTAATATCGAACTTCTTCAGTAGCTTTGCCTTTGCTTACGATGGTTAAATGTAGGAGGTCCAGATATCATGGACTTGCAGTGTCCATGACAGGAAACAAGAAATGCAAAAACAAATTTGATTGGAAAGAGATCTTTTAGGGGACTCAGATACAGATGGGAAGATCTGAAATGGAAATGTAATTTGGACAGTCAAGTGGAGAAGGTTACGATGGACTGTGCATGTAGCTTGCATGTGATGGACAAGAAATGCACAAGGCTGTAGAGTTCTGATGATACTTTAGACGTTTTTTTTTTAGAAATCGAAGGAACCGCCCATATTCTGGGACGTGTCGCGTAATGGATGTTCTAAGAATGAGACCCTTGTGCGTATGAAGATGCATAATTTAGGGTACGCTTGTATGATTCTAACCTACTCTGATATTATTTAATACACCTTTGGCCTGTAGCCTTTATCGAAGTTTCCTCTTCCGTCACTTTATTGGTGAATAATTAAAGCTTATTTGAGCTTCCAGTTCGTCTTAAAATATTACAAAGTGCGCAGAGCTTCTGTCTAGCTTACAAGGTGGGAATTAGAATGTTTCAGTCACTGCTGGTAGCTGCGTCCCATACTCCCCAACTCAGTTTCCTTTCTCGAAATGTCATTTGTCTGCAATCAGTTCGTGTTTCGGTATCCAAATAACTCTTCTCTTTTCATGTTCTGATTATGTGACTTTTTCTTGCTGCAGTGATTTGAGAAGTTTTATGAGGATCTGTAGGAATGTATTACTCCTTCTCTTGAGAAAGACTTACAGGAATTTTGTTTCTCTGAGATTTGTCTCCCTTCCAAAACAGTTCACTTTGTTAACCTTCATATAAAGTTTATCCTCCTCTGGTGAACGTTGACTTTGTTGTCCTTTGGAAAGGGAAGTTCCTCCCTCACGAGGAAGAGAATCTAATTATTACTGTATTAAATTTCCATGCATTTTCATAGAAATTGTCTTTTGGTCTTTTCTTCCTTCGCTTGCTTCTGTTCGTGTGTGTTCTTGTTATTATTAATACGGAAGAGCAGCTACTGACAAAGTTCATATCTTTTAGCGCTGTTTTCCGGGGCATCACTTCTACTTAGAGCTAGTCTTCAAAAACTTAATAATGAAAACTTGGCGTCGGTGGAAGAACAGTCTGCCACGGCAGGAAACACTGCAGATCCCCTGTACAAACTGCTGTGGGCTACCTTCGTACTTCTTACACTTCCGCCAAAATCTCTGCTTTTTTTTTTTTTGGGAGGGGGGACTTTCAACTCAAAGTCTGTTTTATCTCGACTTACATTGGTAAGTGTATTTAGTATTTTCCGTGCTTGTTTTGTTTAAAATACCTTATCCTGTCGTCATATTTTCATAGTACATAATAGTTTATAGTGTTGAAAATCTAAAATGCAGTGTCTTAAAATAACTGTACGCCTCGAAATAAATTTCTATAGTTACAAATGTGTAAATAGTTATCCAAACACACTTCATAAATATCCCAAAAGACTTTAATTCAATTCAATTCATTTATTTAATTGCTTGACAACAGCCAAAAAGGCTAAATAAATACTAATAATTAATTGGGGCATGATATCGATTACAGTACTAACACTTCCTGGAGTTCTTATTGTGCTAACACTAATTAAACCGAATATGGAGATGGCCTTACCAAACTTCTTCACGAAGAGTAGATTAAAATAGTACACACTTAGTGTGTAACTTACTGCGGATGTGAAAACTTAACCTTCCGACATTATCCCAATGTTCGCGTCACAGTACTTTCTCTCTGCTATATGAGAAAGTAAAGTTTTATCGAAGTGATGGACTCGGATTGGTTCCTTTCGCTAGCCGCATACAGCTCGCGGGCCACGTTTTCCCTGCATTTGTTCTTGATACTGACATTTCCTTCATTACAAATATAATTGTCATTCGTCCATTACGTTGTCGCTGGAGTCTAAAATAGCGTACAGATATTCGAAATTGCTATCATATGGCTCTTGTCTTTCACGAATTATATATTGCATTTATTCTTAATCTGGATTAAACCTGAGATAATCAATATTTTAAATGCGCCCTAGCACTCCTTCTATGGGGATCAGCCCTTGTTATTATAAGACGACACATATGAAACTGAACAAATATTCATTCATAAAACTAGTTAGTGTCAAAATATAAAAATTATTTTAAATTGGTGATTCATTTTCTGCTGTTATAGTTATTGTAAACAGAAATAAAATTGTTACCGTTTCAGTTTTGTCACCCTGAGGATCTCAAAGTGCTAACAAATTCCTTTTATACGGCTAGCAATTTTTTTCTGTTGTCCTTTCCAAAGAGCTACACGAAAGTAAAACGAGACATTTCCAGTGACGTTATACAAAACCTGTACTTCATAAATTTCAATTCTACTCCTCTTTTATCATAACTTACCCTTTTCCTCTACCCAGCCCCTGCCATCATCTTAACTAACCTCACGCATTCCCGCTTCTCTGTTTTCATTTCACATTCCATTTTTTGAAAACAAAGCAGGTCCAAATAAATGTAGGAAAAAGTAAATGCTCACGACAGACGTACAAATTGAATTTTTTAGTGGATCACAGACTCGTATTTACCCGAACGTACTGTGCTTTTTATCTGCGTATACCTCCCCTAAAAAATTATTGTTCTTCAAACTGATAGTAAATGAACTATAAACATGTTTAACAGGATATATCGCTTAGTGTTCACTGTATTGTATTTAGAAACTGTGCAATATATTTTTGCCACTGATGTAACGAATTTATTATTAAATTTTAATTTTCAAAATTGGGGTGCATATTATATATATATATATATATATAGGCTATTCAGGAGAGCAGTAATTAAATTCCGGAAAATACGACTTCGTATATTATTTTATTTAACTTTTAAAGCATGTAATCCGCTATAAGATTCAGATTCATAGGTTTTATACGATTTTTAGAACAAACCGCGATTGTTTCCTTAAATAACATCAGCCACATGGACATTTTTATGGAAATGCGTTGTATTTTATTTAATGTAAGACGTGAATGTAAAGGGTTAAAATTGCTGCTACCTGTTCACGTGAGGGATGATGTATGGTAATACTAAACTGTACCCCCAGGGGGCTGTGTATATTTGTCCAAAGAACTGATAAAGAGAAAAGTGTCGAACTGACCTTTGCAGGCCCTGTTTGATTAACCATGCTTCACTACGCCCCTTAAGAAATTCACTGCACGCATTCCTAGCTGCGATGCTTCGATGTTCATCGCTGTCACACAGAACAGAAATTATATATTGCGCCCGTTCATGATGTTTCTGTTTTATATTATGTTTAATTCGATTCTGTTTTTTGCCAAGAGCAAAGTGTTCGTGACGTGAACACTGATATAACTCTTATAAGAATAAACATTAATAAGATATAGTAGAAAGGAACAAATTCAAACAAAATTAAACTGAAACAAATAGGCATAATAAGTCTGTCCTTAAAACAATTATAACGCGTTGTGATGACGACGTTTGGAATAAAGTATTCTAAAATGTAAACAATTTAATATCGGTTTATACTCACTTAAAATATAAAGTAGATGAAAAAACTGATGACACAGATCAACACACAAAAAGTGGTTCTCCTCATTTTATCTAGGCGAATGCCATCATGTGCGCGAAACCGCCTTTCCAGTCCCTACCTATTCACTGTTTACATTCACTTTGCCATCTTAGTCTAAGTTATGTTACGCAAATGGAACAGCGCGATTGAATAACATATGACTCAGTCAGTCATCACTTAACGTAAATACGGCCTTACCAGTGTCAACACATTTTTCGAATTGGAAATGCTACATTAAATGGTGCTGGCGTAAGAAGTTCGCCATATTGATGTTATCGACGGTATTAAATTAAAAATGATGAAGATGGGTTAACCTTAAATAGCGTGGAGTCATTGCCGAGGTTAATGAAAAGCCGTCATTTGGATCAAAACATGACAAGCTTTTGACGCCGTTATAACATGAGCCTGCTTTTGGAAGGAAACTGGAATAAAAATTAAACTGTAAAATACAAAATTTCAAATGTTGATAATTTTAGAGGTAGAAGAGACGATGTTTAAAAAAAAAAGCTAAATAAAAACTTTAGTTTCTCCATCCTTTTGTTCTTAACTTGATGTCTATGGTTCATCTCATCTCATCTCTTTCCTACTACTATAATATTATGTATCTATCTTCTTTGTCTGCAGTATCTTGCCTCCAGCAATGGATCAATGACGTAGATTCCTTTCTCTCTCTCCCTCCCTCTCTCTCTTGTTTCATCCCCTCTCCCCGCCAAAAAAAGCCCATTCCGCTCCATACTTCCTCATACCCTCGAAGCCCGCCGGGTTTTATTAGGAAATTCCAGGCCGGGTGGAATGTGCGTTTCACTGACGCTATGGCTGGGGGTTTGCTCTCTCTCTCTCTCTTGCTTGCGTCGTATATGCGAGGGGAAATTGATTCGTAATGGCGCTCTGGGATGGGCCCCTTATTGCCCCGTAATCTTTATGTACGTATTGTCGGAATACATACTGGCTGTATAAGTTACTATGGGCGAACACGCTGTATTCAACTCTGTAATATTCTTCCCTCCCGAACAAATGTTATATCATCTGGTGCAAAAACATCGACATGTCATTATTACGTAAGCAGTTGCGTGAAGGGTATGGGATAGTTCGATGTATCAAGTACAGAATAGATCGCTTAAGATATCATAATATGAATGGGAGGATGCAGTTGGAATTGGTTAAAGACGATGTTGAATAGCTGGCTTTCCTGTGAACACGACGTTCAACGTTTGGACTGCATTAAATCAAGTAATTTGATTAAAACGAGTAGCTATGTACTTCAAATTATTATTTGTCAGGACTTTTTCCATCGTCTGTTCTTTAAAATCACGACGTTTCGGAGGCTGGTTCTGTGTCCGCCTTAACATTTTTACAGGGATTTTATGTAATTTTTTTGCGTTTTCAGAACTGGTCGCTTTCAGAACTGCACGAGCGGTCTTATAATTTTTATTTTATCATTTAAGTATTATAATCTACTGACAGAACCCGAACTTGGGTGGATAAGTTGAAATAATTGCACGATTTATAGTGTCCAGTGACAGAGACTAGCTCTAACTAAGGGACCCAACAGAGTATGTACCTCTCACCTGAAGACGGAGACAGAACCAGCCTCCGAAACGTCGTGATTTTAAAGAACAGACGATGAAAAAAGTTCTGACAAAGAATAATTTTAAGTGTAAACTACCGACGTCAAAACCCTTTAGAATTGAGTAGCTATGTAGTGTTCACCGAAGATTCTATAACATTTATTTAGTTGATTAACGTTTTAAACCCCAGCAGTAACTGTATGTACCACCTGCTTTAACAATCAGTAATTTTCAGTTTTGCCCATAGAGTGTTTTTATGGGGTTCATGTAAGTCTGAGAAAAAACTAATTATTTCCTGACATTAACCAATTGATTCTCTGTTTCAAAGGATTAATTACATTATGAAATTTTGATATTTTTGTACGTTGCTACTTCAGGATAACATAGAATTAAATTTGGCCGTTAATATCACACTCATTTACTTAAGAATACAGTTCTCGTAAGTTTAAGTTGTATTTTGGGAGCTTTTGTTACAGAACAACGAAAGAATGGCTAACGTAGTAATAATTGTGCTGGGTCTTTTTTATCGCGAGACTGAGCGCGCCAGATCAGGCGGCATACTTGCTGCATGGGACGGACAGTGAAGTATTCTCTACAGCGCTCGGTCTTACAATAAAAAGATCCTTTAAATAAAATATGTCGACGTGGATCGTATGGTTTCTGATAATTTCCCTGGGTGATTTTAGATGTTGTCCACGGTAATACTATTAGGATATTGATGTGTTTGTAGCGTGAGCTCTGCTCTTTAATAGAGGGTGTTCCTGTGTGTTCCCCCAGGAGAAAGCGACGGAACTTCAGCAAGCAGGCGTCAGAGATCCTGAACGAATACTTTTACTCACACCTCAGTAACCCCTACCCATCCGAAGAGGCGAAGGAGGAACTTGCCAGGAAGTGTGGTATCACTGTGTCACAGGTGAGCTTTGCTTCTTGTATATGTGTCTACATTTATATGAGTATTTGTATTTTACGTTTTGTAAAACGCGTTATATTTAACGGGAAAATGTTACTGGTTAACTTTAGGAACGAGCAATGAATGGAAAGTGTCAGAGAAATAAAAATTAAAAGAAAAATGTCTGTCGTCTTGGATGTTGCGCCATGTTGAAACTGACTGACGTTTCAGAGGTGCTCCATTATCAGGGATATGATGGAAGCAGCGATCACCTCTAAATTTTTACCAGACTACCCGACGCAACATCCCATAAGACAGAGTGTATACACTCCGCTGTGAGAACCTGAGATGCCACCAAATATAAATAAATGTTACAAGCAATTTAACAAACAAACAAAAACATTGGCTGATGAGACAACAGTGTATATTTCGTTGCTGTTAGAAACTTTGTAAATTGTCGTTCAGCGTGTATTAAAGGATATGAATTTAGAATATCGCGGTACACCTGTGTACTACGGCTCACGGATTGAGAATCACGGTCAGGGGTTGATATTCCAAAAGCAATTCTCCTTGCCATTACAAGATCAGTCCAGATATAAAACAAACCAAACAGCTGAATACAAATATTTTAAAGTTTTAATCTCTTTCTGACAGCAGCCATGTTGGAAATGTAAGACATCCACACCTCCCCCACCCCCGGCATTTCCGCCCCAGCGTCGTTACGATGATCCAGCTTTTCATTATAGGCTTTCAGGAGGGTAGCAATTTTTAAAAAGATTTCAGATTCTTTTTCAGAGATTGTTAGGGGTTCGTCTTCTTCCTTGGGCTATCTTAACGACTACAGAAGGGTGTGTGTAGGCTACAACTGGGAGAGGGGGAAAAACGAGAGTTTTAATCAAATCGCGAGGTGGAATGAAATTACAGAAATTCTCTTAGACGAAAGGATTTTCAAGTATAAGCTTCTTGTTTAATTTATGCGGGTGCAATTAAAGAAATATAAAGGCGCTTTGAAATTTGAACTCAAATAATTTCATGCTTAATTAGCTTCGCATTTGCTTATTCTGATTGACGAAGCAGCAGGCATTGCATTACTGTGACGTGAAAGGTACAACGTGGTTCTCTAAAGGCACTACGTATTGGAGAGATTTCTGGTTCTCACGGCTGCGATCGTAAATATGACCGTCGCCTGGGATATTGCGCCGTGTTGTCTGGTAGACGTTTACGGACGTTTCAGAGGTGTTCATTGCGTCCATCACCAGGGTATTGCTTAGAGAAAAAACAGTGGTTGCTCTGCAGGGCCTGTTCGGTAGAGCTACTCATCACTAAGCCCAGATAGTGTCTAGAACTACGCCGTCTTCTTGTGTTCCAGGTGTCGAATTGGTTTGGAAACAAGCGGATACGATACAAGAAGAATATAGGAAAGGCACAAGAAGAAGCGAATCTGTATGCAGCAAAGAAGGCAGCAGGTAGGAACGGTAAACAAGGTAGGGGTTCCAAACATGAGGTGCCATAGCTCTTTGTCACGTGTTATGCTGACATTGGGTGCATCGCGACAGTGGCCGGATCTTTATGAGTCTGATGGACTTTTTCAAGAAGCGAGTTGCGCGTGTCCCGAGCTAGTCTAACGTAAATTTGGCACGCCGTCTTCTGTAGCTGAAGCCCTGCCTTGTCATCGCCCCATGGCTTTCATGTAATTCCTCCTTTCTCAGTTAAATTCGCCAACCGGTTTTCATTGTCGATCCGCAATATTAAATGTCGTCGAACTACTTCGAGTAAGCTCAATATTGGAATGGGCGGGTAGGCAAGCGGAAACGAAGTCCACTTACGTATTTATTTTATATACTTGGTGCAAAGCGCGAAATATCAGCCGTAAATAATATTAATTATGTATTTACCTTGTGAGTCTTACCATGTGTGTGTAAAGAATTAATTGCTTTAGAATTAAGACACAGAACAGACGAGACACGAAAGCTGAATTGCGTGATTTAACACGTACTTTTTTATTAACGTAAGCATATTCAGTAAAATATGTTGGTCCTATAATTTGGCGTGCAGTTCGAATAGGTTTTGAAGTTCGTAAATTTGTATCCGTGCAGAAAAACAACAAAGAAAATTTCATTTAGATTTCGATTTTTCTCATCCAATTCTTAAGCATGTCATGCCTCGATTATAGTTGGGTCAGATGCTCAGCTGTTAAGGCCCGAGATTCAAACGCGTATGTCAACACAGAAACACAAGTTTGCAGGTAAACTGACGTCATACAAAGGGAATTCTTGAGGAGCACGTTACTCATGGATTTGCTGCTAGGATAAAGGTCCGAGGGGCGTAGGGATTCCCTGCTCCGCGCTGTAGCGACGTTGATCACGTGACACACCCCTATCAGCATTTGAAGTGAAGAGAGGTATGGCACCAGGGGAGGGAGGGGTAGTTGTATTTTATTACCAAAACTTAATTTAGATTAATTCAGGAAATAAATGTAATGGATTTGTGAGATACCGCATAATGGAATATTTTCCCAGTCATAAAGTGGTTTTAAACGCACGTTCTCGCAAATCTCCCCACTTGCCCTACCCTGTGATGACTATAAATACGCGAGGTTGGTCAGAAATGTTTTTCTTGTCTCTGTAAGTGATGAAGCTTCAGTAGGACAAGTAGGTTTTAGTCGTAATGCACACACGTAATGTAGACGTATCGCAAGAGAACGCAAGCGGAAAGGGTTCTGAGTATAAAACTTTCCTCTTATGCGTATTCTTCTGTAATTATTCTTTTTGTCCCTACTTTCTTCTTCCATCCTTGCCGTATTATCATTCATTCTTCGTCTCCTATATCCTTCATGTTTTTCTTCCCACTTATTGCCCTCGCCTTTTATTTCGCGTGTCTGATAATAGTGAAACTGAACGACGTCCATAAAATAATACGCATCTTCGTACATAAATTCAGAGCTAATCAGAATCAACACAGATTTTACAAACTAAGTGAAAATGTCAGAATGAACAGTGATGTTTGCAGTAGGTTTTGTTAGAATTCATTTGCAGTCTATTTGTATAGTTTAAACAGGTCAGTTTTAAATGTTTCGCTTCTGTTATTGGCATTTTCAATCCACAACTCAACTGGTCCTGATCAGCAGACACATGCAAATTTCCGTTCGTAATATGCTATATGATTCAGTATTGATTCTTTGAACGCCGAGTTCTGTTTGTGACTTGACAAGAAATTATCCTGTGCGTTGTTCAGAAGGCTGTGAGTAAAAGCGGGTCACTGTAGTTCTGGCAGTAAACAAAGCCCATTTTAATAAGACAGAAACAACAGTTTTGCTGTTTTCGTCAAAGATTTTTTTATTAAGGTTAAGCTTCCATGTAGGTTTCCCACGCTGGTATCGATTATAATCGTGTATCGTTTTTAATAAATTGTGTCACGGCGTAGTCTCACGGTTTTCATGCGCTGTCAATAGATATTTAAATATTAATATTTAGCTACGTCTTATAGTCCGTAAAGCCTCCTTTATACGACAGTGTAAATAAAAATGTATCACGCATTGATGTGGTTGTCGTAATTAATAATCAGTTCAATTATTTTAAAACGAACCCTTGCTAAGAAGGGACACAGTCAGGGACGTATCAGGAGTGGTAAAAAGTTGTATTGATCCTTTATTTCCCAAAAAACATTTTTTAAGATTTTCTATACCATAATGGTTTTGATGTTCATTTACTGCAGTTGCAAATCTATTGTTGACGAACTTTATCAATAATACAGATATTACACACCGTGTTAGCATTACATATTTTCTGTTTTAGTTCGTTATCAATGCTTGTCAAAATATACGAACCTTATTCAGATGTATATTTCGTTTCATGTACTAGTTTGTTGTAAATTGGGGTCGTTTTGGTGAAATCTATAAAATTTGAAGTTCTCGTTTCTGTAAAAACGTCGATCTAATCTACTAAGTCCACGCGGCGTTAACACTCAAAATACCGACATCGCAATTTGTGAAAGTTTTAGCCTTAAAAGTAGGGATTAGATTAAACACAAACAAAAGAAATCCAAATTCTCTTCACATCTCTTAGTGCAAATTCACCAAATACTAAATTTCGTCGAATTCTTTTAAGTAATCTCGAAAGAAAAAAAAAATCGATGGACTAACATTGCATGTGTATTACGCGTTCATTTTATCCAATTGAAACAATGACGAAATTTCATGTTTAAATACGATTGGTCTGCTTGTTTCTGTAACCCCTTGTTTTATTGGCTACCCTGTTCTGGAAGTTAGAGACGTCTGCGTATGAGTGAAACATTTCAATCAATGGTGTTGAAAGTGGTCGAGGTCTGTAAAAAGCCTGGCATATATGTGGCTTATGTGATACAGGGATCATGGTGTGTTTTGTTTTTGAATTGTGTGGAGGGAGTTAACATGTGCCGTGGTCACTACGTGTCAACTGCAGGTTGCCAATGTTCGCACCGTGGGAGCAGGGGAGGGGGGGAACTTACCGGTAACTCGGGTGTGACATCTCTGTGCTGCCTGTGGTCTGCAGATGTGTTGACAATTTGACAGTTGACAGGTGGTCGCTAGCCTATGACCGACCGCATGCACCCTTCACTCTGTGCAGGTCATGTCATGGCTAGCCGAATATCCGTAGATAAACATTTAAATATATTATTGACACATACTTATAAACCCCCCCCCCCGAAACGTATGTATTATTTTTAATAATTGATTTTTAACACGGTAATAAATTGTTATCATTAGAGACGGAACTTCTTGTCTCGCTGAGTGCACTGTCAGCTTCTTAAGAAGGACTCTGTTGTATGAAGTTAGTTAAATCAGGCGTGTTTGTCTTGAGGGATCAAAGAAAAAGATCGCAAACTTAGGACAACTGACCTTCAAACCGAGATTCAAACACGAAACCCTTCGAATTAAGAAATGGATATTTCGCCATCAAAATCTGAAACCTTTGCCCACACGACAACAAAATTGTAGGCTGTATCTGTGAATCCCACGACTACCACGTGATCTGCCTACTCCAAAGTGAAATGAAACTTGCATAATATTGACTAAAATGTCAAATGACGTATCAGATGTTAATCACGAAGTTTCTTTTTCTGTCACTTGTCTTAATCTATTCTGTCTTATTCACTTGCCGTATTAAAATTTAAACTAATATCCTGTGACTTTCTGTGACATTAGGATGCCTACAGCCGTCAAAATATGCCAGTGAGATAATTAATAAATATTACAAATTATTCATTGCTAACCACTGCAGTTCAGTATTCTTTTAATTGCAGTAATTCAGTGATACCAAAGTCCCTAGTTTTGAGTATTTACCATCACCGTTACCGTGAAAATAAAGTAAGCAATACAAGTCATAATTGTAGCTGTCATTAAACAACAGACTCCTTTATTTGTATCGTGTAATTTATGTTGTATCGTTTGATACCTTTGTTATTTAAACACTGTTATTAATAGCGCAAACTTTAGTATTAGCCCGCTCTAAATCACGGTCTGTCGCACAGAGTTTCTCTCGGTAATTGTACCACTTGTACCTCTCTTGTTTAATTACGACTCTGCTAGCCGGATTGTGTACAATTACAAGCTGCACTCTACAGGAGAAACCTGTCATTACCAACTTCATTAAAATGTTACATGCAGAATTAAATACACGGAATAAACGAGCCGATTAGACAGGTAGTTTATATAATTTTATTTTTTATCATAGCATAGTCCTTCTTTGGAAACTGACAGTGGGTCATTTCGTCAAGGAATTCCACGTCTTAAAGTTTAGTTGTCGTGTTTACAAACAAGCCAGACGCTGGACCCTGTTTCGAGCCAGATTACTCTAGTCCTGATTTGGGAAATCAGTTTATTTAAGAACCATATTGATATTATTCCGTCTATGATCGTGTCTCCGAAATGGTGTCTTCCCTTCAGATTTTAAGATCGAGGATTAAAGAGAGTGGGACACGAAAAATGCGTGGAGCTTTACTCCGTTCTCCCGAAATATTTTGGAGGCAGCGTTTATGGCTCATTTAAAAATTCCATGGATGGATAAGCCTGGAGAAACTGGAGAAAACGGAGTCTCATTTATGCTTTCATAACCATACAGAAGAAAGGTAAACTGATTTTTTTAACGAATATGTCAATGTTGTGAGTTGTAGCGCCGTGTAGTCTGGTAGAAGTTTACCAAAGTTTTTACAAAAGCCTGCCCCGAGCTAGTTAAATTCTTTCCGTAAGTCTCTTTAGATTTTCCGACCAACGTGTATAAAACTTCATCTAACGCTGTGCGTTCTTCATTTGTCAGTAAGACCGCTGATTCGATGGTCACAGAAGTTAGTACAGCGTTACAGTGACTTTGTTCCCATTATTTCAAGCCACTTAGGACAAGAGAATTTGTGTGGAAAACCGCAAAATTTAGCACTTCTTGCTCAGTTATCTTATTTCGTCGTATAATATTGCACATCCCCGCAACCCTCCGACCGCACACATAAAACCACTTACTCCATCTATAGGATGTTTCGAAATATTTCACCAGTAATTTATCATGAGACATGCAGATATAAATATTTTTATAATAAAGTGATTTGCCGAACTCCAGGATTGTAATACATTTTTTACTGCAGCTGAAACGCCATACCTAACCTCAAATCCTGAACCTTCAACTTTTATCAGTGAGCAGATCATCGCCAGTCATATCGAAAACTTCCTTATCCGCTTGTCTTCTGCTTTGTTCAAATTTTAACCTCTGTGTTGTATGTTTGTTTGAATTAGTACTTTTAGTTTTAATCCAATTCCCTTTAATAAATACGTATTTATATGTTTATTAAACGTATAACTATATATTTAGTTCGTGCTGAAGTTAAGAATGCCCCGAGTTGTACCTCCATTCCTACATACGCCATCACGGGGTGTTGCTAAGCGTAGTTAAACAAAGACAAACTGCCGGTCCCATTGGTTAGCTACGATCGTTGTCAGTTATGATGGTCGTAGTTCGCAATGTCGGCCCTGAGACGGTCCATCTCGGTTTTTGCTCGATCTGTCTAGACAGTTTAGAACTTTGAAGTAGTCATGACCCGCGTCCTTCCCAATTCATTATCCCAAAATTTAACTTAAATGACCTATGCAAATGAAAAGCGTTGTTAAATAATCCCCAAATCTTCGGCATTTACCGAACAGTCAATAAGGCGACAGGACCCAGAACGAAGATTTCTGTCTTCTGGATTGTTGCGCTGTGTAGTCTTGTCTATGTTTACCAACGTTTCAGAGGTCATACTGCCTCCGTCATCAGGGCGATGAAGATTCCTGTCTTCTGGGTTGTTGCGCTGTGTAGTCTGGTCTATGTTTACCAACGTTTCAGAGGTCATACTGCCTCCGTCATCAGGGCGATGAATCAGCCAATTGAGTGGAGAGTCATTCATCGCCCTAATGACGGAGGCAGTATGACCTCTGAAACGTTGGTAAACATCGACCAGACTACACAGCGCAACAACCCAGAAGACAGAAATCTTCATACTCACCGCTGTGAAAATCTCAGATCACACACAGAACCCAGAACGTCGTTATCGTCACCTGAAGACGAGCCTAAATGCACTTTTTCGATAATGAACGATGTCCCCAGCCATGAATACGACCCACGTTTCGTTGCATCAGGCTTGTTCCTCTTACTTCCCCTTCTTCATTTTTTTTTAATCTTCATTTTCTGTTGGCCTTTCCGTCGCCAGACCTCTTATCTGTGTCTTCCCCCCCCACACACACACTCCCCTCCCTTTGCCCTCATTTCCCCTTTACGTTCACAACGAAAGAAGGAAAAAAGGAACTTGATGGGAAGTTTTGAGAAAAACTTCTTTATATGAGTTTCTGCTTCTTTCTTTCGTTCTTCTCCTCCTCCGGTGCCCCATTCTTTCCGTTTTATTTTTGCCGTAGAAATCATTCGGTGTATTTTTAATCTCGGGAATTGAGGATGGAGGGTGAACGAAGGGAAGTGAGAGAGGATGGAAGGAGCAGACCGAAAATACATCTATCAGACTTGTACCAGGGTTCGGCTGTATACCAAGATACAGCCACAGTCAAAACATGATGGAATGTCGTGTTTAAATGGCTCATATTATGAATGATTGACGTTTAAATTCTTGCAAATGAAATACTCTACGTCACATAGATTTTACACTTTGTACGTTCTTTAATAGAAGTCCAGACTGTGTGACATTGATTTTCTAAACGTGGTAATAACGCGGCAACTGTAATAAAACGGTTTCTTGAATTTACTGATAATAATACTGTTTTCTTGGCTTTACATTGAATTAAAAATTTGAGTGGAATTAAACTTAAAACATCGCTTCTCTTCGCACGCCAAACCGTTAGTTATCCTCGCTTTGATTACATCTTAAATTGTCTACGTGTAAAAATACACCTTCTAAGAAATATAAAAGCTCTGAATTGATGAAATTCTATCTGGCAGTCAGCCGTGTTAAATGGTAAAAGTTCGCCGACGTCTCGGGCACTGTCTCTTTCCCCATCATCAGGACGTCTGTTGATAGAGATCTGACCCGAAACTCCCCAGCACAACTGTCCGTATCTTTCCGCTTTTGACCTCTTCACTCTGGAATTTGTACGCTCATCTGTAAACGTTAATGGTCATTAATTCTGCCACATTATTCGTCCTCGGTTTTCTGTCCTGTGCTGATTGCAGCAGGGAATCGCCCCTCATGAAGTGTTATGCATTCCAAAAACTCAAACACAGGTCTTTGTGTTAAAAGAGTGGCAAAGACAAACAGACCGAGATGCAGCTGAATTCACTGAAGTCTTCAGGGCAATCAGCCGCGTCAGGTAACCATATTAAACTGACGTTTCGACAGTCGTCTCCAGGGCTTCGCAGACATATCAAAGCATTGTTGATGAGGACCGAAACGGCTCTCGAAACGTCGATTCGATGCGGCCACCGGACGCAGCTGATTGCCCGTCAAGACCTCATTGAAAACAAATTATTTTTGAATAAAAATAATTTATATATGCCTACTTGCGAGTTTATAATTCGCATAAATATCTTACGATCCGGACTAAACGGACTGAACACATGTCAAACAAGTTGCAGCGCTTTTAAGGGGTAAAACACGAACAGTTTTGAGCTGAGAAAAATTTGAGTTTCTGAAACAGTATTCCAGTGTAAAACACTAAAAAAATAGGTATTTGACAAAACACAGTTTATTTTAAGAAAATGCCGGGCCAAGAACGGGACACGATGGGCAATATTTTTCTTTTGGCTCTCAGTAATAATAAGACTGACGTAATTTATAAGGGATTTTATTACTTGACTGTAATTTATTTTAATAAAATGCTGGGTGAAGAACGGGTGGTTTTGCTAGTAGTTTTATAACTATTATGAGATTATGAGTTTTCGCGGAATGGTAGCTACTTATTTATTGTATACGTCATCTCTCCCTAATCTCTTCATGGTTTGCTGTGATGCTTAATGATGAAGTGTTGTATATCCGACCAATTGCCGGTAGACACACAAGAAGTTTTCTTTCGTATCTTCATCCCTTACCCATGAAATTTTCAGTGAAAAATCTCAACCGCGCTACGTACTGTGTTATTTCAGCGTTTTAATCATGTTATAAACACTGCCTGGTCGTAGCAGGTTTGTAAAATAGTGTTCAGTCATGCATCATTATTACTAAGAAGGTTTAGGTCTCAGATTGAAGGCAACAATCATGGCCTACTTCGATGTAGAGTTAAGTGATTCACATTTGTGATCCAGAGTTTCATTACACGAGCTTAGGAATGCGAATCTGCGAAAGAACTCAACTTTATCGTCATTGGTCATCTGTGTGGTAATTCCTTGTGCGCTTGTATGTAGACACCGACGTTTCGGGGGGAACATAATTTATGTTACCTGTTTCTCTGAAACGTTGATATCTGCACGGCGTTACAACTGAGGAGAATTCGACAAAGCGGGGGCATTCTGACTTTCAAGGACGCACGTCTTGAACCCAACGCGAGTCAATAACGGTTTATGTTTGTGACCTGTGCATCAATACAGAGATACACAATCATATTTTTGTGGTTTTAAAGGTTTAGTGATGGCATAAGAGAACTTTCTTTTATGTGATCTATTATTTGGATGGCAAATAATATATTATGTTTATAAGGTTGGCTCTGATCTCGTAAGGGTGTCTAATGCTAGTTGGTTAATATGTAGAGCATATGCTGTTAAGGGATTTTGGGCTTTATGGTATAATATTATAACCGTTGTCATGGTAATACTGTTGAGGGAGGCCTGTACTACAACGCATCACAGTTATTATAATAAACTCGAAAGATCATGTTTGAGATTGCGATACACACAATCGTATTATATTATTTAATTAAGCAAAGATAAGGAAGGATATATTTTGTTTCGCAGCATTACGTAATTTTAATTTTGGTATTCTTCATTGTGGAAATAATGCACTAAAACAAGACTTGTCTGTCATTCGTTTACTTCTGTAGAACCAGCAAAACATGTTTACGCTTTAACGCTCACAGCTTTCGTAATTAAGCAAAAAATAAGTAATTGTTTTAATTTTTATATGCTGCTTTGTTGCACTTTTCAACGAAATGTGTTTTAAGCACTTTAGATTTTACCGTCAATTCTTTACGAGTAGTTTTCCGGTTTTAAAATATTGACGGTGATGAGAGCCAATCTTATTCTTTTCACGTTCATACGGGTGGTACTACTCTAAGTCTGCAGGAAGACATGAGTGCCGTATAAACGCTAATGTGGAAATTTCTTTAAGACTGGTGTGTTTTACGACACTGTTATGTCAAATTTAAATTTTCAAGATGGACGGGGTTTGTTGGATGTACCACAATTCTAAGATTCGTCTTCAAATCTTTCCATTTGATGTTGATGTTGTGGGTTGTGATGCCATGTGGACTCGCAGGTTTGATATCGTTTCGTAGAAGCACGCTGTCTTCTTCAAGGCTAATGCGTAGTTTATTTTAGTGGTACAGTTCACTAACATGCATATAATTTTGAAAAAAGAAAGAAAAAACAGACCTTAAAACAGGGCAATTTTTGACAAATTTAGTATGGGAAATGCTGAAAACCGTTGTAGGGTGACTCCCTACTTTTTCCCATTATCCAAAAAGGATTGTTGTGTTTTTGTGATCGGGGCGGAGGGGTTTGAAGCACAGGTTTTGGGTGGGAGTGTACGGAGACGTGGAGTATGGTTGTAAGGCTCGCCAGCCAGCTGAGGAGAAGGCGGGCAACGAAATGGAGTTAATATATCACAAGTCCGTAACGTTGGTCCTGACAGTCTGAATGGGTCTGGGGAGCGCAGGCCTTCCTTCGCTCGCCTAGTCTCTTCTTTCAGTATAAGCACAGAGCTCGAGGCCGGATTCCAATGTCTCTCCTCAGAGGCCTATACCCTGTCCCTTTTTTCTCTCACAGTTTTTGTTTCTAAAGACGGTTTTCCAATTCCTAACCCACTAACACACCTCCAGCTCCCGCCGGGTTTTTCCATCTCCCGAGCACAGACTTAGTCTGTGTCGATGTTGGTCTTCTGGGTTGTAATGCAGTAGCTCTGAAGTTGGAAGATGTATATACAGCCGAAACGTTGGTACCGACCTACAAGTCCCACACTGCTAACACGGATGAAGTTGCAGTCTTTGGCCGAATCGTGTTCCTAAGCTCATGTAATTAAACTCGGGATTGGAAATGTAAATTTATTGTGAATCACTTGGCTCTACATCGAAGTACTCTGTGACTGCTAACTGCATTTTATATTTATTATTGTCACATATATAGCCCAGTATTCACAGGTAGAAACTGCTTTTAATTTTGGGGATCAAATAATTAATGTCTTAAACCGAATTTGATGTTTGCTTGCTTTAGATGGACATTTGCTGCGATCTGAAGCATAAAATATCTCAGTAATGATGTTAATTGGCAGAATGTTTCATTTTGCATGTCTTGCTACTATCAGGCAGTTTTTAGCAGTAATTGTAATATTGGTCATTAAAAGTGATTTGTAAATTTGTAAAAGTAATCTACGAAAGAGTCTAGTGCAGAGCTTCGTAAAAAATTGCCACTGTTGCATGACAATAATCTCTGAGCAGGTAGGGGTCATTTGCCCCATTCTCATTCCACCGACATTCTTCCATTTATTTGACTAGTTTAGTTAGCATAATTCGCCTGACAGCATATTCCCATAATCTTATCTTTTTTGTGACTCGTGTAAATTTGTTTAAAAATGTGACGTTCTGTTCTTTTTTCACTTCTAATTTTCGTAACACATTTTATTGTATTTCATTTGAGCAGGGGCATCACCATACAGCATGGGTCCTGCTTCCCAGGGGACACCCACCCCAATGATGTCACCTGCACCCCCAGGGGGCCCACAAGACAGTATGGGGTATAACATGAATATGAATGGGGGTGACTACAATTCCTCAATGTCAGGTTCACAGGTAAGACATTACAACTTCAGTGTTGTCGATCATTTGTTTGATTTTTTCCTGAATTAATACGAAAAAAAAAGTCTTGTAGTCGCGTTATAGACGTTTGGGTTGCGCGTTGCTACTTTGCTATCTGGAGTAGCTGAATTTGAAATCGAAATGCAGAGCAGGGACTGTGTGTCAGCTTAATTGCTAGGATGTAACGCTGTGTTTTGTGTGTGTTTGCAGCCCCCGTACACAGACAGCAGTATGGGATATGACCCGATGCACCAGGTGAGCGACTACTCTGACTAATCAGTAGGTTTAGTTACGCTTCTATAAACCTAACAGCACCCGGGCATTAAGGCTGTCCACTGCTAACTCAGTATAAAACAAATTTTCATGAAATGCGTACTGTTAGTCTAGGAAATATTTGTGTGAAAGTAATGGATGATGGTGGCATTTCTGTGGAATTCTGGTAATGTGTTAGTGACAAATTCTGAGAAGAATTTAACTGCAGTAATTTTTTTCCTGCAGATTGTCACAGAATAACAGGTCTTATTAATTAAATTTTCAGATTTGAAGATAAAATGTTAGTAAAAAAGACGTTAGTATCTGAAGATGTTGGCTTGGCCACATGCGTCACGTGTGGTCTTTTCATTTTGTCCTTTTTGTTAAATCAAAATATATTTATGAAAGTACAGTAGGGCCCCGCTTTTCGGCGATCCGCTAATACGGCGTTTTTCAATTACGTTCAGTAGGGCCCCGCTTTTAATGCCCCACGCGCTCAACAGCTGAGTCGGAGAAGTACGTCCGGCGCCATTTTCTCGTTTTCTTAGGCCTAGCGCTATTGTGCACTTACTATATGATAGTGTAAACATCGTATTAGGCTTTGATATGCATTTGCAAGTGAAAAAATGCAAAGATCCGCTTTTCGGCGATTTTCGCTGTTCGGCGGTGGTCTGGTTCCGAACCCGCCGTATATGCAGTGCCATACTCTATACACGCAAAGAAATACAAAAATTAAAGTTTCTTGAAATATCAGTGCACAGCCTTAACCATGACTTAATTGGACTTGTTCATTAGAGTTAGCAAATTGATATGGTAAGGTAATCGACTTTTCTGTTAAGTATAGCTTATACGTGAAAAAAGTTTAATTGTGAGGAATTCGTGGAATGAGAATTAACGCTTCTCTGCAAGTGATGATCTGATGAACAAGTTCTCTGGAATGTTACCCGAGTGGCATGCTGTCGGTCTGCTTCTACTAAAGCATTAAACTTGGCATGTTGACATTATGTTCTTACTTTATAATACTTCTTAAGTTCTGTGTGCGTATTGTAATTAATGAATGTACTGTTAGGCCAGTGCCACGAACTTGTTTCTTTCCTTAAATTGCCTCTGGTGGTTAATTCACTTGTCTCCAATTCAGTTAGTGATTTTGTTCATTTCTAGTGGTAGTAGGTCGTGAACCGCGTTTCCTTAAATGTTAACTGGGAAATGATTTGTCATAAGACGATGATAGCGTCATCTGTGTTTCCATTCTACTTGCCTATGAATAAATATTGATTCGTAATCAAAATTGGTATCGCAAATACAGCAACAAATGTTCTTATGTCTGGTTGGGTGGTGACTAATCATGTAGATTATCCAGAAGAACGAATTACGTATTATTTTGTTTCATTAATTGATACAGCTGCACGATGATTATAGTCGGTCCTATTTCTGGAAGTCTATTGTGCATTGATAAATTCATAGACTGGAAACGTTCTGATAATTGGGAGCTAGGGAATCTTTACCTGCAATCTGAGCATTATAAAGTGCGTGGACTTCTCTTATACCAACGGAGCCATCACGTAGATGTTTCGAAGAGCCACTTAAGCAGTAAACTGTCCACTTTGTATTTTAGACTGAAATTTCCCACTTCTTCCTTTCAAATGCAATTTAAAGGACTCCGAAGAATGAAAGTTACTTCTGCAGATAAATCCTTCAAATAAACATGTTTATGCATATTATAGTACATGATTGTATGCAAAACTCACATCTGCCTTTCATTATTTTTATTATAAGGAATCTATAGGCTAGAACACATCCTGAAGACTCACGCATAATTCACAGAAGAGGAAATCATATAAGATTGTTTTATTACTGAAATCCAAGTTCCAGGGCTTGAACTTTGGGCTGCATTTCTAGGAGCGTAATTTTATAAAAGTTTATCACTGAATTACATAATGGACACGGAGGTTGGAGGAGGAACGCCTGCTATAGGTTATAAATTGTTTATTCTAAGGAATAGCACTGCTCTGCGCTCTGCAATGTTATGTTGGTGATATCAAATGTAGAAATCAGGGCTGTGGAGTCGGAGTCGGTAAAAATGTACCGACTCCGACTTCGATATAAAATCTTAAGAACAATTTCAATACCGTGTGAGCCATCGGCTGCCTCACGCCTTAGGGAGATTCAATGACGCGTTGAGTCACGTGGTGTGGGAATAATGCTTTGTAACTTTGGCTCTGGTACCTTAAGAATACAAACTGTCTTCAAATCAACGGATTTCTGTAATAACCATTAGACGTATATTTAAATATAGGTTATAATTCTAAAAGTAGGCTTATGATTCACGTGGTGGTGATGAAATCTCTTATGGTGTCATTTACCATTTTAGTAGGTTTACCATTATTGATACATATTGAGCTTTCATGAAGGAGTCGGAGATTTTAGTATCGAATCCACAGCCCTTGTAGAAATGAGACATAAATCTCGAAGCATGATGGCTATACTAAAGAAAGTATTGATACTTGTAAAGCCAAGGCTGACTGCATAGATAACCTTAGTTGTAAAGTAGAAATGCATGGGCAGGCTGTATCTATTATCTATAATCGGGTGACCAATTACTGTGTATCTTTCTTTGCTGAACATATTGACATAATTTTACTGTTCAACATAAAAGTAATATTTATATTTCTCAGATAATTATAATTCTACGACAGGTTATACCGGGTCTACAATTTACGTCTTGCGGGGCGCGCCCGCACCGCGCGGTCGGCTGGCGATCTGTTGACGTGGGCGGGACTAGTCCGTGTTCTTCCCATGAGTCACAGGCGAATCAGTTTCATTGCGTCTTGTAGCGGATTGACGTTGATAATATGGTGTATAGTATTAAGCAACGTGTGTTCTTAGTCGAAACATATGCCAGATATTCATCCTACGGAAGATGCCGCCGTAAATTTCGCAGATATTTTCCCGGTGTAAGTGTTCCTAGCAGGCCCATGATAGAGAGCTTAGTAAAAAAGTGTCGTAGTACGGGATCAGTTTTGGATAAAAAGAAGAACAGGAAACGACAATTCATTTCGGCAATATCCCAGAAGAGCTTCGTCGAGTATTTAGAAATATGTTAACGAGATGTGAAGCTTGCCTGCAAGCACAAGGAAGTCACTTTGAACATCTTTTGTGATTTAAGGTAAGAACAATTAATGTAATAA
>NW_019060528.1:135063-161528 GCF_000696155.1 Zootermopsis nevadensis | reverse complement strand
TAGGAAAAATAACATAATGAGGAGCTTTAAAATTTGTATTTTTACCAAAATGTATCAGGGTGATCAAGTTAAGGACGATGTCCTTTCATGTGGGATTTGAGAAAATGCATTCAGAATGTCAGTGGAGAAAATCTGAAGGGAAGAAACTATTTGAGAGACCTGGGCGTAGAAGAAAGGGCAATGTTAAAAACGGTTGGATGTGAAGGTGTGAGCTGGATCGCGTTTCATAATAGGCGGGGAATTTCTTGGCCAACTGAGAGACTGTTCGCTTCAGAAAGACTTCGTTGGTTGGTAAGATGTTTATCTGATTTTTTGGTAGTCTTCAGTTGGTTATGTCACTCACCTGGTCGATATATCGATGCGAGTGTTAGTCAGATGGAAGTTACAATTACTTCTCGAACACAATCTGCCATAAAACCTAGCGTCTGTTTATTGAAACAAAGAAATGGGTAAGGACAATGCTGTATTCGGACTCACAGCCTAACCGAAAGTCCTACAAAGAACTGGGTTGTTTTACATTCGAAGAGATAAGATCCAGTCTTTATCACACGAGCTCTATTGAATCATAACAACATTTTGGATATGTAGGGAGTAAGCTCGTGTTTGATTTACTGTTCTCGTATTTTTAGTGTTTTGTAAGTTGGAATGGAGATAATACGAACAAGAGAGAAAGGAGTAATAGAATGAGAGAGACTACCAAGACATCAAGTAGGGTCAAAGTTGGTCTATTTCTGACACATTTCTGGGGTACTTGTGGGGCAATGGTCCATCCCAAAGCTTCGTAGTCGGCGTTTTATGGGCACTAACAGTGAACCGTGCTTGGCAGTCGTGTGTGGACTCATCTTCTCTTCTGGACTGACCACTAGGTGACGTAATGAAATGTTACTTCTCCTGCACTTCACAACCCCTCCCTGTTTATAGCATATAAAAACTAAGGAACGAGGCAATTCCTGTGGGCTGCTTTGACATGAACTAGGCACGTGGTAACTAATTGTAATTTTGAGCAGTTTGCATTATTTGTAACTAATTGAAAGAGATTTCAAGTACTGAGTCTGTATATTTGCCGTTTACGCAGTATGGATCTCCTGGGTGGATTTTTATGAACGTCGTGTCATTGAAGCAAAGTAAATAGATACCGGATTGACGGCAGCGTTTCGATTCCCGTCGGGGGCAGGGAATTTCCTCTTTGCCACCGCGTTCAGACCGGCTGTGGAGTTTAGCCCGACATGATCGTGAATTTTACTATTGACATGATCTCGTGCTAAGGTCTATAATGTGTGGAAAATTGACCCGACTTGCCGCTAGAGTTATATATTTTATTGTTTTAATTGTATTTCATTGCGGTTTGCATGCACATTTTTTTTCACCGCAACTTATGAGAAACATTATACGGAGAAGCAAATTGTTGTATGTAACGGGAATTTTATCCGACACTCGCACTTTGAACACTGCACCTTTTCCTCGTAAAGTAACAATTTGTCCGGACCGTTTTCTTTTCTTCACAAATCGCACTTCTTGCTTGCAAATTGTAGAAAGGCGCTTTACACCTAAATTTAAACCAAAATTATACTTGTTAAATTTTTTGTTGTGATCTTCCGACTCTTGTAGTCAGGACGACCGAATGAAGGGTGAATTGTCGGGTTGTGAACGAGGTGTTTTGAGCAATGGGATCTCTCCCCCCTGCAATGACCCGGTTGGGGCTCTTCCATCCCCTCAGGTCAGGCGTCAAGCTCCCACCCTCCTTCCTCTTTACGTCTGTCTCTCGGTCTGGGTTCTGACTCTCTGGGGCGGAAATTAACTGCAAATTGAAAAATTCCCTCATCTCCAGCCCTTCTCCCCCTCCCCTCCCCCCGGCCGCTCTTATAAGACCCAGTATCCCTGTACATTCAGTCTCCGATAAACTGACCTACATAGAAAACTGTTTTCAATTTGTTTGTTCAGTGATTCGTAGGTTCTTCCAGGCTGAGTTTCAGTTTTGGTTGCCTCGTTGGTATTTCATAGCAAATATTAGAGGCGTGCACGGTTGGCACGCTGCGTTTTCGTCATGAAATGAACATTTTGAAACAAATCTTGTTTTTCTATCGAATTGCAACGTCATCTCGTTATTTGGAAAATGTATTTATTCACTATTCTGTATTACCTCCTTTCTTTGCATTATTTTTGTCACATTCTTTGTTTCTTTCTTCCCTCATTTATTTCTGAAATTTTGTTTTCTGCACGGTTTATTCTCTCTTCCTTTCGACCTATTTTGTATCCTCCTTTGTACCGTAATGCAAACATACGTAAATATGATCTTGTGATTGTTCCATTCATTGCATTAAGCACTCGTCGTTGGCTATGCAGTCAGGATTAGACCTTCACATTCAGTAGGGTTTACCTAGGTCCATGTCTGTACGAACTAAAATAAAATGATCTCCACATTATTTCTAATTAATAGTTTTTAGAAACATGTTTATTTTATAAAATATAAGAATGGTATTCAGGAGGTGAAATGTTTGATGGATTGACAGATACGGGCTTGGCCTGTCCATTATGTTTTCGTTTGACACGGTTTGTGCAAAAATCTCATCGGGTATGTATTCAAGATAGGAAGGAAAGTAGTTGCATGATCGTGCTCGAACGTCGACCGGCCGTCTGCTACAATGAATATTCATCTTTGAAATAGGATGGAGGGGCCAACGGACAGGCGTATGTGTTGATACAAAACTGTAATTTGATTAATATATGTGATTTTACTTTCTGACTATTTAAATTAATACAATTTATAAACGGTCGGAAGTCAGTACGATATATTAATCTATTATCCTTCACAACTTTATATATCACATTGCCGCCATTTTCTCATCTTTTTTCCACGTTTAGTGGGTCCATTGTCACCGCGGCATGATGTGACCTTGGAGATGACCTCTAGATTTGGATAGCCGAGAATATATTAAATAAGCACTCACAGACAGCAGATAAGGGGTGGTTCTCCACCTTGGTGATTGGGTGGGGTATATCATCTTCAAGTAAAATCCAATATATATTACTAAATTTTACTCAGGTCCTCGGAAATAAACAGAGAAGCAGGATCTTGTGAACACGGTAATGAACATTCTGGGACTATAAAAGGTACAGAATTTTTGACAAGCTGAGTGACTTATTAGCTTCTGAAGAAGGACTGCGCCATGGAGTTGGTTTGTTTTGAATCACCGAGAACTTTTGCTTGGCACGTGGTAGGAAGTGACGTCAGCGTTTAAGTACTCTGTACGTGTTTATGGGTGGTTTGTCTCATTTTGTGATGACTGTGTGGCCCAGTATTTATGTAGCAAGGTTCGTTTGGCGATGACTAGTACCAGCGGAAGTTATTCGTGTTTCTAGTTAACATCCTTCTAGACGTTTTATTTAAATAAGACGGAGCTGTGTTCTATATGAAAACATTTCTGTGCGGTGATTTTCAAGTGGTTTCTTCTTCTTCTTCTCCTCCTCTCCGCAACAGCCGCGTGTTCATAAAGTGATATAAGCATGACAACAGAGCCGTCAGATGAAAGTGGTAAATAAATAGATCGTCGACACCTCGACTTCTTTCGAGGAAGGTTTACTGACGGCAACAGCTAAGTGAGAATGACTAATGTGTTTTAGCTCCCTACCGGTAGGAGGCAACACCATGGGATATAGTATCCTGACACCAGGAAGCGCCACTGGGCTGTAATTGTTGACAGAATAATACGGGTGTTTTAAACGGAGGAATGATTTATAAACTTTTTGACATGTCGTGTTAATTCACAATATGGGCTCGTAGTTCTTTGTAACGGTATCAGAATATCGACATCTTATTTTATTTATAGCCGTATCGGTGAGAGACAGGACGTATATTTTCAGGAAGGTAGCGTTAAAATTGGAATGTTATTCGTCTAATTGAAATGTTCCACATTGTCTGCGTTTTATTTTTGAGATTGATATCAATTTCTGTGGTAATGGTTTAGTAATATTTTATTTTCATGCAATCTGTGACGACATTTTGTGAACCTAATCTTCCTTATCTATACTGATGCATGTATACAAACTATAAGTAACAAAGACTGGAGTATGTACCAACGTGGAGGGTGGTCGATTTCCTTTTATTTCGTTAAATGCGTGTTATATCGAACAGGTGTCAAAAATTGTAGTTGATGTTAATGAGTTGTAGTTAGTATACTTCATGTTATGTAGACCCACAAACCCTGTAAATTCTCTGTACTGTAGCTCTTTTTTGAGACAGTTTATAAAGTATGTAAATGTATGTAAATTGGGAATTATAGTATTAACTGTTCAGATTAAAGTTAAATTCACCCAATAGTTTTTAGTTAGAACGAAATATTGAATCTGATTGAAATGAATTGATAGCTTTATATATATATATATATAAAATGCGGACAGACATACGGACAGATACTATCTCCTCATTATGTATTCGTTTTATGTGATTTGTGTAAAGAACACATGGGCATTCTCTTTTAAGTAAAAATTGATATTAGATAATCATTCTGCGGAAAACTGATTGACATGAATACTGTTGTAATAAATGTAAATAATAATAGGCAAATAACTTACTGTTGTTGTAGACCACGATTATTTCCTTCTAGATCCTATCCAGTTATTTAGTTCTAATGATTGTAGCATGAATGGGGTTTGGTATGGTCACGTGTTATTTCCAAGACCTATAGGTGGACTCAAGGCACATAAGTTGAGCTGTCACTTGCTGTCGAGTTTGTGAAGCATCGGAAACAATTAGCTTTTGAATGAAATATTATTTTCCTTGACTTTGACCGTGTTGAGTATAAATGTTTCTTGACATGTAAATGTCTCTCGAAGGAGGTTGGTTGTTACGGTGTCCGAGGCAATGGGAAGTTAACAGATTGACTGCTGTACCACAGTTTTACGTGGGCTGCATGTCGTCTTCAGACAGAGTCGTCTTGTTCGATTAAAACGGAGTGATATAAAATGAATTGTTCTTTGCCTTTGCAAGTTTATTCGCTCCCATGAACTCTTTGACAGTTACTGTGCTGCCCTGTCAGCTCTGTATTATTCTGTATCGCCAATTTGCGTTTAAAAAGATCGTAATTCTTTACGCAGTTACCCAATTTAGGCCTAAACGTGCTCTGGTAAATAGATAGAGTAAGTTTGCAAGTTAGAGGAATTACGGAACGAGAACTTGGTGATTTAGACAGGTCACTTGGTGTTATATTTAGATAGTGAAATCGTGGAAATCACGATGTGTTGGCTTGTACCTCCGAATCGGTAACAGTAACTGCATGTAGGATTTTCATCTGTAAGGCTTTTGGGGAAACAGTCATGTAGAAGACGGAAGAAGATGATAGGACGAAATAAAGATACATTGTTTGATGGTGGATGTAAAGATGGTAAGTAGATTAAACTAACTGAATCGTGTCGTCAGGTTTTTATTAGCAGTTTTGAATCTTTGGATTCTCCTACCAGACAGTTGGTTGGTTCGTTCGTTAGTTTGTTAGCTGATCAGATAATAGCTTTCTATAATCTTTGTTATTCACGAAGCCTTTGGATGAACACCCATTGGTTTGGAACCAAGGACTAATTTGACGTCTTTTTAACAGAACCCTCACAGCGGCTTCAGATTAATTTTTTTTATAAAATTTGTAAATACTACACAACCACATGCTTCTCTTCTTTATAACAAACGTAACATGTTAAATACTGGTCAGCATTGCTGATCAAAAGATATATGGATGAAAATAGTTAAAAGCTGATGTAACAGAAACAATAGACAGTCTTGTGCGAGACTCGGTACTGGGTGGGCTGACGGGTAGGTTTGAGCAAACCGCATCAGGGGAGGATGTGAACGCAAACCAAGAGGAGGAACTTTGTGTGGCATCTACCACCATGCCAACTCACTGGTTGTCGGGGTAGAAAACCAATCTCACTCAACCCACGCTCACAAATTCCCGGGCAGTGTCGGGCGGGTCCCAGTGACCACAAGCTGGGGGTTTCATGTGAGGAGGGGGGCAACCCCTGCTGTTACCAGAGTTTAATTAAAACGAAAACTGCTGTTGCATGTGTGAAACAGGGTCCGACCGGCAGATGGAATCTCTCGGAACGTCCAAAGTAAAAACAAAAAGTCGCTTTTTATGTTCAACTCGTCTTGCTGTGGTTTCGAGAAGTAAAGCTCATATTTAATTGTGACGGGATATATATTCGTATATGCGTTTTGTAGATTGCAATGCTAGGAGAATGGGTAAATACCAAAATTACAATAAAACTGATTCATAATGCTGAAAGAACTGTATTTATTTTAATAAAATCGCAACAAAACTCAGCCAGGAATATCCTGAAGATTGATGTCTTCTGGGTTATTGCGCCGTGTAGTCTTATATGTTGTTACAGTTAGTGCCCACTGGCCTATTCACATCCAAAGTTAATTACCAAGTAAATTAATATATTAGACATTAGATAGGACTGCTCTATTTAAAATGGTCCAATCGTATGACCTGCATCTGCACAGGTAAACACAGCACAGAAAGACGCAAGACGTAGGCCTCGATCTGGATTCAATCACGAGATTACAGTGATCGATCAGCTCAAGATGATACATGAGTGAATATGGAGAAGCGGTTGACTGTTACTGACAGGACTCGAAGAAATGCCCATCCCAATACCACTTTGTCCACTACAAGTCCCACATGGACTGTCCTGAGCCCAAACTTGGGCATTCGCTGTGAGAAGCTGGCGGCTGACCACCTGAGCTATGGCACGTCCCTGTCCCATGTCCGTATTGACTGTAATTAGATTCGTATGTGGAGCACACCCTTGCATTTGTGCTAGACCTATAAGTTACACCCCTTATTTTATTACGGCAGTAATTGATAAACCACTGACTTCATGTATGAAATCCATAGGATGTATTTCTTATGAACATGTTTACTGGTGTCACTTAAAATCATCTAGGCATAATTCTTAAGAAACCCTGAAGTGAACCACGTTAACAAGGAGAATGTTTCATACTTTTACTGGTGAAGAACAATTTGGAGTGAAATTGTTGTTTGATTGACGTGAATAATATATTATCGCTGTTACTGCACTGGACATCACGACCTGGTGTTTGTATTCGGGAGGTGTCCGATTCAAATCTCAGCCCGGAGACCGACTATCTTGACTGAGGTTTTTAGTGGTTCTTAGTCCCTTCAGGCCATGACCACTTACCTCGAAATCCTTCAGACTTCGCTATTCATCAGTTTTCCTATATTTCTATTCTATTACGAGGTACTGACAGTGTTTCTAAATAACCCATAAATAAATAGAACCACAACGCGGTCTGCTGTTAACACTTTTTTACACCGTGGAACTGTTTCTTTTATTGTGTAGGAAGTGAATGTAAGTGTTGCAAATGCTGTATGTACGTTGTGGAAGTTTCTTGTTCGCTACTTTTGATACCTCCATTTCGTTTTCCTGGTGTCATTGGAGCATGTCATAGTTCTGTGTCATTGTCTCATGGTCACCAAGGAAACAGTGTCATTAACAAGTAGTCTTAAACATCAGAATTAATCAGAATAATAACACTTCTTTGCATGGATTATCGTATATCCTACTGTTTGTCTAAACCTTTTGGGTAAAGGACTAAAATAATGTTATTAAGTTGAATGTTAGGGTGGTGATGGGTGTTTGGTGGTGATGCCTTTTTTATCTCACGAGAAATTGAAGATATGTGATGAAGACCATAGGGTTGCCATTTGCCCTGAATTCTAGGACGAACTTTTTATTTTGAAACCTTAAAAAATTAACTCAGGAAGTAAGACAAAAATGCAGAAGACTTTTAAGGTAGATATTTTAACCGATTTATAGATTTTTGTAACAATCGGTTAATAAATTTGGTTACTTGACATTTCATTAGCTGTCTTCTATGCAGAGTCGTTACATGTTTATGGATTTATTGTTTATATTTTACCGTTGATGTCCGTAAGAAATACATTATATTTCTGAATAATAATAGTTTGCTAAAAGAATATTTCAGTTCTCTGCAATGTGTAACTAGTCTTAAATCTTCTGCTGCTTCGTAAACGCTTTTCGATTTCGACAAGTTTCTGTTTCCTTCTATTGTTGTAAATTTCTGAAAACCGGATTTTAATACTAAACGGATTCCTTAAAATATCTTACTCGTTATAAAATCATATCCAGAGTTTTATTCTAAAGAAAACGGCGTGCTGAAATGCGTTATTTGGTAAAATTAGAGACACAGCAGTTAGTGGTGGTTGGCAGCTCTGAAAACCTGCCAGAGGCCGCCAACCGAACTATACAATATTACCTCAAACTATCCAAACCTAAAGGTAATACAGTATTGTTCAGTTGGCAACTACTGTTTTCTGGTCTGTTTCTATGTCATGTGAACGTGCGCCTTTGTGTACAAGAATTTAAACGTTAATTTCATAATGAATTCGGATGATGGCAACCTTATGATAAGTACTTTATTTCTTTGCATCCTAATAATTTATAATTAACTTTATATAACTATTTTGACAGTAAACAAAAGACCATCACTGAGACACTGCATTCGTTTCATGTATAGGTTCATCAATGAACACTCGAGAACCCGAGGCCGCGCGCGAGTACTGGTCGAGCAAGCAAGCGAGAGAGAGAGAGAGTGAGAGAGAGTTGGGGATTGGATTGATCTCAATCCAGCATGCATCATCACTACCAACACCAACCAACCATCACCATCACCAATCAATCACCAAAATATTAATCAATATGAGAATGTTCCCCCCGTGAAGCATAGGGAGACATCAAGATAAGGACAATTGTTAACACGGAAGGACTTGGCTCTTGTCATTGGTAGCCTGCTAGATCTCGTGAACTCTTTTTTATTTTTTTTATTTTTGTTTATAACTTGTATGTTATTTTTGTTTTGTTTTTAATTGCAACGGTGCATTCTGATCAGGTGTTTTGAACTGCTGTGTGCTGGTTACAGCTAGTGTTTGTGATAAAGTGTGACTGAGATTAGAACTGTGTCATTATTTTGAACTAAGAAAAAGGATAAAGATTACCCAGACCTTTATTATTAATATTAATATTAATAATAATAATGTCAGTATACGTGAACATATTAATACAAAAGTGAAAACTTCTAAATTTATTATACTTACAGTGCGTTTTAAACTAGCCTCATGTTATACGTTTTTTTAAATGTATACTCGCGCGTTGATGTGGTGAGGTACATTCACTTTGCATATGTGTGAATGTACGTGAACGAAAGTGAGGTGTACAAGTGTGTCATTTATAGTAACATGGAAAAAAATGGTGACCCGAGCTAATTTACAATCTCTATTCCCAGCTGGAAAGAGGATAAAGAAAGATTTAAAAAGGATGATATCTTTTATTGTTATATGTGGAGCTTTTTTAAATTAATTATATGCACACAAAGTTTGAATGACTATTTTATACAAATGATTATATAAATAAACATGTCTATAAAACTGTTCAGTGCTACTCAGCTATACGATATACGTAATTAGTGACAATCAGATAAGATGACAGACGAGTGAGGAAGTGAAAAATAAAAGTATAAACTTAGAACTCTTTATTTGTTTCTCATATTCATTTGGCAGAAGTGTATTACGTGACCTGAATATGTAAATGGGTGCCCGTCGAAGTTTATGAGATTACAGTTTTCGAAGGCAACTACAGTCGGAGGAAAATGGTTGTATATAAAGGGAAATGAACGGAATATATAATTCCGTCTTTATATGATAATGGAGCTAGAAGGAGTTGTTAACTTTGTACTGTCTAGTAATTCTTTTCCTGGCTGTTTTTATTTCTTTGATGGTGGTTGTCATCGTGCTCAAGAAAACAACGACAGACCGAAATTATTTTTGAGTGTTGTCGAGAACTATGTGTAATTTTGTTTTCTTATTCTCAAGCATAATTTATAAGAAGTGTGAAATACAATGTAGGGTATGCAAATACCAGTAGAAACCTGAAATTACGTTTTCACTGTTAACAGAAGTTTCTAAGTAACTTAGTTGTGATTTCTTCACAATTTCCGTTTCTTCTAAGATCTCTCTCGTCTTTACTTAAATTGAACATTGTCGTCAAACAACAAATATACAAACAAATTAATCACACGCAGCAATACATCAGTATACGCATAAACTTAGTAATCTACAGACAAGAAGTGAAAAATTTTGTCTTATTTTTTATAATATCATCTCATGTTATAAGAAATGTTTTAAGATATCAGTAGTTGAAATGTGAAATTACGTAAAATGCGTGCATATTTATTGTACGCGAAGTAAATGCTCGTGACGTAGACAGCCTGGAGTGATGTGCGCATGCGTAATCCCCCTATCTCTGAGTCGAGAACATTGGTCTTTAAGCACAAAGATGGTTCTCACACGAGTTTTTGCTTTCCGCTGTTCGTGGTATCGTTATTCATTTATTTGTTTTGTTGTTATTGTTGCTGTTTATAATAGTTCTAGTGTTGTAAATTATTACCCATAAAGTTTACATTAAATAAGAACAAGCACGACGTTTTTTGGTCTACTAGTAATGCAGCACGTGACTTAACAGGCAGCATACGTCACAGGTACTTAATTTTCGCGAGCAGTAAATGTTTGTGCCCACTGAGAAGTAAGGTGTCTGATGACAGATGGGGTGAACAGATTTTGGAGTACTTAACAGTTTTACAAAACGTGTAATGTAATAACTAAATGAACGTTGAAATATGTTAGTTCATGGGATCATACGTCTTACTGGGCACATTTATGTTCTTTCTTCTCTTATTTGTGTGACTGTAACTGCTTACTTTCGCACTGTACTCATTGTAATGGAATCCACTGCTGGTCGCAAATGTGTACACCGTCCACAATTATTAAAAACTTATCCGATGAATAAAATATTACGCAAAATGCCAGAAATCTTATTCAGTTTTAGATCAGTAACCGACAGAGAGGTTATTTTGGAGCGTAAAATGTGTTACCATAATTGGCATGGCTTGATTTAGAATATATTATCTATTACTTATATTAAAGAATTTGTTTCAACAAGAATTTAACTATTTGACATAACCATTGTTTAGTTATTTGTTCCTTTCGAAGTAATGGTATATGCTGTTCTGAGCTTTCAACCATAGAAATTTCACGTGACTTGTCTGTTGGTTTAAGCTCTCAACGTATATAAAGTGAGCACAATGAACTGATTTTAATATAGTGAATCACATGCTACCAGTCGGAAAAGGTCTTCAATAGTTCGTCTTAAAAGACAGTTTACGCCAAGCATATACAGTATTGTTTATTTATATCCTTTGATTTGTGAAATGTGTAGCATTCTGTATGAATGTAGGTCGAGGGAAACTTCGCCTAATCATCCATCTACATTCAATTTTTTCGTTTTTATTCATTCAACGTGTTATCCTTATGTTATACATTAAATTTTCAACATATGTTTTGATGCCTTCAATAAGAATTAATATTTGTATTGTTTGCAGAAAATTTGTACGTCTGCACGTATAGTCACCTTTTCTTGAACATTGTCTCATAAGCTGCATCGCATTGAATTAGCATGAGTCTTCAACGCTGTCAGAATATGATCAAAAAGAAGCGACTGTAAATCGATTGTGGTTTTCTGGGTTGTGACGAATTATGAACTTAGGGTTACGAGCATTTCAAAGGCACATACTACCTTCCGTGATGATTGAGGCAGTACGTTGCTCCGAAACTTTGGTACTACCCGTCTGACCAGCGACTGCCGATTTTAACTGAGGGAGCTCGTCAATGTTTACGTCGTACGATGGCTCTGGAGGGGAGTAGAGAAGGCAAGAGGAGAGGCTGCATGTGCAGTGCTGTACAGTTTATGTATAGCTGACGTAACCGGTCAAAAAGGTAGTTTCCGAAGTTCCTTGGTCAGACGGGATATACCCACCAACAGGTCCACACTGTGTTAAACGTAGAAGGTCGTCATCGGCATCTTCACCCCTGTCAGAACCTCGGGTCTCGTAAATTGACGGTAAGATCGTGATCACTTTTGAGAAGGTACTTTGTAACATTTTGTTGAAGCCAGAAGAAAGCTACAAAAACCTTTCGCGATTTGAGCCAGGCGCTTTATCAACGAGCAGCGTCTGCTGAATTTCTAAATAATTAACAGTAAATATTAAAATTGAACGTATGTATATACGTACAGTGTTATTATTTGATTTGCATAGTTGGGAAACTTGGTCTCTAGCCCTGAACAAAGAATGCAGTTGATAGTTTGGTCTATAAAGTTCGCTTTGTCATTATTTTCTTGAGGCGTTTTACTGTGTTGGGTTCATATGCTTCTTCCATGTTGTCGTCTGAGAACTTTGACTGGATAAGATTGATTTCAACATGATCCAAAATCTGTTTTGTTCATGACAATCAAGTGCTTTGTTTTTGTATGAAATTTGCTATTTCTAAAAGGCCCTTGTGTAAAGTTTGTCGCCTATTTAATTCGCATCAATTCTTTTCGATAAATCGAAGGTAGCATGTATCTTTGTTGGATTATGCTTCCTTTTCATCTGTTTTGTGTTGTCAGTTTAGTTCGAAGACAGTCCAGTTGACAATAAATCCGATTTTTGTGTCAAACTTAAAAATTAATTCGAACTATTCCAGATTCATAATATTTGTACACAAATTTCACTTTTAGAGAAAGAATGGTTGATGATACTGGATTAGCGTGTAGTAAGCGCAATTTTGTGAATATGGTCATTCGTATGAGGTTACAGTTTTCGCACTAATTTATGTATTTATTTCAAATTTAATTTGATATCTTCCTATAAATATATTTTATGCGTAGTTTCGTGAATATTTCATATTTGGATGCTCAGAATTTGTTTATTTATTTATTATGTGCCCTACATTCCAATCCATTCTGGTTAGGGCATTACTATTTTATAAAGATGTGAATGGCGTGAATCCTTCACCCTTCTTTAATTTACTAATGTCGCCGTGTTTTCTGGTATTCAAACTGCTCATAAGCTGCCCAAGTAACTAAATTGCCAAATTTCAGTGCTTAAAACTTAGTTTGAATTTATGTGGATGAGGATAAATATGATTGAAGATTATTGTCTTCGGGGATATTGCATCGTGTAGTCTGGTAGAAGTTTACCGACGTTTCAGAGGTGCTTAATGGCGCCATATTCAGAGAGATGAGTGATGATAGACGCAGTAAGCACTTCTGAAACGTCGGTAAACTTCTGCTAGACTACACGGCGCAACATCCTAGATGACAGCCATCTTCATACGCACCGCCATGAGAAATTGAAATCTCACCGTAATATGATTGATTAAGATCACTTAAACTACCACAATATACATGGACCAAAAATTATTCTTTTTTTGCACGCCGTCTAGTGGATTCCAATTCTATTAATGTCTGGGTTTGATTGTTTAGTCCTTACGAAATATTTGTAGCACTAGTGAAATGTGGCCCATTTTACGAGGATATTTCAATCGCCAACTAAATCCAGCTAACATTCGGTTTCTCTAAAATCCGTTTTAACCCTTCACTTGTATCTTATTTGTTCCCCAAACGGCGGCATGGACGTTTGCCCACCAAACTTCTGTGTGAATTTCTTCTCATTTCTAGACACATGTTAAAATAATAATATTCTTGGAGTTGCCCCGTTTCCTCAGTCTAAAATAATTGTCAACAGCTTAAATAGTATTGTATACTAATCTGTTCTTGTAACTTCGTGAAGGAAATCCTACGACAAAACCACCAAATTAGTTCACTTTTTAACATTTTCTGTTATCGAACGTCGCCCCTGTTTCGTGTTCGGGAGGCCCCGGGTTCAAATTTCGATCCGGAGACCAGGTTGTTTTTTCTCAGTCACATTATTCAAATTCCAGGATAGTACCTTAAATTTGGTCATTGGCGCTACCTTCCGTATCCTTTCCAGTTCGGTATTATTTAAACATCCTATCATTTGACGTATAAAACCTGACCCTACCCTAAGCCATCTGCATCCAGTTTGCCGACTAGAATTTTCCCTGAGAAAATTTAACGCCATGTAAAGAAATGTGATGAATTTACGTGTCATATTTAAACAAAATAATTGTCAGTTATAACAGTGATATTTCTGAAGATTTCTGTCTTCTGGGTTGTTGCGCTGCGTACAGAAGACAGAAATCTTCATACTCACCGCTGTGAAAATCTCAAATCTTACACAGTAATATTTCTCTTTACATTCGCGTTATACTGAGGGCTACGTTTCCGTGTTCCGAACGAAATGGCTTTGTTTGTTACCAGAGTTTGGAGTTCTGTAGCTCAAATGATCCGTCTTGTTTGTGCTTGCTTGTTGGCAGAACGTTTGCCCATCTTCGTTATGGAAACATGTAATACGCACGTAGTATTATTTTTTGTTCACTTGTTTGGTTATTTGTATATTCTGGTACTTCATTTTGTTTAGTTATGTAAGAGGACTTGTTCCATTGAAATATTTATATTTTAAACTGTAACACCAGCTCAGAAAGTTTGGTTCCGTATATAGTATCAGGACACAGACGTACCATATCCACTGGTTGTTTCCTAAGTTGTTTAAAGACAGGTCTCTCATTTGCGCACCATCTAGTGAGACAGTGAGTACGTAAGGGTTTTACTTCTGTAAGCTCAGTATTGAATGAGTGTCAATAAATAGTGGTGACTTCCTCAAAACTTCAATCCGAGTTATCATTTGGCTGATGCGAGCCAGGCCGTTAACACCCGAGATAAGAGTCCACCCACCGACGAGCTAGGACCCAGTAATCATTCACCCTGAGATACCCACATCGCCCTTGGGAGGAGAGGCATCCGAACACCCACCCTGAGACGACTACATCTCCACGGGGTTACGACCAGTGGACGGTTACAAGGTTTTACTACTAATTACAAACCACAGATGTCACTTCTAAACTTCAGTTACCAAAAAATAAATATGCGAAGTTTAGTAATCATACTTCCTCGTATCAATCACGTGCCTGCCGGTTTCCACACAATTGCATCTGTGCATTATTCTGGATACGAAACTCTTTGGTCGAGTGTGCTCCTGCTTCGTATTCAGAGCTTCCTAGGTTGATGTCGTCCCGGAGATCGACTACCCTGATTGAGGTCTTTCGTAGTTGTCCTGCCCTTCCAGGTAAATGTCTGGATAGTACCTTAAATTAGGCCACGACCGCCTCCTTCCACATCCTTTCAAATTCATTATTCACTATCATCCTCTCATTTGACGCTGTACGGTCCGAGATACCGAAAGCGTCGTTTATAACAAACTAAAAATTTTGTTGTGCGTGCAATTATAATGCCTACTTACTGAGATCTTGTTTCATGCCCGTACCAAAACAAACTAATCCCTCATACTTATTGACTTAAGGCAAAAATATTTAATTTTGTATTTGAAGTATTACATTTCAGTTTTATAATGGATTTTTTTAACTCAGATGTTCTTGATAGTCATCATAAATGACAATACTTTTCGTAGTCTTATGACAGATCTGTTCTCAGTCTACTTTCTCGGAACCAGTCTTTGATTAGGATATATATATCACAGTTCTTCCAGATTCTTTTGGTCCAAGTTCACTGTGTTCATATGCATCAGTTATGTTAAGATGTATTTTAGCAGCATTTATTTTCTCACTTAATGTAATAAATCTTTTTATGTTTAACGCGCCTCTGTATAATTGTGATGGAAAGATGGTGGCTATTTCATTTGTTGAATCTTACTTACCCTTACACAGTTTGACGTTATTCCAGTTCTTTAATAAATTAGACGGTGTAGCTAAGTAACACATTGTATGACATTGTGAATAAAAGTACTCTAGATCTTATATTCCTCATTTTTTAGAATTATGTTTCCTCTAAAATAATGTATTACCGTTCGGGAAAGTAATCTTCCGCGTCTCAACATATTCCAGCGGTTTCCCTCCTTGTAACCAAGAGAACGCGTCTCTTGTCTTCATATGTTTTCCTGCTTGTGTATATAGCGGCATCGTCTGAATATAATTTTAAACTTAAAAACAGACGTTGTAAAATTGTACTGTTCGGCCATATTAGTCAGGCATGCCACAAATATTTTAAATTCTGCTCGGCCCGTTGTAATATTTCCTTAAGCGTGAAACATGTTGCGTTTCGTGTATTCATGTATACATATATAAAGTATAATTCATGTCGCTTGCAGGTAAACAGTTGTATCTTACATTGATGTTAGTCTACAATAGTCCAAATGATGGATGATACTTTATAAAACATACATTTTCATTTACAGAAATTCATACGTTCCGCTATAAAAATCTGATTCCAAGCACTTTGTTGTAATATTTTTTAGAAAGGCGTCTATGTAATTTGGAGTTACAGCTGTTTGCTTACGTATCAGGCACATAAATTGACGTGCATATTTATTTTAAGTTTCCTGAGATGTACCAAAAATAACATGGGAAGATTTTTGGCTGTGGTTAATAAATTCTGAAACATGGAAGTTTTACATTATTCCTGTGTAGCGTGATACGTGTCTAAATATAATAAAATATTGACCCACACCTATTCGAAGACACTAGTACTTCTGGACATATCGGAACAATCACTCCTACATCTTTGACAATATGTACATCTAATAAAATTTAAGAAAAAACAACACCTACGCCAAAAATGGAAAAACAAACGCAATGAAAACATCACCAAATGGAATCATATTTGAGTTTTAAGTTCGTAAATATTATACACCTGATGATGGTTTTATAAAAACCGAAACATGTTGTGTAAATGTTCCGAAATGTAAATCGATCAATCGATATGGAACATCAATGATATCTTATTATCTTAATTATAAGAAATTTTAAATATTGTGATCAGACGGATTAAAATAAATAATTGTTATAATATTCACGGTATGACGCAATTACACTATCTTATAAATAACATTAACAAATTCAGTTTCCACTTCCAAGAAAACTAATCTCAACTGCCACCAAGACCACTCAGAAACACAGTCGTTGTTTTGTATGGAACTGAAGAGAGCCTATTGGTATACTTCGTGAGAAAGAATAAAGAAAGTGGTATGTGATATTACATTTACACAAAACTTCCAAATATTTATCACACTCGATTGGTATGATATAAATTAGTTCATATTGCAACTGATAGATGGCAGCACAAATAGTACGTATGGAAACTGATTGATGGCAGCATGAAAGTTGTTGGTACGGGGCAGTAGGATTGGATATCGCTTAATAGGATACTGCCATTTCCTTAATCCAATCCCTTTCCAATTCATGACGGTTAAACAAACCTTTTCCAAGTAAGGGACAAACGTGCATCTGAAATTAAGATACAGAAATAATATTATAATATCTTTGCCTGCATTATAGTTTAAAATTATTTTTTTGTAAAATGGTACGCAATTTTAAATGTTTATTTTATGACATCAGATACTAGAATATCAGTGTGTCCAAATATTTGCTTTTAGATATTTAGTGTGATTTTGTAGTTCTGAATTTAAATTGTTGTACCCTTAACAAAAATATTAATAGCTGGGCATAATCATTAATGGAGTTGGGAGTAAGTTCATTTTCACACTGGTGTTGTTTAATTCTTAGAGCAATGTACACCATAGTTTGTTACCATCAGAATTTGTGCTTTGAGTATATTGAAGGTAATAGCCATTATTAAAAATTGTGTGCTACTGGTTGATAGTTGTGGTTAAGGGACAAAAATGACGTGTTTAAATTTTCTGAAGTTTAAGAACTACACATACACTGCTCTGAATATATTTATTTACTCCCGCCTCTTATATAGAAGTAAATTTTTGTGTTATAAAGTGAACAACAAATATAATTTTGAGATTTGTTATACAAAATTAATTTTCAAATTATTTTTTGACCAGGCCTCCCGGCTTCTAATAAAGGATGAACCTGTAACTGGATCGCAATCATTGCTTTACAAGGTAGGCTGAACGCACCCTATACGAATTAGTGCGTTTCATATATGACGATGTGAAATATTCTTCTGTTTGTGCGCTGAAGATGTACTCCTTGCTGGTTCCTTGTTTTAAACACAATATCGTCACAACACAACTTCTGAGCTGAGTTCTTTTCCACTTAATCCTAATATTAAATTTGTTGGTTTATGTTATATTTATTAAAAACTGTTTTATGCCAATTTATTAGAAATTGCCCTTTTTTGACTGTTTTATGCCAATTTATTAGAAATTATCCTTTTTTTACTGGATATACAATTTAAATATTTTAGTGGATACTCGTTTCACCTTGTGTCTTTTTTAAAAATATAATTTATTTCCACCATTCCTTTAATACGTAATCCCTACTCTGAACAAGAATATAGACACCCATACTTAATAGTAGTTTTATTGTATATTTCTTTAAAAGCATGTCATTTCTTTCTGTTGACATTTTTCTTGTATAAATAATTGTAGATCTCCATCTCACTATTTCCTTTGATACATGTTTAAATAACAATATTTTAACGTAATAAACGAACACCAGGAGAACATTATCTAACAAGGAGAGTAATAATTTATATTTTTTGCTTAATATTGTTATAGTGATTAAATCAAGGTTGATATATGAATTTTGGAATGTACCACTCGTGGGATGATGTATTCATACAAAATTCTGGTTGGTGGTGACAGAAATTTGAATTAATTAAATATCACTGGAATTATTTAATAAGTGGTGAAAGATTCTAATTCTTGGCTTTGATACAGTTCCAGTCTCAATAGATAGATTGAGCATTTGACTCAAAAACATTTTTATCAAATGTCTGAGAAATGACCCATTTCCAAAATATGTGCACAGTATACGTGTCTCATATTTTACAGTTTTATTTGAATTTTCTTCCGTTGCAATGCATTTTATAAAGTGGTAGTTCTAATGGCTCGGTACAAATGAAAATAAATTTACTAAATTTTAAGATTTTAATGTATACTTTCGATGTTTATCGATAATATTTTATAGCTGGAAGATGTGAATGGATGAAGATACAGACAGAACCTTCCTGTTTTTTATTAATTGTGTATAAAACATCAGAAATACCAAAACATGTTTTTTCACAGAAAAATCCGAAAAATATTTTTACGTACTACGGCTCATGGAAGGATCTGGGAACATCTATTCTTTTCAGACGTTCCACCCTTAACTTAGCAATATCAGGCGTACGCCGATTTTTGGTGACAGTCTCTGATTATTAAAATACACGAAATGCACAAATGTAATTGTGTTTTCAATGTTATATAATATTATAACTACTATACATAGGCAGCCTGGTAGGCAAGTGATATTGTGTGCACATGTAACCTCCGTTTTCCTGAGTGTAGAACATGGTATTTAGTCATCCCACTAACTGAATTTTATGTTTCCGTGAAATTATGAAACAAAATAATTGTCTTACTGTTGAACTTACAGACATGGAAGGGGTTGAAACAGATTTTTTATGTCCAAAATTCATTCTACCAGAACTTACAAATCACAACCAAATGGTTAATATTTAATTTATTGTGGTACCAAAAATCAGAACTGAAATTGTATTGTTGTTTAACTTCGTATGAGAAAGTAGGTTTTCCAATATAGCAGTCTGATAGCAGTAACTAGTTAAAAACCACAAATACATTTCTCAGCCAAGTTTAATAATACATATTTCCTTTTCTGGTCTCACCGTTTTCTAAATATTTGTGACTTTGGCATGGCACAGTGTTTCTCAACTGTTTTAACCTGTGTCATCAGGAAGAGGTCTGTTTTTGTTGGGTATTGGTTTTATGAACAATGCAGAAATTGAATATAAAGACTTTTTGTCTTATCTTTGTTTCCCCCTTCTCACCCTTCTTTATGTTCTTCATCTTCTTGTTTTTCGTTCTAATATTTTCCTCTCATTCTCCTTCATTCTATTCTGCCTCCCCATTCTCTTCCATTTTTTTCATTCATATTATTCTCTTCTTTTCATGTAATGCATCTCCTTTCTTTTTTCCATATTCGGATTTATTATTTGTATTATTAGAGTAACTAAATCGAGTTGTATGAGTTGGACAGACATGTAGCACACGAGGGGGAAATTAGAACTGCATACTCAGAGTAGGGTCCAGTGTCAGTTATTTTAAAGCCTGGTAACACTGACATCTAACTTGATTATATAAAAGCATAAGGCAGTGGTCCCCAACGTGGTGCCCGCCAAGGCCTTTTTTGGGTGCCCACGTTGATACGGAAAGAGGTTATACTGAATAATGAAGGCCATTCAACCATGAACATTATAAAATCAAAGCACAGATCTCTATTTACTAATGCCCATCTTGACGATTGTTTGCGAGCAGCAACATCATTCTACACTCCCAAATTTGAAAAACTGGCCGATGAAATACAGTGACAAACATCTCACTAACTTCCCACTTGAGTTATAATAATTGTACTTATAAAAGTACGTACTTTTGATTGCATGGTTTCTTGTATCATTAAACGTCGTGTTGTTTTGTGTATTATTTGGTGTCCATATCTTATTTGTCCAGAGAAAAGAAAATTTGACTTTGTTAATTGGTTGGTGCCCGCCATGATCTCATAAAATCTCAAATGTGCCCGTAGTCACAAAAGGTTTGGGGACCACTACACTAGACCCTTTTTAATTGCAACTTTGTATGCTTGTATTACATCAACACAGCGAAGTAAATTCCTCATATTGCAGAGAAGAAAAATCCACGTAGGAAACATAATTAGTGGTGAATTTTTATTTTATGATAGTGACACATTATAACACCAAGTTCTGGGTTTTGATACAATATAGAATGTAGGTAAATTTCTTCGGGGCTGAAGTCATATGATAGCATTAAATATGAGTGATAAGATTTCTGAAGGAAATAGAAAACTCAGGTAATTTATAAAAAAATTAAAACAAGAACAAGGAAGTGGTGTGATAACAAGATAGTAGTGACCTAGGTTATCGACAGTGAAGTGCAACATTTTTAAATATGAAATGAAAAGTGGTGTGTGGGAAATGCAAGATTAAAATTGTCAAAATGGTTAGTTTTAGTACATTTTATCAAGATACAGTTATCCCAGCTTGTGTTTTAATAAAACAGGTATGAATTTTTTAATTTTTTGAGTTTTTAAATTTTTAAAAAGGCTGTAAAGATGCATTTTAACAAAAAGTGAAATCACTCAAGAAGACACATGTTGACCTCAAGAGGCCTGAAATGCTTATGTCTATATAATACGATATTTAATAAAAATTCTTGATTTGTGAAATAATTGTGTACTTACAAAAAGTACATGGCATGAAGGATTATAAGTTTATTTGAATTGATGTTAATCCTTTCTAAGGCTCACATTCAGTTGCTTCATGGTTCCACATTTGAGAAACACTGTTCATGAATGGGGTGTTGAGAGGCCTGGTTCATGCTCTGTAGCAGAGCTTTCAGTCATAAAACTAGATTTAAATGTAAATTGTTTCTGTCCCAAATATTCTGCTCTAGATAACAATGGTTCTTCAAAGGTTTGCGCCATTCCTGGACCCTTTGATGTGTCAAGCTTGATGGTTCATAGGACAGCACTTCAGGAGTTGGAAGTGGTTTCCTTATTCTAATGATTCAGATTTTTTGACAGTTTCGCAAAGATTTTTCAACTTGTTAGTTTGTCTGTCCATCTGTAAGCGTGTCAGAATGTAGCTGTGGCTGGAAGGATGGTATTGAAGTTATGTAAAAGTAAAGTTGTCCCTGTGATTAAGCATCACACACTGGAGATATGGCTGCACACATTTTAAACCTCAGCACTAGATGGAGGTGCCGGGGTTTAATCCCCGACGGGGGCAGAGGATATTTCCTCTAGCCTCTGAGTCCAGACCGGCTCTGGGGCCCACCCAGCCTCCTCTACAATGGGTACCGGGGTCCTTTCCCGGGGCGTCATGCCGACCACTCACCCCCATCTAGTGATGAGGTCAAGAAAGAGAGGAGCTATACCTCCACTCACCCCAAGCGCCTTTACGGCACGTAGCGGGACAAACTTTACTTTACTAGATGGAGGTGAGTAGTCTGCTTCAATCTGGCAGTTTTACCCTCAGGTGAAAGAACTCTTGGCACCATTTGTACCATGCAAAGAGTTATTTTTCTGTCTACAGAACACTTAAGATTTTGTACATTATAGAAGGATCAGTTTATGCAAAGGAATCAGAAGTGTTGCTGAGTAAAGTTATAAAAAAAAACTTCATAGTTATACAAGTTTTGCGGCTTAAATTTACTATTGTATCACAAGATTCATTAAATATAAAAATGGCACAAACTGGTTTTTAAATGATAATATTGTTTCCCATTATTTATGGTTGCTTATGCTGATGGATAGTTCGGGCATATCTAACACTTAAATATTGTAATTGATAAATATGTCGCTTTAAGGTTAAGATCACAGTTCAAGAATTGGGAAGAGAAATAAATTAATCAAGAAGGCAAATTGGAACATTATCTATTCATGTAGGCATCCTAAATTTACTATCCCAATCAAAGGAACATAATATGGAAGGATACAATTACATATTTCTATCTTTAGTCACCGGGACTGTTTTCCTTCCAGGGTGGTCACGTTACACCCAAGTCGGGCTCCCCACCTCGACCGAATTCTGGAGGATGGAATCCACAAGGTCCTCCACCCCGGGAACAGATCCCAGACTTCCCTCCGGTACAACCTCTGCACCCAGATGAGGAGGACAGCGGCGACAGCAGTGATCCAGAGTCTGTCAAAAGACAGAAACTCTAGGACTGTCCTATAGATTGCAGCATCAAATGAGAAGGTTAATAATAATAAAGTGGGCCATGGAAGCAATCAAGCCAGGAACAAGTCTTAATTTTGCAAGTACTTTGTTGAAGAAACAAAGAAAAATTATTAAAGAAATGAAGAAAATAAGAATACAGACTTGCCGAGAGGAAGGGAAATTCAAGATGAATTGTACTCGAGGATTTTATACACCAGGAGAGAATTTAACTGGTGAAAATTGGCCGCCACTTGCTCTAATGTTGACTGTGGTTCTTTTAAGATAAAACCAATAATAGCAACACAGAATAAATTAATGGTTGGCTTATGTCTACAATTGTGAGAAAATGATTACAAGGCGGTAATCCTTTCACTAACTCTATTAAATGCCACTGCACTGAAGAGGGAAATATGGAGTATTGCAACCACAAGTCAAACAAGTTAGCTTTAAATGATCACTGAGGTAGACAAAAGAAAAGAATGAAGATAGATCATGCACAAGTGGAAGATAATTTGACTAAACTCAGCCACATGACTGCTAATTAATGAATTAAGTTCATCTTGTATTTGGTTTACTGTCCACAAAACAAATGATTGTTGTCGTACTGAATCCTTGTGTCTCATCCTATTTGGCAAGACAGTGAATGTATGGGACTGTGTAGCTGTAATCCAGAGATATAAGCTACCAGAATAGACTGTAATAGGAATGAGAAGATATTCAGAGAGAAAGACCAACTTTGTGCCAGGTGTAAATTAAATTTTACATTTTATTATTAATTTCTTTGGAATGATTACGTGAAACAACAGCTATATTTTGTGTGCTAATTACACTGATCCCTCTACATCCAGTCAGTAGGAGAGGCAAAAAAAGTAAGGACATGAAATTATTATGCATGGAATGGTATCATTATTTTCAGTGGATAATGTGAATTATAAATACTCTACAAATCTTGGAACTTTTGTTTAGTAATGCAGAATGCTAGTTCCTTACATCTCATATACATTATAGCAGCTGAAGGACTGAGCATGTCTGTAAATTCTTAAGTGAATGTGATGCTAATGCAAATATGTTACATAAATTTGTTGTGAAATTTATAATTAAATTATATATAATGACACCATAAAATAGAATGGTAATGCATAATTCTAAAAAGTTTTCTCTACAACTTTTGTTTAGATTAAATTTTAATTTACATCAAAATAAAGACATTTTATAAAAGTGTATAATTAGCATTGTATCATAAAGGCACTGCATAAAGCAGTAGTGTGGTACATGGATTCAGCACGACCATTATCATTTTCTTCAACCCTGTTTGTCCAAGAATAGAAGCTGTGATTATTGCTGATTTAGAACTGTGGCAGTATCATTGTTTTCTTTATCCTATTTTTCAGCTAAATTTAACATGTTTTATCAGTTAACAGAAGAACATAGTATAACTACTAATATCAGAGACAAACATAATTATATTCACCATTTGATTGCTTCATGTTTCTTAACCTTATGAGTCACATATATAAGTTATAATTTTAATATAATAGGTGTATTTCTTGTTCAGAAGGTAGCTGATTTTTTTAAATAAGGATAATGTGAAGATAGGACAGTGATTAATAGAATATTGGTGGTGGTGATGTCACTAATTTGACGATTTTAAAATATTCGGGTGATAAACTAAAACTGAAGAGGTACATTCAAGAATGTCAACTTTCAGAGGAAATCATGTCACACGCGATGGCAGTCTCCTGGTCCTAGTAAATTGTATTGTTTGAATTACTAAGTTCATGGCTCGAGTGTTACGGCTCCGTACGCGATGATGAAGATGTAATTGTGGAGTTCATGTAGCAAGTGCTATTATTATAAAATGTGATTAGAATGATTCAGCAGATCATGAATCTTCATGTCCTTTACTTCTGCAGCAATAGCAACATGAGAGACAAAAGAAGATAACAGAAGAGAGAAAAGGACAGTAAGAGTTTAAGATATAAGTTTAACATTTTTAAGTCATTGGTGGTCCAATCATTATCCAAAATACTCTGTGAGATGTTTTCATTCTCTTCAATATTTCTTGTTTGCTAGTTAGTAACCAAAGAAGACACAGTGTTTTAATCTCCTAAGGAAGCTTCTTTTGTGACACAAGATATTCATTCCATGGTTATTAATACACAGACAGTTCAAAGAACACAACATTTAAAATAACATTATGACTCTGGGGATCAAATTTATTTGTGTTTAAATTAACAGTTTTTAGATTTTTACAATCAATTATTTTTACATTTAGAAATATATTGTGAATGATATGTCATTACCCACATATTTTAATATTTGTAAACAGTAGTAGTTGGGCAAGGCTGTGGTCTAGGAATTACGGAGTTTTCCTCTGGGGCTTCCCCGGTTTCTCCGTGGCATCCCAACAATTACTCCATACATACACAGAAGAAGGCAATGGCAAACCACTTCTGTATCACCTGCATAAAAAACATGTATGAACAGGTCCCAGTCCGAGAAAAGGATGGAAGGATCCTGTTCATAATATTTCGCCATATCCTGTAAAGGAGACGGCGTAATAAAGAAGTAGTAACCAGAAGTAAAATATTCGGGAGACGGCGTAATAAAGAAGAAGTAACCAGAAGTAAAATATTCATTATATCTTTATTTAAACATATGAAAAAATCATCTGATTTATTTGGTCTTCACAGACAGGTTTTAAATTTTGCTTTGCATTTTTACAATTTCTTTTGTTATTACAAAACCATATTTTGTTACAATCATAACTTTTTGTTCAGATATTAAAAGGAATTAGCTCTTAAATGTACTGTTACAGAAACGGAAGCTAAATTAAAAGGTAATAGGTTAATTGGATGTATCTTTTGATATACTGTAGTGTGGTAATCTTGAGAACATTATTTCATTTTGTTCCATTAATAATGCAATTGATTCTTGGAGAAGTCAAGAGGAATTAGTTTCACAATACAGTATTATTTTCGCAATATGTAGTCATTTTTGCAAGGTGTTCAAAAGCAAACAAGATTTACTCGAAGAGTTTGCAAACAATTTTGACACTTGGTGTGTCCATAACTCTGGTATACGTACACATAAACATCATCTTTTCTCCTACGAGTTTAAATCAATAGTGTGGAGAATTATTTTATCACTTTTACTGTAATTAAGCATTACAAAGAACAGTGTCCTTGTTAAGCTAGGTGATAACAAAAAAGCCTTTTTGTGGTTAAAATATATGAAGGTTTTCTTGAGTACTGCACAGATGCAAATTTGTGTCTTAGATACAGTAATATATAATAATCATTTTTAAAAGAAAACAGAAAATGTTATATGTGTGTTGTTACGCTTATGCATCAATATTGTTACATGTACCATAAATACATTTTATCTGACAAATACATATGTCATTTTTATCATAATCGTTGGCTTTGAAATGACATTAATACTTATATAATAGTCTCTACATAGATATGTTATATTTTAGAGCATTTTCGCAATTCATAACAGAAACATAACTACCATAAGAAAATTATTATGTAAACATGATATCTCACTGGATTTTGCTGATAGTGAAGCATGTTATCTTCTCAAGTGATGCTCAACTGGAGATAACATTTGGTAATGCTTGTAACCACAAGCAGTTCCAAACCAAAAGTTGAATGACCTCTAGTCTTTATTTCTTTCTGTTTTGGCTGTCTGACCAAATGTTTATTTAAATTATTTAAATGAAGAGTTATTTCATTTATGATGTTCTGGGG
>NW_019060528.1:109593-134917 GCF_000696155.1 Zootermopsis nevadensis | reverse complement strand
ACACTCAGCATCAAAACCCAGAAGAAAATCATCATCATTCTCACCACCATGAAAACCTCATACCTCACTTTATTTTATTTACATTCATACTTCTGCAGTTTTGGGCCAGATTCTCCAGGAACTGAATTTTACCTCTTGATCAGATAGCAGAATTGGGGAATCTGGAGATGCTTATGCATGATTGGTTTAGTTTATCTACCATATAATATAAATATTTTATTTTTATATATTTATGTAGCAGTGAAGTTTTTATATTGATTATAAACCTTAGTAACAGTCATGTTATTTTTGTCATATTCTTTGTACATATTCTCCTCAAGTCATTCAGTTTTTGAATGAATATTTTTGAAATTTTAATACGTACAGTTTCTAATACTGGCAGGAGATTTTGTCTTTAAAACTTATGCCATCAATTAATTAAATAAAAGGTGAGAGATCAGGGACCCTATTATTGTGTCACTTCATAAGTATTGTAGGATTTGTAGTGGACTTATATGGACAATTGCATATTCTTGCATATCAAGGCCATGGTTATTATTTCATTTGGCTATTCAGCCTATGTATACGGTGATTCTGTAATTGCAGTGCCAGGATATAGATAAAGCGGATGACTGTTTTGAAATTTAAACCAGTTTTTAGAGTAAGAATCAGATGTGTTCTGGTCATAGTTTCTGTCAGTGGTGCTGCTTCAGAACCTTAAATGAAGTGAAGCCATATTTTCAGTATTTTACTGTTTCCCACTTATGGTCATTTAATCCACTAGTCAGTAAGAAACGCACAGAGAGATGAAAAAGGATCCTTGAAAAGTTACCTTGATATTTTTGTTTCAGAGTGTAGGAATGGGAAGGTAAAAAGGGATTGAGTTAAGAAGATTTAATCACACTTTGTTGGAGACATAATTAACTTGCTTACTTAGCTGTCACTCTTTATTTTAATTAGCTGGATTACAGTGTGGAGTTTTTGCTTTAAGTACACTAAGTAGTTTATTTTCTTTCTCTTTGTTCTTGTTTCTTCTACATCTTTCTTTGGAGGTCGCCTGTGCTGTGCTCATGGTGAATAAATTGTTGATTACCATACATTATCCCTAGCACACAAGACTTTCCAGAAGGGTAACCAGATTTCACTTAGTTTGGCATCATTGCTACGTTTGCATAGTATCGAGTTTTTGTTTGTTTGTTTTTTTGCCTTATCTAAAAATGTGTGTCCTGGTGTAGTGTTTTCTTGTGAAGCATGTTAATTTGTTATTATATTTAAAGCATGCTGTTAAGTCTTTTAATTTTTAATTATGTGTCTATAATTTTCATATGCACTCCAATTCTCATTACATGCTGAGTAAATTTGGAAATTGTTTCCTGCATGCTGGTGATGGAAAATATTCATTATTTCTTCTCATACTTCATACGTAACATTGTCAATCTATAATGAAAAGGAATTTAATATTTCAGAATTTCAGTTCAAATTTCAGAACAAGTATTGTTCCATAAATGTTACTTTGACTCAAAAATCAAATGCATCATACTTATTTTTATAATAACATTCTATTATGATTACAGGTTACTGATCAAAACAAAAGCCATTTGTTTGTGGAAAAGACAAAGTTTATTAAATTATATCATTGGTGTTATCATTTATTGACTGGTGATGCCATTTTGGCACATGTTGGTGCCTAAAATTTAGGTTTTGTATTGTGTGTATTGTGCTTCTCAGGAAAACAAAAAGGGATAATAAGTACCTCTACTTTCAGGATGATGAATCACCTTGACAGAAGTTTTCTTCTGTGAGTATGTGAAGTAGAAGGTGGAGGTTGGCAGCTCAGGTTCTTACAACAGTATACTATGTCAATAAAGTTTCTACAGATCTCATACAGACATTGGCAACACTGATGTCCATCTTAAAGTGGATCCCATCAAATGTTAAACTTGTCTTTATGTACTTTTTGCTGCAGTTATAAACACTGTATAATAATTATTAAGATAAGCACAGTGTTGTTACCTCAGCAGATTATTTCAACCGAATTTAATGCTAAAATATTTTAATATGTATTTGTACATCTTCATAAAAGTTTAATTGGTTAATTTATGTCTCTTTTCTAGAACACCGATGTAGTTTAACCTTCATCTTATGAGAATGTGGAATTTAAATCCCTGTATTAGAAGGTCATCAGCCAGATCTTAGCTGTGATGTGGTTCAACAGTCGTGATAGCAGAATAGACACATGGCCAGCTAGACCACTTGTAAGCTGTGATGCACAACCAATAAAGGTTAGGTATTATTCAGATACAAAATCAACAGTGTTTTCAAGTGTTCTGTGAGAATTATTTATTTAATTATCCTGAATTCATAAATCTTAACAAAAGTGGTATCTGCTTTGGTATAAACATAGAGTTTGTGGAATAAAAACAGGAAAAAGGTGTCACCAATAGTCCGAATGAGGTCTGCAGTAATTGTAATGCTTAATTAATAGTAAGTCTTACACACTATGAGAAAACAGGAACATTATTAAATTTTACTGAACTCTAAATCCCCCAAGAATGTATACGATTTTTCAATATCAAATTAATAGATATTCTATACTTGTATACTACAATTAAAATAAGATTGCATATACTGTATGTAATTATTTTTTGTTTCACAACACACTAGTTCACAGTTGAAATGTGATGTCGGTCGTATTCACAAAGCCATGTTCTACATAAATATAAGAGAGAAATCTCTTGTGCAATTCAGTTTGTTAGTTATATCAGTTTTTCTTGAGAAGTGTATTAGTATTAGCAAACAAGAGTACACATTAAACATCAAGGTACTAATTATGAATAATAATGACTGTTTCATCAAGAAAAACCACCCTAGGTTTTAGTTTATTCTAACATCTTGGTTATATATTGTACAGTGTGGATGGTTCTAGGGGATTCTATTCTTGTAGTTTGTAAGTAGGACAAATGAACGCAGTAGCCTGCTGTATTGCTAACACTGTGAATGCCTTATAATTGTTTAATTTGTAATGTCAGAAGTGATTATTATAAACAGTTTTGTTGTCATAACTCTTTATTAAAACTTTATCTCTTGGCACTGTATTGTTTTAAATCATTCTGAATATTTTAACAGCTGATTTGTTTAGTTAGTTTAAAATATGTATTAATGTGACGTATAAATTAGTTTGTAAAATATGTATTTTGTAGTACACAAAAATATGTTTGCACTAAACATGAAAAAGTTGAGAGTGTGATGTTAGCAATTTGAAAGATATTAAAGTTCTGGTTAAATTTAAAAATGCTTACATCAATGTTCCTTCTTGAAATTAAATGATGCCAAGAGATTACTAATTATTAACATGTCTTGAACCTTGAACATGGTTGGAATGAAAGCTATGACACCATTTGTTTTGTAATAGGATGCCACTGTAGTATCCATAAATGTGTTTTTTGTATGATAAGCAACAGAGGGACACCATTTGTTTTGTAATAGGATGCCAATGTAGTATCCATAAATGTGTTTTTTTGTATGATAAGCAACAGAGGATTTGAATTGATATGGTCATAGGAAAAATGCATTACTTAATATGGTTTAAGCACGCTTAGCAGTTTTCACTTGATATAATTGTGATGCAGGTCAACATGTATAGGGATAAAACATTTACAACATGCTTCTACACATTCATTGTGTTTTACATGGAATGTGTTCAAGCTATTATATTTTTGTTTACAATATTTTTTGGCAGATGACAATACTGCAATATTAATAATGCATAATGTATTCGACATTTCATGTGCATAATCATCTCAGAGTGATCATAATGATGTCTTATTACAGTATTCCATTGCAACTACACCGATAAGTTCAGCAATGAGAAATATGTTTTTCCCATGTATGCAGCTTAAAAACACTGACACATTAGTTTTAGATTGGATTTTAAAGTACCTTTTCAACATGAAGGTGATTCATATACTGGAATAATGGATGCCAGTAGACAAAAGCGTAAAGCAGAAATAAGAAAAGTAGAAACCACATTTTGAATGCATTATATGTGTTTCAACTTCAGTCACATCGTCATTCTTGTAATTCTTCTTCTTTACATCATATTATATTGCTGACAGAGTTTACATCATACTTTGTATTGTTATTTTATTATTACCCAATTTCCAGTTTTGAATGCTTATGACAACCACTTTCTGGCAAAAAAATTCCAGGATAAACTTTTAGTTGCTATAAGACCCAAATATGTTTGTTGTGTAACTTGAAGAGTGTGATGAAACTAATGAAACACAATACCCTGGCCTATAGGAAAATGCTGCACTCAAACCTCACATCTGCATAAATTCAAATTTCACTGCCATGAGAACCTTAATTCTCCTAGCATGAGAGATGCAACTGTCCACTGTATTCTGTACTCTAGTGTATGAATTTCTTTGAATGTTGGTTGCTACATTGTTCAGGTTTGGTAGAAGAAAGTTGGTGTCCATAGACAAAATACTGTATCCACTAAACAAAGCAAGTAATATATTTTCACCATTTGCACTGCAAAAACTTTGTTAAAATGGTCTTTTGATATCATGTACAGTATGTGTGTTCACAAAACCCCCGCTCCTCATGTTAGATTGGAAAGAATAAAAACAATTTGTTTTGCATTTCAGTAATGATTCATTTCTAGAAATTTTCATAAGTTATAATTTTTACTATAAATGTTTACAAGTGATGACTAGCAAAACTATTTTTAAAGTCTCCAAAAAGTGCAGAAATGCATGTCTCAGTATACGTTATGAACAAATAAAAAATAAAATGAGTCCAGGTACAACTGTACAGTGTCTTCTTTCATATACATGTTCACAGTTGAGGGACTGAAAAATTGATTATATATTTCATTGGATAAGTCATTCATTTATTACTAGTTTGCCAAGATTAGTGCAGTTATATACAGTCAGTTTTTCAGCCACTCAAAACGAGCACGAAAATATACTGTAATGGTTGAATACAATTTTTATTAAGAAAGTGTGATTATTGTCAATTCTTTGACAAAACATCTGCAACTGACTTTTTCTTGTCTTCATGTAAGTTAATATTGACATCTGTATGTATTGTAAAATATGCAGTTTTCAAAATATAATAATGGATGTTGATTCTGAGTTATTTTTCTTTATATAATGTATTCTACTTCTTTCTTTGTTGGAACTCTGTCAGTCAGACCAACATCATAGCATAGGGCATCTTTCAGAAATCTGCAGCCTATGGGCCACATGTTTTATAGGACCCATCACATGATTTTGGAATTAGCTAATATGAAAAGGGGAGCAGTATTCTGCTACTGAAGAGAACACTGGTATAAATTTATATACATTATCTAAGCATTAGGGCAAATAATTTCTAAACATTTTTATAAAAAAGGGGGAGATGTAGGCCTGTACTGTTACATTGTTCTGTTGTTCAAACCATATAACATTTAATAACTAGGGAATGGCTGGACAGAAATTCATGAAATCTAATCTCTACTGCAAACATAATTTCTAACATCTTACACTTCCATTCTAACAGATGCTAACAGTCTCTTCACATTTGATAACTACACAGTCACTGTAAACCTCGTCATGAAATTTGGTATGGACTTAGTGCCGCAGGATACTTCTTACACTCGGTAATACCAATGTGACGTGCTCAAAATTGTTAGGGTGAAGTATGATGAAGCCATTATCTTGGATGTGACATTCTGCACACATACATTGCTGGTGGTACACATATTGTTGATAATGAATGAATAACTTTTACATATGGACTAAAGTCTTCAATAATTTCTATTGAATTTTTTAAATGTGTCCAAAAGCAAATTCACTGTAAAAGACAAAAACAAAAATCAATAACATAGACTATGCAATGTAACAGTTATCAGTAGAAATTGTCATCTTAACATACACTGGTATTAAAACCATAATTATAGTAAAACTGTTACAATGTGAAAACAGTTTAGTGTGTTGATGAAAGACTCTCGGGCAACAAGCCGTGTCAGGTTGCTGAATGGTAAATGAACCATTTCTTCCGCCAACGTTTCGAGTGTGGGTTACTTCTGTTAATTTCTTGTAAACATAGCATGATTGAATACATGGCTAAAATTCATCTTATCAGGAATTCTGAGTTTATTAAAGTAATCAGAAATAAGCATTATATATTTTAGATCGATGTTTGTCATGGAACATAATGAAATAATTTTGAAATTAATAAACAATATATAATTTGGTTAAATAAATTTAATGCAATTCCTTTGTGATTCATGAAAAATTTGTATTTTAGATAAAGATAGTTTTGCAATTCAAAAAATTATTTATCACATCTTGGTTAGTATGTTCGTATGCGGACTTCATACCTAATTAAAATTTTAACGAAAGAGACGCATGGTATGACCCACAAGAATATGGTTCTGCCAGATATTAGAACACGTAGATAAGGAACAGCTGGAAAGAAATCGTTCAGTGAAATCTGAAGACTTTTCGATCATCAACACGTAATAAAATCAAAGCTATTATAGAAGAAGACACGGAGGTTTTAACTTCATGCATTAATCAATAGATGGCATAAATCGATGTCGAATGATTGTGTGACAGAGCAGAGTGGTTCGATTGCATCCTGAGGTAATGTAGTTCAAGATTATCGATACAAAGGGAATATCATATTTTAATGATCGATGCTGATGTGAAATGCAGTAAGACGATTGCTTTAGTGAGGTGCGGGTGTGTGTGCTGACGTTCGGGTCTTTTAGCGTGTTAATTTATGATATTTCAATGATGGGTGGCGATTTAGGTTGATTTAAAGTTTCAATTCATCTTCAAAATTTATATTCGGAGAAAAGAAATTGTTAACTGGAGTCACATATTTATCTGTATAGATTGCTGTATTCTCATTACTATGTACTTCATCGAAAAGTGACCCGTTTCTCATCAGCGAATTTGCCCAAATCTTGTTTACCATCCTTCAGTTTCGTAAGCCTGCATGTTACAGTTTAAGATAGGAACTGCTATGGTAAAGTTAATTTGTGACATCGGAAGTTTTGTCTTATATTGCTGAGAATCGTGAGATAACCTAATATTCCTTAATGAAATAACAAAACAACCATGTTAAGTTACATGAGGGCTGACGATGTCGATATGAATTATGTCCGACGGTTGTTTATTCCTTTGTTTAACGACACTTGGAGGTCCAGATTATTTCGCTTCGAATTGATAAATGACAATGTGATGATAATGAATTGGTATATTTGATTGCAAGTACAGAGGAAAGTACGGGAAATCTAATTTAAGATACTGGGTTTATCTTTTAGATTTTAAACGACATTAACTGAATCTGTATCAGCAGCGATTTCTATGACGCGATATTTGTTGTTGTTGAGCATAATTATGTGCGGTGATCTGATCGGCACATTAATGCAAGTACTATAGTATCGTGAAATTTCTGTCTAGTGTTTAGTGAATAGACATTCAATGTGGTGACTTTGTGGACCAAGTCAACTGAATACCAGGAGACAGGAAAGACAGGTTAGTGAAGTTGGTTTCGTTGATGTTTGCTGAAACTGATATTTAATGCAGGGACATTAATATTTTGCGAATTGAGAAGAATTAACCATGGATTTCAGGAGTTGCTTTGTCTTATAACGAATAGTAGCAAAGAGGACGATTGTTTTAAACAGGAAATAACTTATTAATGAACCTACATCTGTAAAACTATGAAGCGTAAGTCACAGTGCAAGTAGTAAACAAGCTAGGGTGCGGGAACAATTTAAGGAGTCTAAATAACCTTCCAGGACTTCTCCAGCAATTCTCCATGACAAATAATTTTCCGCATACGTTTCCAGGAATTTTCATGGAATTCTCCAGGAAATCCCCACGACCACCCGATGAACACGATAGAAATTCTCCAGGACAACCCAACCCATCGTAAAACAACCTTATATAACTACCCTTAACTTACCTGACTTAACTAAACCTAACCTAACCCAAAACGCAACCTAATCCAATGTAACTTATCCCAATCAAACTTAAAGGAATCCAAAATAACCGATCCGCATAGGATCAAACCCACCACCGCTTAATTAACCATTTATACGTTACATATTGAAGCCAGAGTATCTCGATTGGCAAGTTTGTAAGTGTCATTTGAAGGAGGCCATGGCGCCATAGAATTTGCTTGAAATCTTGAGATGGGAGTGATAATGACGCCATTGCCGATGATGATCTGTGCATGAGCATCATAAACATAACCTACCGTAACCCAACTCAGACTTAAACTATGGTGTCTGACTGTCTTACTTTTTAACTAGATAATGGCAAGATTTAATTAAATTTCGTATGTACGTTATATCACAGGTGCTCCAAACTCATATTCCCACACCTGGTAATACCAACTTCAACGTTGCTTGAATTCGTGAAAGGAGTGATGATGACGCCATTACCCGTGATCATATCCGCATGCGTATCAATAACGTAACCTGTTATAACCTAACTTAACCTTCTACCCAATTCAGACTTTAAATGTGTTCTCTGATTGTGGTACATTAATATTAAAAAAATACTGCAAAGACTTTAATGAAACTTTGTATGGACGTTATGTCATAAGTTTGCTCGAACCTCATAATTCGTAACGTCCCACATCTAGTAGAACCAACGTAACAGGTGCTTGTGCTATATGTCTGTATCACGCAGCTATAATAGTAATTCCCAACCATGTCAGATCAGAAGATTGATAAAGTGGCTACGAATTCTCTGGTGTGTGGTAAAACTGCTACTCAAAACAATAAAATTATATAAATGCCACTAAAAAAATCAATGTAATTTTTTTGTGCTTTGAAATCTGTGGGAGCAGTGACTGGAATACACTGTATAAATGAGATCCATACAGTTCATCCTGCTACATGTCAACCACTATTTCAACTTTTAGTTATCATCAAATAAATGTTTATAACATAAAATATTTTTCTCATATAGTTGCACAACATTTTGTATGATTTTTTGTTGTTGTAAACAGTAAATGAGAGTTTCGAACCATGGTCTTGAAGTGAAGTGTAAACTATGAAACTAGCCAAAACGATGTATGATATATACCATAGTACATACTCAGACTGGAGCTAAGAAAATTATCTTTGGTTAAAGTGTTGGGTAATAATATCTGGGTTAAGGATCACAAAGTAGGTCAGAAAGTGTGGGTAAAAGAGATGTGAAGTTTATTTCTCAGCATTTATTATGCTAAGAGGATTCTCAGTAGCAGTGAAAAATAAAATTGTTAATTTATTCCTGATCTAACAAGTATAATTTTTAAAACTGCTAGTTGTTGGTTTTATATGTAAATAGAAATTATACTCACTGTTCCCAAGCTTGAAAATACTTTCAAAGGTTTGCTAATCCCCTTTTTATTTCTATACAAAAGTAGATTTCTATCTTAATGGATAATAGTCATTAGAACTGCAACCAGGGGTTAGTCCAGTTAGTGTTAACCTGAATACATACTTTATAGTGTTTATGCAAATTCTAGGCTCTTGGCATTGCTTTCTTTATTTCCCTTCTTTATAGGTATCTAGTATACAAAATAATTACAAGTGGTCATTTTATTCAGACAATAATGCAGTGTTGAGGCCTGTTCCATTAGATTATAACACTGAAAGGATTGTATCACAATACTAAACACATGAACATCTCATATCTGAAGTACAAATTGGGGGGTCCAAGACAAGTACTAGTCATATCATCCAGTATGAACCAAATTTATCTGTAGTGACATATTTAAATGTGAGCTCAGGCATTCACAAATAGTTCAGAATTTGAACAGTTCATATATTCCTTATTATAACAATTTTTTTCATGGAAAAGATCACAGTTATCACTCCTCCACAGCACCACAGAAAGCCTCAGCACAATTTCTTATTCTAGAGTACAGGTGATGTTAATCTTGTAATAAACTGCTATCTCGGCTGTCACTGGAGAAGGAATGTAATCTCTCAATAGATACACTGAGCTGCTCTAGACTCTCCATAAGGCGATGCATGTTCTCCTGGCCAGCATGTAAACCTTCATCACTGAGAGGATCATACAGTTCCTGTTGCGCTCCTAAGTCAAAGTGCAGCCTTGCCAATCGCTCTTGTTGCTCGCGGATCCCTGTCATCTGTTCCATACTGCAGTCTTTACCTACAGAATAAATTATTTATTGTAAAAATATTGTATATCTCCATATAATTGTTATAGAAGTAATCCAAGTATACAGCAAGTTGTAATACACAAACATAATTGCTAATTTAGAATGAAGAAAAATAACTTTAGTGTAAAGAATCTATGATTTGTCAATTCAAAAGAGGATAGCATAAAACCTGTAAACAGTTCATACTTCCACACATTGTTCTTATCACCATAGCACTGGGTCCAATGCTGTGGATACCGGCAGCTTTTTTTGCTATGGGTAAATCTGACTACACATTTCCATCCAATGCCATGAGAGTAACAACGATTTTGAGTCTTTAAAATATAACTAAGAAGATGTTCAGATGAACGATGCAAAGACTCTTACAAAATAAGGATTCAGTATGATTTAGATTCTTAATTCAGTCATTTTAGGCTCATCAAATGAAGAATTTTACAAGGGGAGGAAACAGTAATACAAATTATAAGGCACTACGTTTTGAAGGGTTTTAAACACTGAGATGCAAAATCTCTGATACTTTAACAAAACATAATACAGAGAAGATGGATGAGACATGATGAAGTGTTCTAAAACTGCAAATCTATCCATCAGTATGAAGTGATGGGTTGCACTGATACAGCAAATATGAAATTCCTCCAATACATGGTAGGAGTCTTGCAACAAACAAGTGAAGAGATAAACAATATTCACAGCAGTATATGATTAGTAGATGGCATTTGTTAATATCAAGGAAAGTAAAAAAGTAATGTCCTAAATGTCAGAATAGAAGATGTCTCATACATGTAAAATATAAACTTCAGGGCACTTGAGTGATAGAATAAACCAACTAGTGACACATTCAAAGACTTTAATATTTTCAGTAAGTCTAATAATTTATTACAAAGTTCAGTGTATGGTGAGAGAGAGAAATATTAGCATTATTTTAGTTCTAGAATTAACATTCTAAAGTAGAGACTGACACATTTCCAGACAGGTATAGCATATGTTATCAAGAACAATAAGGAAGAGAAGGGAGATTTGGTTAAAATACCTCCATCAATCATAGTTTTACGGTGATGATGATTTATTAGGTAAAATACATGAACAATAAAGACAAACATGGTGCTCTGGACCCACAAACAAATTACCCACAGTTCAGAAATATGTTGTCAAAAACAGTCACATTCCTTGAATATGTTAAGTTGGATAAAACTGAAGTCAACAAACTTAGTATACAATGCAAAAACACAGAGGAACTCACTTGATGTCAAAAATATTTAGATGAATGTATGTACAGAAATATCTTCAACTCCTTGTGTGTGTGTATAGGAAGTACACTTCATGTATGAAGTGCAAAAATGTTTATAAATAACTTGAGGTGCATACCTTTCATTTTTAGAGGGTAGTTGTATTTGTTCTCATTATCCTACCTGCTACTCCCCACACTCTCAAGATCATGGTCCGATAGACTCACCAAAAGCCCGCAGTTTGCCAGAATGGAAGTCTTCAAGAAGGTGTAGTAGAGCTGCCTCCATACGTCGAACATCTGTTACATCTGAGAGAAAAGAGTGGTGTTGACACGAGCGCCGACCTGCACCCATGTCTATGCCTACCTCATAGTGCAAACAAAACAAAGCACAAACTAAACTAAACTAAAACAAAAACAAAACAGAAGTAAACTAAACTAAAACAAAAACAAAACAAGTGTGCCAAACATAATAATAATAATGATTCTACAACCAAGCTACATAAATTAAAGAATAAACAAATATAATACAGTAATATTAATGCAAATAATGTGCAATACAAAAGAAACACAATATGCTACCATTTTAAGCTTTCATGCATTTCAAACAAAACACCACAGTTACAAAATATAATACAGCTTTCATGTTTTATGCTATGATCAGATGCTATATTAAATATACCTTCTTTTTCTAACATCACTTTCATTTTATATAGGTCATTAGTATATTAAATAGGTGTATTCAAACTGAATACTTCTTATTTATTAGCTTACACTATATTGTTTTCTTGACAACAGTGAACTGTATTAAACATTTCTCACACAGAACAGTGATTACTTAATTTCTTAATAACTTTGGTGTTGAACAGTTTAATTGAAAAATACTTTTGTAAGTTCTTTGTTAATTCAAATTATCTGAGGCATTTTATAAAAGTTATGTCACATTACCATCAGTACTGTAGGGCATTTTTGCTGAATAAAATTAAGTATAGAAAGAAATAACAAAACAAATCCTAATCAAGACAACACAAAAATAAATTATGTTTTTTCATTTTATTCCATCTTCTGGCTGTCATAGAGGGCATATTTTGTAACCAGTCTTGCTGTAGATTTAAACTTTGAAATAACTCCTTCCCCAAGTGCGGAATTAACCCTAGATATGCCCTATTGCAGTAAACCATAGGAAATTGAAGGGGGCAGTGTACTGAAATAAAATGATATATTTAAAAGTAGATTTAAATGGTCTGTGAGCATTATTTCCATGGTGAATTTAAATTGCAAGATAAAATACTATAAGCAAGGGTGTTTTGTGGCAGACACTGCATCCATACCTGAATGTGTGTACAAAATTTTGTGATCCATGTACAAGTTATTATACAACCAAGGCTATTTTGGGTGCTGTACTCATTGTTACATCTTTGCTTTATAGCATATCAGCATTTCTCTTATAGAGAGACTAAAAATTACATAGAAAGTTAACTTCAACACTGATTCGATTTTTGAGTAGCTACTTCAGTCATTACAAATTATTGTTCATATATTATTAAAATATTCCATGGATAAATACAAAATAACACTGTAGGGGTAATATGTTAATGCAATAACCACAGCAAAAGAGTGAACTTTATTGTAACAGTAGTAAAGAATAATTTTATATTAAGATTCAAAACTGCATCATAAATTCTAATTGTCAAATACTGAATTACATAGTTGCATCATGTCCCCATAAATATCAAGAACAGCGCAATTTCCTCACATGTACATACTGAAGTGTCAAATTGCATTTACCAGACTGCTGCTGTCTAAACTTTGTACCTTTCTTGGTTTTGTGTAGTCGTGCTGCTACTGGATTCAGCCTTGGTTCACGTGAAGAGGGTGAATTGTCCAGCATGAGTGAAGATGCGCAAGGCAATCTCTCATTCACATAAAGAAATTTTGTATGCTGACTTCCAGTAACAGATCCTGAGACAAACACATATAAAACACGAACATTAAGATATGTAATGGTAGAGTTCATATTAGTCTTTTTCAGAACTTTCCAGAAGGAACTGTGGTTACCGTGAATTCCCTAAACAATGTTGATCAGTCATGGACTACATTGAAAGTTTCTGAATGTTTATTTTTTTACTGTTTTAAATTGGCAGCTATAATGCTGATGTTAAGAAATCATGGAGCTATATCTCCATTGCCCCATACATAAGCATGGCACAGTGTTTATATAAGTACCAGGAACAACTTTATTTTATGACCACTTCTTTCCATCTCCTTTCCTGTTCATGAATCATTCTGGGACATATTCTGTACAACTAATGGCATCATTAAACAAGCCACAAATAAATAAAATAATTTTCCTTAAAAATCTTATCACCTGCAGGTGATGTAATTGCTGATGTTCCCAAAATAGGAGCTGCTGACATTCTATTCGGATTGCGTGAGCCCCCTGACCCTTGGCTCTGAGCTCCTCGCACACTTCCTGCACTTGATGACACCTGCAAAAATATTTGATGATTCTTGTAAAAGATAAAATCGTTATTATGTGATAGATGTTCACATGCAGGTGACTTGACTAATGTGAACATCATTATTGTTATTACTGACCTTGTTACTGTCAGGGGAAGTGGGAGAGGTTTGAGTCACTTTACTCACACCAGCAGTTACTGGTGGTGTCACTTCACCAGACTTGCTCATCATTCTGGAGTCATCATCCGACGGAACCAGTTGTTGGAGTTCACATTCCTCACCTTCCGTCGCCATCGTTTCAGAACTAGGCCTACCGACCCTGTTAATTAGCATTACACACCATAATTAATTTTACTGCTTTCAGCTTTCTGAGGGGTGCTTAAAGTAATTATGACCTTGGTGTCCATTTTATATCAGAGAAACCATTTACTTGCCAAAAATTTTTGGGACTATTAATGTGGTACTAAAACCTCTCGTGCTAAAAGTCCCTCCTCAAATTTCCGTAACTCATGTATATTGTATACTCTTCTTTAACACTATGTATGACGTATGCCAACAAAAAATGATACATTATGACATCAGCCAACAGATGACTCTCCAAAACATTTAATATGTTATATCAACTTTCGCGGCAACAGTGCGCACTAAAAGTCTTCACTGTAATAAAATGTTACTGGAATATGTATACCAACATACTGGTGGGGTCTATAATGACAAAATTATTAAAACATATGTGGAAAATGCTTTTTTGAGGTGTAATTTATCGAAAGTATTTTTTTTAATTTTGTTGCCTTCTGATCTGGTAGGTTAAAGATTATAATTCCAGTCCGTGTATTGGCTATTCTGGTTTTCGAGTGAAACTATCGAATATGAATTTCGAGGTGGCGCCAAGATTGTGTTTGTTATTAATGTTGCTTGCTGTCTTTTAAGGGTGAATGAGTAGGATAGAATTGCATTCTTCAGCTTACAGATTATGAAATTGAATTGCAATTTAATTATGGGCAAAGGTCGTAAAGACGTAAGTACTGAGAGCTTCAAATCTTATTGTATTTCCAAGTGCAATGGTTTGACTGGTACTTTCCAATCTGTATATAACTGGACAATCCTGTCAACTTTGATGGGTCATACTATGCTTGTTTTTAAATATTATGTGAGAACACGTTATGCTTAAGTGTTGTAATGTTTGTTTCATTGTAATTTTTTAACACTAGTTTGTTAAAGTTGTATTTAAGTAGAAATATCATACTTTTCTTTAATGTTTCTTTGTTATGTTATTTATAATCAGTTTGTTTACTTTGTTCACAGTTTCATTTATGGATAAAACACTATTTGTGTAGTTGGTTAAGGAGATAGTTTTTGTATAACATTTTTGCAATCTTCTTTAATGTAAACAACATTAATTTTTTTGGCCTTTTTATAGGTAATTCTGGGTAAAGGACAAACAAAAATATCCAGTTTCTTTGTGAAGCAAAATCAGCTGCAAAATCAACAGACACAGCCTGTTTTATCTGATAACAGTAGTCATATATCTGTTGGGGTTCACACTTCACACTATTTTAAGAAGGATCCAATTAAGTCTCCGGTCCAGCAATCCTTTTCAGAAGTTATAATTTCAGATGATGAATTACTGGCATCTCCAATAAAAGAAATAAAACACTTTAATGATAACTATGATTTAATTTCTACCACACCAAGGCAGACCTCATGTGTTAAAAGGAAATTATGCAGTGAGGAGGAGATTCCAGATGTCATCCATGCAACACCCACTGTTAAAACCAGAAAGCTCACCCTTTCAAGCAAACTTACAAAACATTCAAAGGTAGGAATAGTAAAACTGGAAAAGACTTTTGCAGACAAAGGAAGGAAGAAAGGTTTTTCTCTCTCTGATTCATTGGATGATGCTTATAATAATGGTGTAATGGGAGATGGAGTTCATCACATTTCACTGTGCAAAAAAATAAAACTTACGACAAATGAAAATACTTGTACACAGGGAGATGAGTCTTCAAATAGTACAACTGTCAAAGTGGTTAGCGAGAAATTTAGTGAAATATCTACTGGTAATAAGAGGACCATAAAAGATGAAAATGATGATTGTATTAGTTTGAATAATACATCAGACTGTAAAAAATTGGATAGCTTATCAGAGAAAATTGAAAGTCATGATGTTCAAGACATGAAATGTGAAAACTTGCCTGTTACTGAGCACTATGTGAGTGATGTGCCTTCTGTAGGTTGTGATGTAGAAGCTAACAGTTTAGAGCAGCTTATAGACACAAAGGATATTTCTCTAATTAACAAATTTGATCGAATGCCTGTTAATACTGGATCATATGTAACAGAAACTGGAACTGTGATTTCAAATGATGATACTAGCATATGTGAATTGTTTCTGGAAAACCCAAAGATCAAAGTTTCTGATAGCAATATTCAAAAATCTACTATTAAAAAGTGTGTAGATCTGAATAATGATGGAGCTTGTTCCTCCAGTCTTCTGGAAATTGATAAAAGTAATTCCACTCAGTGTACAGATGTAGTTGACTCAAATAATAAAGCTTTTGGTTGTAATCTTCAAAGTAATCAAGATAAAACTGAAGAAAGTGCAGTTGTGAGTAAACGTACAGTGTCATCTAAAGACATTGAATTGCAGGATTTGAGTTCCAATTCTGACTCAGTAAATTTGGAAGCTTCACGTTGTAGTTTTCAAAAGAGTGACCAAAGTGCAGTTGTATTATGTGGCAAAGTACACACAACAGCAGGCAGGTCTGCATTTCAGCAGGTGGAAACTAAATCCTGTGTTCAGAGTTCAGATACTACAACTCAGGAGGATCATCTGGCATGGCTGCCATTGGAGGAATGGGACTTCTCACAGATTGATGAGAAGAAAACAGAGTAAGAGAAATAGTTTCTAAAATTAAGTAATAAGTGGCTTCACCATTCTTATGTTCCATCTGATATTATTAGGATTCTCCCCTCATTATATATTTGTGGTGTGGTGTCCAGCAATGTTGTAATATTTTTGTGTAAGGACTAGTAATTTTAGATAAATATCAAAATTTTGTCACCGGAAATCATGGTTGCCATATTTCTCTCTTCCTTCCACCCTCTCCTCATTTTTCCCTGATTTTCAGGTGAGTTTTTTAACAGTGCATTTTTAATTATTGGCTTCTGATTACCTATACAGCAACTGCTCTGTGTAAACAGCTTTGATTAAATTTGATATTATTGAGGGTTCTTATTAACCTATGAAAATGCTAATGCTGTACGCACTAAACGGATTGCTCTTTGCATTGCTTTCTTGCTCTTTTTCTGTCTTACTGTAATTACCTGTTGTGAATTAATGAATATTGAACAAGTTCTACTTTCTTTGGTCAGAATTTGATGCTAGAATTGACAAAAATAATGCTAATAATTGTAAATGTGTGTGACAAGAAGACTTTTCTAATAAAAGATCTCACAGTTTTAATGTAATGTAGTTTTAATCTCATTGTTGAATAACCTGTGAGTTAATAAGTTACTTCACTAATGTTAAATTTAGACGTCTTTACTTTAGAACTGTGGTTATGGGGAAGGAAGACGAATTAAGCCTGGAAAATTTCCAACGGTGTGAGATCATAGAGCTAAGTGGAAACAAGAAATGGGAGAAAAAAATTAAGCTTCGTTCTACACACAGTGAAGCCACAACATCGTGTTTGCTGCAGGGTTTCTGGTGAGACTATTTAATGTTCATTTTGATATCAAAAAGTACCCACAAACGTTTCTGGTGAGACTATTTAATGTTCATGTTGATATCGAAAAGTACCCACAAATACATTCAACACATCCACATACTCTGACTGCTGCAGGAGAATTACTGTGTAACATTTTAATTGAATTCAGAATACCAAGAAACTTTTTAGGTAGGAAAGCAGCCGTGTGTAAAACAAAAATATCGAAGAATAACGTCAAGAGGTTCCGAAGGTGGAGTGGATAGCGTTGGCTTATTGCGTCCAGTGGTGGGTAAAATTGTGTCTTTGGGTACTGCTTACATAAACTTACTTAGTGGAGCTTTTGGCATGTTGTGTTCAACGTTGACACCAAAATATATTATTCACAGTTCTTACTCTTCTCTTGTAACCCAACAATATGATACAGGTGTTAAGAAATAATAAAATTTACTGTCATTGCTCAGTAGCACTGACCAGTGTATCATGATATGAGCCAGTTGTTGTATTGTCCTTGGTAATGGCTTCAGAGCTGAGATGGTTGAGTCAGTATAGTGACTAGGTTATGGGCTGGATAGCTGGGGTTTGATTTCCTGCAGGCAGAGTTTTTCTCTGTCACAACATCCAGACCATCTCTATGGCCCCAGGTTCTTCCTAGAGTCTCAAGCAGTCAGCACATGAAGCTGACCATCTCCTTCTAGTGCCAAGGCTAAGGAAGGACGCGTGGAGCTATGCCTCCAGTTTCCTATACAGCTGCATGGCATTGAAATTAGTTAAACATCAGCACAACTTTACTATAGTAATGGCTATGTCTAGGACAGTTTCCAATGATTAGTTCATTAATATGCTACTGAAGGAGACTGACCAGTAAATTTAATTTGCAGGGCAGACATTGACTTGGAAATTGGTGACATTGTAAGTGTCAAGGCCAGTCAGTGTGAGGCCTCATATTCCACTGCATCATGGTTTGTTAGCAACTCTGCGGGCCTGCTTGTGCTTCACCCTGATACATTGATTTCCAGTACAGCTGTTGTTGGGTCACACTTCTGTGGCCGCAGAGGTGTGCTGTCGGAGTGGTTTAGAGGCATAGATGGTGATTCCCGCATCATGGTCATTGGTAGTTTGGTGCACGAATTGCTTCAAGAGGTAATTCTTTTTCCGCTGCCCTTCATTTACCCATTTTATTCTGTATTGTGTTGTATGTCAAGGTTTTTTTTTAATAGTGTTTATGCACACAAGTATGTCAGCAAGTTGAATGAATGGCAGTTTATAATTCTTGCCATCCTTTCTGCACATTATTTAAAGAAAATAAGTTCTTGGATGTAAGGCATGTTACTTTTCAAAATATAAGACACCCAACAAATATTGCATGTACCTTTTATGTAGGGTCTTGTTAGATTGTTATTTAAATGCTTATTTACTTATATAGGATCTTTTTATTAGACTCAGTGAAATAACTAAATGTTTGTTCTGACCCCTGCAGGTGCTGGAATGTAGCATCAGTACAATGTCAACAATTATGGATGTGGTGCAGAAGTTGCTGAATAGATCAGACTGTATTCAGATGTTGTACTCAGCTTGTATGTCCAAGGAAGATGCAGTGAAGGAGCTAAATGGTTTTGTCCCATATATTTATAACTTTGTGAACACATATGTTGAAGATTTGGGGTATAAAATGTCACCACCACCACAAAATGAGAATAATAAAGATGGGAACAATGTTGAGAAATGGAATGGAACTATATGTGCTATTCGTGATATAGAAGAAAACATTTGGGCACCACAACTTGGAATAAAGGGAAAGGTGGATGTCACTGTGGAAGTTAAAATAAATAGACATAGGAGGAATTTAACTAAGGTAAGTAAAGTAATGGGATGACCATATTAAAATGGATTGTAATGAAATAGGGTGTCACAGTCTGGACTGGATTCTTGTGACTCAAATATGAAAATTAACCCTCAGGTTTCATAAAAGACAAAATTTGTTGACTCGCTGAGCAACTATTGGGTGTTCCATGAAGTTGGATTAAAGTATGTTGACATTTTGTTGATATAACTTCTGTGGATAGAAAATATTTATCTGCAGAGTAATTAACACCAGAGTACAGCATCTTTCTGTAAAAACTGTAGTTATTTATATTTTTAAATTACAGGTTATACCATTAGAATTGAAAACTGGGCGCTCAAGTTTTTCAGCTGAACATAGGGGTCAGGTTACACTGTACACAATGATGATGTCACAGCTGGGAAATAAAGTGGATTCTGGCTTACTCCTGTACCTGAGGTGAGTGGTTTTTAAACATGTACTTAAAACCATGGAAAATAATCTACTCCTAATATAATAGCCATTGCCCATCTCACTTGACTATGAGTGTGCAGTTCATGCACTGTGGAAAAAATTGAAATTAAATTCTGGCAATTGTGACTTATAGCAAGAAATGCAAACAAGGCTATGGTGAAATCAGGCAGTCAGTTTTATGTTGGTGCATTTGCAGAAATGTGGCTTCAGTTGCTGAGATGTTTTGACATTTAATTTATTTAATAATGAAGTTTTATAAATGTACTTTCAGTTTGATTTGTAAAGAAAATGCTTCAATAAATTATATTACTGTTCATCAAAAAATGATTCATTCCCATCCACTTTGATGGGTGATATGCTAGTGTAGAAATGATTAATATAGCAAGTATGAAGGTAAAGTCAGGAAACCAAACACACTCTTTTATTCACTATTACTTCTTATGTCCAAGGTTTACTGTTCAACAGGTAAACAAAGGGGGTGTTAGGCAAACTGGCAACCCATACCTCTTTTGCATATCAAAAGTACAAATCACACCACAGGTTATATAAAATAGGGTGGTTTTGAATTCTTAGAACAGTCTTTAGTAGTCTTAAAAATAATTTTTCTTGCATCACACTGATGATGACCAGCCTGCTCCATAGTACATAAATGGCATTAACAATAACTACACTTCTGAAGGTACTTATGAATATTGAAATTACATTAGAAATTTGGCTGTGGGATCTACAAAAGTATACATATGTTTCTGCTCAAATTTATAGTCTCATAATTTTTTCTGTTTTGCAGAGATGGAATGATGCAAGAGGTGAAAGCTGGTAATAATGAATGTAGGGATTTGATTATGCTGCGCAACCAACTTGCTCATTTCATCACAAGATTACCTGCTTTGATTGACGATGGTGCTGGATTCAAACCTCCACAATTGCCAGAACCAATAAACCATCCCAGTGCTTGTGGAAAATGCCCATATTTAACGATATGCTCCTCATTCCTTGGGTAAGATAATATGATGGATATGTTTAGTGACTCTAGAAAAGTGTACATTGTTTTTGTGTAGAACTACTGATATTTGGTTATTTTTGTCTTTGTTGGATGTCTTGTATGGTATTTGGAATTTGGCAATTTAATATGCCTTACATCCATCAATAACTGATTTTCTTTAAACACTGTAGAGAGGCTGGCAGGAATTATAATTTACCATTTATTCAGTTTAATAACATATTCATGTGCATAACCTAAATGCTATTACATATTTTCTTTGTCTGAAAATGCTAGACATGATCTCAAGTTTTCAATTTGTTGCCATATTTATAATTTTTAACACATTAAATTTGGGTGTTCATTTATTTTTCTTTCTATACCAGATTCAACATTCTTAGCTGAAATGTTTTAGTTGCTAATTGCCATAAACTGAGAGTTTAGTACAAAATTTTATGGCCTTGTTATTTTAGTTCATATAAATAAAAGTTTCAGAATTTGCAGAATGGTTCATACAGTTATTTTTATAGGAGATATTTAGAAGCTTGGTGTTGATTGTGAAGATTGGAGACAAAACTTATGCATTATTTAATTTCCTTTTTTGTATCTTAAATATGGTATTACAGTAATAATCATACATTTATCAACTGAGGATTCCTAGCATACAAGGAACTTTCCTTTGTTGCCATCCAAATCTTGCTATAAGGATCACTCAACTTGCTGTAGAGTGATTACCAGGATCCCGTTCTTGGGGGCAAAACATCTCGAATGTGAAACTGATCACTCGCCTCCATTAATGGCAGAGGTTGAGAATATGTGGAACTTCACCTCTTCTACTCTCAGTATGTTTTCATGGCATACTGCTTAGGCACAAGGACAATGCTTCTCAAGCATTTTCATGGATGGTTAACTGTGACGCTATGGTTTAGTCTCACTCCGATGTTTTTTTTTATGTATGTAATGCCACTTATCCATTGCTTTATCCTAAATAAGATCCTGCAGAAAGGACCATTCATACTGTATTTTAGTAAATCACAAAGAATGGATAGATTCATTGATCATTTCACTTTTACTTTTTTAGGTTCGTTAGAGTAAAGACTCCTTCACATATGAAGTGCCTGCTGGTAAAGTAGTAGTCTGGAAATTAATGGAGACCTGTCTGATATTATTTGTATACTGTATTATGTTTCCAATACAGCAAAGTGAAGCTGTCATGCTGCACACTTTGGAGACACTTTGTGGGGAGAGGAGGTATTGCTCCTGCTCATTCTTGACTTTGGCACTAAATGATGGTTAGCATCATTCCATGGCTGCTTAATCCCAGGGAAAGGGCTCCTGTTACCCATTGGATAGGAGGCTCGGTGGGCCTTAGCAGATCCTATCTGGACATAGGCTAGAATAAAAATAATTTGCTTCTACCAGGGATCAAATTCTGGTCATCCAGTCCATAGTTAGAAATTATACTGACTGAGCTACCCCAGGTTTTTTAAATACAGTACTTCTGTAAAAATACTAAAAAAATTATGCTTTCTAGTGATTTGTTTTTATTTGCCCATAACAAGTGGGTGAGTATATTTCTCAAATGTCTGGGAATAGACATTGTGTTCATGTTCCAGTCGTGATGGATTATCCAGACTCTCTACGAGTAATCCACTATCAAAATTTGCTACTTCTGCAACTTCTCATCTGTCTGCATCACATATTGACTACTTGATTCATTGGACTGGACTTTTGCTGCTTGAGGAATCGCAGACTTTTGGTTCTGTCTGTCAGAAAGATCTGTGGTGCCTGACTCCACAGCAGAGGTATGTTGTGAATATGACTTCTGGATTGTTGCACCATATAGACTGGTAGAAGTTTATTGATGTTTCAAATGCTCCTGCTGCATCCATCATCTGGGTGATCACTGGTTGGAAATTAAAAAATTCAGAGGTGGGATTTACCTTCATACAGTGTTTTATGAAAGTCTGTTGAAGTGGTTTAGTTACTAGAAGTTATTAGAAGGGAGACTCTTATGGGCATAATACTATTGGTCTTTCATATTTTGTAATGAATGTAAGTTTAAAGATACCACACTTTAATTTTGTAACAAAAAGCCTCTATCAAGAGGGGAATAGGGTTAAGTTTTTTTAATATTATTATTAAACCTCATAGTGGAATGATAAGTGTCTAACAAGCAGGTTTTACTTACCATTTCTATTCTTTTTTACAGAGAAAAGCGAGGCAAGAGTCTGTGCTCAATGGTTGTTGTTGGTACAGTGATGGAGAAAGGTGATTATTATGTTCACATCTTTCAGAAGGACTGTGATCAGTTCTCAGATCTCCGTATCTCTGGCTTGGCTGTAGGGGAATATGTCACTGTCAGTACTGATAACCGGCTGGCTGTAGCTACAGGCACAATTAGTGACATCACTCAAAGCACTCTGACATTATTGTTGAACAGGTCAGTTCTCTTATATGCATCTGTGTATTTGTAGCAAAGTTTGACATTTTACAGACCTGTACTGCATCGGAAATGTATAAAACTACTGACCAAGCAATAGGGAACCTCATGAAGCTAAACCTTGATCTAGAATTGATATAGTCACTCCACTTCAGAAGCATGGTGGGCCACATTGTTCCAACTTCCATTCTGGATCCTTCATGTCAGTTGGGAAAAACTCATTGTAGCATCTTACTTTGCTTTGGTAAAATAACATCAGTGAATACCTTTGGATATTTCACACAAGTTAATATTACAATATAGAACAAATATTTGAAAAAAAATCTGATTAAATTTTCTGTTTAATTTCCATATGTGATTCTGTTTTGTTCAATAGGAATATAACAAAACACAGTCCCGGTTCATGTTTTCACATTGACATATACACATTGCAGAATGGCAAGGTGTTCAACCTTACGAACCTTGGTTGTTTGATGGATGATACAGATGCAGCAGCTAAACTTCGCAAGCTCATTGTTGATAAGTATGTATCAGTAAGTGTATTATTGTCTTGTACAGTTTTGTATGGGTTTTTTAACAAGTATCAATAAAATGCCCATTTTGTATTTCTTTGGGGAACAGTGGATTTAAACACTGACCTAAGGAAAGCTTCAAGTGGAAGAAATGCAGTTTTTCCACACAGATTTTCAAATTTGTTCACAACTAAAAGCTGAAATAATGCACCTGTTGGCTTCACCTTGTCTGTCTGTGCATAGTAAGGCCAAGAATGGCTAAATAGATTTTTTTGTATTTTTTATATTGGATAATTTTACTATAACTTGTCAACACATTCCAATTTTCAGTGTTGGTCTTCTGGGTTGTAACACTGTGTGGCTTGTAGGTAGATCATCAACATTTTGGAGAAAAATATGCAATCACATTAGAAGACATAAGTTGTAAATAATGGCACAGGCTACTATTCAAACATTTATGGTGCATTAAACAACATAGCCGATTATAAAATTTTCTGACCTGTTTACATAGCTTTTGGGGCCCTACCTTTACAGTATAGTTTCACATTTATGAAGTGTTAACATTCCTTATATTGGTTTATTTTATTGATTAATAGTAATACATTTTCATTCAAATGTTTTGTAATATTATACATGTGTGTGTGTGTGTGTGTTTTGCCAGGGAACGCCCCACATTTGTAGAAAAACTTAGATCTAGCATCATGCGCCCTGCTCGACCAATTTTGGAACCCTTGAACGTGGGTCAGCGTCGGGCTGTAGTGAAAGCTCTTACTGCAAAAGACTACTTTCTAATCAAGGGAATGCCTGGTACAGGTAATCTAAACTTTATTAGATTTTGTATTTTGGCAGAGTAAAGAAGCCATTCAGCATAGGTAAGAATCTATATTGAACCACTGAACTGCTATCATAAACTTCTTTTGTTTCCGTTAAATGTATGTCAGCAAATAGTGAAGCCTCTTTAATCGTCATCCTCTTATGTTGTCCCTTCTATCGTATTATATATTAATTACAAATTTGTTGTACATTGAACTCTTTTAATAAACATGATAAATATGAGTTATAGTAAATAAATAAAGACCAAAATTAAACATTTGTGCATACTACCAGTGTCCTATTTCATCTAACATAAAATGTGGACAGACAGATGACAGTTTCTGCTCCAGATGTCATCATATACAAGTTGATGTTTCATATTTCAGTTGTTTTTATTGTTACAAAATTATATTTCTAGCAATTGGTATATTTTTCCAACTCCACAAATTTTCTCTTTTTTGTCCACTAACTGGAATTCTGGTGACTTAACAGTGATTGTAACATGTCATTAGTGAATCTCAAGGTCATTGCCAGTGTTGTTTAGCCTTTTCTCATGACAGTGTATGGACAAAACAACTGTTGCAGTCTGACTTAACCTAGTCCTCTCCTAATATTTTGGTGAACATTGAAACCTGCAAGTCAGTATTTCATTTTGTCAGGTAAGACTGCCACCATAGTGTCACTGGTAGAGTTGCTGGTGAAACTGGGGCAGTCTGTAGTGGTGA
>NW_019060528.1:81859-109551 GCF_000696155.1 Zootermopsis nevadensis | reverse complement strand
CTAGCAGCTAGACATGTGGACCTCCTGAGACTCGGGTCCTCCAGTCGTATTCACCCACAACTACGAGCCAAGAGCGAGGATGACCTTACAGCAAATTGTTCCTCACCTGCTCAGTTGGAGACCTTATATAATAGCAAGGTTGGTAATGTATGATCACATTTTGTCAAACAGCCTGCTCCACTCAGTTAGAGGCCATGTGTGATTGATTGTTTTGTAATTTTGCATGAAATATGTATGTGCATTTGTTACATAAACCAAATGTTCTAGGTGTTTCCAGAAGAACATGAACTAGTGTTTCCTAGATCATAGTCTTCTGATAATTTTATTTATTTACAAACACAGTACTTGATACAGCATCATTAAATAGCCCATCCTTGAAGAAAATAGTCATTAATCAGCCTGACCTCTAGTTGTAGATTCACGCAGATTCCTTAAAAGTATGACTGATTCTACACTATTGTGATTGATATGCATTTAATTTGTCTAGCCTGTAGTTGGCACCACATGCCTGGGTGCAGGTCACCCTCTTTTTACTCGACGAACTTTTGACGTGTGTATAGTAGATGAGAGTACTCAAGTACTACAAGTCTCTGTGCTGCGTCCCCTCTTCAGTGCCAAGAAGTTTATACTCATCGGAGATCCTGAACAGCTACCTCCTGTTATACGAAACAAAACTGCAAGGTACAGCTATACTACACACAGTCCATTAACATTATGAGTCACACAAGCAAGTAAAATAGTATAGTTATTTGTATTTATATTTTGTATCTTGGTGGTGCTTGGTGTAATACACATAATAAAGGGTCGATGACTTTAATTGTTTGGGTGATAAAGTTAAAAAGGGTGAAGTGGAGGGACATGTAACATGTATGGAGGAAATAAAAACACATATACAATTTAGGTTATGAAACCCAAAAAGGAAGAGGCTACTTGAAAGTTGTTGGCATAGATGTATAGCTAATATTAAAATGGATCTGAGAGAAATAGAGTATAAAGGTATGGAGTACATTCAAGTGGCTGAAGGTAGGATCTGATGTCAAGCTTTTGTGAACGTGGTGGCAATACTGTGTGTTATATAAAGTAAGGAAATATTTTTGCCACCTGAATAACTATAATCATTTTAAGAAAGGCTGTGAACAATTTATGTAGGCAGTTGGTTGGTTAGTTAAACTTGTTCAGGATTTTATTTAGTCCCTCTTATGGAAGTACTTGTACAGTATTTAAAAATAGATCAAGGCTGTCCCTCCCACCTACCAACTCACATCAATGTTTTTGTTGTTGTTGTTGTTGTTGTATATAACTACTGCAGTTGCCTGAATGTTGTTATATAATCCATGAACTTCAGTAGACAGCTTGGCTGACCATTTATTGTGCATACTTGTGTTAAAACGTTAAAAGATGTATGATAGTGTTTTCAAATTAATGTCATTCTTTTGTGATAGAGAGATGGGCATGTCCGAGAGCTTATTTGAAAGGCTAGATTCTCCTGATGCATCAGTGTGTCTTGACCTCCAGTATCGTATGAATCAAGCCATCACTAATGTTGCCAATGGCCTTGTGTATAATGGTCAGTTGAAGTGCGGCAATGAGCAGGTGTCCAGTGCAACATTGCACCTTCCAGCCCCCCATGTAAGTGTCATAATAGAATTGTAAGTAAACGAATGAACATGAGGAATAATAGTGAGAAGCCAGCTTTGAAGACATTAGGAAAGTGAAGTAAATTTCTCCATTGATGAAAGTATCAGCATTTTTCATATTGATCATCATGCTATCATGCTCTCCTTAACTACATCATATAATCAGTCCTCCATTGGACATAGTTTTGATCTATTTCCCTTCATCTTCAATCTACTTAGCCAGTTTTTTAAATTTACATTCTATAATGAAATAACTTAATTTCTGTGAGATTTCAGGTTCTTATGGCAGCATATATGAAGATGGCTGTGTCATGGGATGGGTTGTTGCACCGTGTAGTCTGGAAAAAGTTTATCAACATTTCAGAGGTTTTTGCTGCCTCCAACATCAGAATGAACTACCAGACTACATGGCGCAACAACCCAGAAGACAGCAATCTTCAACCTATAAGATATCCATATTCAACTCCATATTTATCATCAGAAAAATAAGCACGTAAATTTTTTTAGCAGTGTTTACATTTTTACAACAGACATTTTATACACAAAAATATGCCACTATAAATTTTCTTATTCAGATGGTTACAGAAGAGTTAGAATCAGAGACTTGGCTGTGTCCAGTGTTATCACCTGCCATGATCCATTCTGTTCTGGTCTTGGATACTGGTCCCATTTGGGATAAACTGCGAGACAACACTTCTGCGTTTCTCAATCTCATTTACAATCCAGTAAATGAAAATAATGAATGTCAAGAAACCAGTACAGGAAGTAATGATGTATTGAAATGCAGAGGACTCAGCAAAGTAATAAAAGAAATTAGCAATGAGGAGAGATCATGCACAAACCTGTTTGAGGCAGCTCTTGTTAAGCATATTGTAAGAGTAATGATGAAGGTAAGCATGCAGTGAATAAACTGAATTTATTTCACAATTAATGAATAGTTGATAACATTACTCAAGCTAAAATGCATTTGCTGATTATGGTGTGATACAGTGTATAATATTGTATTGGATATTGTCCATGGTTTCTTAATTACAAGGACAATGTTCCAAAAGTTGGTTCTACAGGTTTCCCATTCATTTTTAAAGTAACTCATGTACCATTGTGGTTCTGTGTGAAATTTGGGTTTTAACAGGTTTGAGTCTTTGTACACTGTTGAATGATTAACTCCACAGGGTGGTGTAGAAGGCAGTAGCATAGGTGTGATTGCACCGTTTCGTGCTCAGGTGGCACTGCTACAGAAGATGGTTGCTAGTGACAGTGATAAAAATGTGGAAGTTAACACAGTTGATCAATATCAGGGCCGAGACAAGGATGTTATTATCTTCTCCTGTACGAGGACTGAAAATGTTGAGTCTCCATCCAGCAAATCATTGCCTACCAAAAATAAGGTATATTAAAACTTCCTACAGATTTTAATTTTTCTTCCTTAGCTTACATTTCTTGGGATGATGGGCCAACAACTGAACTTCAGTCACTGTACCATTTATGTTGCTTATATATAAATAATTAAACCCTTTTGTCTCTCATTTCTAGGAAAGTGAAATTCTTGGAGATAAAAGAAGATTGACAGTGGCAATCACAAGAGCAAAACATAAATTGCTCATTATTGGAGATGCGCAAACATTACATACATATCAGCCTTTTCGAAATCTTTTTGATTGTCTGTCATCAGAGCAAATAATAGTTCTCTCAGATAGTAGCAGTAATTTTGATTGGTGTCGATTAATGATGAACATAAAAGAAGTCTCTTGAAATATGACTTTTTTTTTTGAACATATATATGTTTGTAAATATGCATGCTAAGAAAGAGTCCAAACAATATTTTGGAATGTCATGTTACCAATTTTATATTACTATAATGTATTTTGCACTTAGAGAAAGATTAAATGTGATTTATTTGTGTATATTTTAATCTTTGTAATGCATCTTCATGTAGAGGATAAGTTACTTCATCTGGTCTTGTTTTATTTCATTTAGTAATTAGTACAGAACATTGCCAGCTAATGTAGTGTATAAACTGATTTCCAGGTTTACAAAGTGTATATTCATTCCTTGATGAGTATACTGTGATTGTCATGCAAGAAGTTTCCCTCTACTGTGTGTTTAGTTTTGTAAATTTTGTTACAGTTCCCACATTCCTTTTCTTCTTTAAGAAATTTTATCAGTGTATGCTTGCCATTGATAATTATCTCAGGAAGTAACAAGTGCTGCTAAGTTGTTTAGTTACACACATTCTTATAGTCATGAATTTCCCATGAGAAATGGCATGTTCTGTGGACCAAGACACCACCACAAAAGCCAAGAAGGAAATTGTAACTTTAATTAGTGGTTATAAAATATGCATTGTTTTAACTAAAATTCAGACTTACATACTTGTATAGTCACCATTGAAAGCTCAGAATCATTTAGCAGAGTATGACATTTGATAAAATTCAACAGGTGCCCCCACTTGATAAAGCCCCAAGCATATATAGAAAGCAACATTCAGCTGGGGTTTGGAGCAATAAAAATGCTTGGTCCTCTGCTTTTCCTCATGTATCATTGATTTAATGTTAGCCATTAACTGTCAGTCTAAACCCATACTTTTTGTGGATGATATTAATATTATTTCACATCCAGAAATTGACTTTCAAAATTTACATAAATGGTTGTCTGCTAGCTTCAACACATGGTTTGAAGCCAATCAACTCACATTAAACTTTGACAAAACAAACTTCATGAAATATTATACTACCAGCAAACATCTGTAGGATATGAGGATAAAAACGATTGAAGCAGTAGAAACAAATTTTTTAGCCTGCAAATTGATTATAATTTAAATAGGAGAACACAACCAGTACATTATCCCTAAACTAAGCTCAGCATGCTTTTTTATGAGGACTGTCACATCCCTTATAAAAACAAAATTAGCCTACGCGTACATGGCGTGCAGCGGGACAGCTTTATTTTATGTTTATTGGTGTCAAGTATTGTATTTGTGTTATGTCATGTTCCACATCCCAACTAAAATTTACTCTGGTTACAGGGGCATGAATGTTTACAGGAATAGACAAACGTTTCACGAATCAATTGACGCGTCAGTTTTGTCGCCGCGAAGATTCAAATCATATATATTCTACATCCATAGCTTAGGCCTAAAAGGGAATTGTGGAATGTAGCTAAATTATAGTTATGCTTGGTTATGAGGATATTCCATTCGAATAGCTCTAGATCTGCGACTGCCAGCCGCTTGATCTTAACCACAGTTATACCAACATTAACATCTGAACTGATCACTGTTTACCAGCTTTCACCCACTTACGGTTGTTTATCGAAATGAATGCAGAGATTCTATATTATTGATGTTGGTGGTATTGCATTTCAAGGTATATCAACAGAAAGCTTACATTTGATTTTAGTAGGTTATACTTCAGGATATGTCATTTTTGCATAACTGTATAATTTACTGACAAGATGTCCGGGTGTGACGATTTAAACAATGCTCGTAAAAAGTTGGAAGCTGCCCTGGGTGAAACCACAAAACAGTAAGTTTCTCACTTAAATTTTGATGTTCAGGACGTTTTAGGTTAGGAATTACGGATGTGTGCTCAGTGTATCCAAACTATGTCACATAGGTTTGTGCCCCTTTATTTGTATTATATGAGAATAATCCATGCTACATTTAATTCGCAATGCCATCAAGTTTACTTCCCTTCATGATTTTTTTGTTTCAGCTACTTCCAGTTGATGAAACTTTGGTTTCAGTTAAAGGTAATATAACACATAATTAAAGATTAATGTTGTTATTCAAGAATGACAGTTGGTGTCGGCAGGTAGTTGAAATTGGCATATATATCCTTTTAAGCGTGCACTACTTTAATATTTTCTGTGAAGCTTCTTTTATGTTAATATCATTATGTAACATTGCCAATTAGTTTGTAACATGCTAGTGCATTAATACTAGCTGACTAAGCATTTGGACAATGAACATATCCACACCTTTTGTGCTCTAATGTTTGTATGTGTATTTACCTGACTAATAAGTAACTCATGTTTATTATGTCTAGTCCTTTCTTTTATTTGGAATAGTTGTAAGTGTATGAATTTTATTATTTTTTCTCCAGATATATTCTTAGGGTATAATTTATAATTGCCATTTATAACCGTACTATTTTCTTTGTGCCTATGTTCTAATTACAATGAACAACTTTGTCTTTATGTAATATAGTCCACCAAAGAAGAATTTGATACTGAGTCTCGCAAACTAATGACAGCTGAGCAGATTCATCTGCACAATGAATTCCTCCTCTGCCTGTTCAACAAATGTCAGGGCCTTGCCTCATTTACATCACGTCCTCCTGTATCAAGTAAAACATCATTTTCACCATCCAAAAGTACAAGCAGTGCTTTGAAGGATAAAACCAATAGAAGAACTAAGGTGAAGAAAAGGAGCAGATCTGACAAAGGGAATTTTGAGGTATTTTATTACTTTGTGTGTGTGAAATAATAAGTTAAAATTTTGAAGTACAGTAGGTGGGACAGTATTGTAATGGATCTTAACAAAATAGGGTGTAAGAGCGTAGAATGGATTCTTCTGGCTCAGTACAGGGACCAGTGGCATTTTCTGTGATCATGGTAATGAAACTGTAAAAGCAGGAGAAACTTTTGATCAGCTAAGTAGCTATTAGCTTCTCAATAAGGACTCTGCTTCATGGAATTCTTTAAAAGTAATGTAATCTAAAAAGTTGCATATACATACTTCTTTCTGAAATCTAAATTTGTATAGTAATAACATAGTTGCTGTACTGGTGGTATGTTTTATTGCAGCAATGTCTGTGAGTCTTGAATCATTGTTTTGTCATCTACATAAACAAAAGGCACTTCTCTATACTGGTTTCATGATTTCTAAATAATTAAAATTATCAGTTGTTGGTAAAACATAGGGTATTTTGTTTTATTAGCATTGTTCACTATATACATGGCTTTCATTTTATCCATGATTGGAAATTTTCTCCTCTCTAATACATAATACTTTAATATAATATAATAAAGCTTTACAACATTTGAGCATCTGAATGATACTTAATTTCCGTACATTTAAACATATTTCGTTGTTAGCTGTTTAACTAATTTTTTGTAACTGAGATACTAGTACATTTTAGCCTGCTTTCCATATTTATAAGTGAAGACAGACTTCTTATATTATGTCTTTGTATCCCCCATAAGAGCATTTGAACGAATGCGCCTGTGCACTTTTTATTTTGCACAATACTGATATTACGGTACACTTTGTACAGTTCATCTTGTAAGACATTGCTTGCTTTCCCACACTGTGCAATTGTTTGATATGTAACTGTGTTGTTGTGGGGGATATTCAGATGATATTGTGTAATTGTGTTGCAGCCAGCAGATATTGCTGACTATATTGTTCCACCAAATGCTCTGCCACCACATGTACATGAAGAACCATTACGTTACAGTGCACAAGAATTGTTCTTACCGGACATGCCACTTATTTTTGGTCGTATGATACTGTCTGCTTGGGAAGTGGGTCTTGATGGAGCAGAGGAACATGCTGCAGAACTCTTGGTTGTTGGTGTTCAGGTATTAACAAAGTAACTAAAGAATGTCCTACATTTTAATAGCTATGTAAGACTTGAGGTTCTCACAGCGGTGAGTATGAAGATTTCCGTCTTCTGGGTTGTTGCGCAGTGTAGTCTGGTCGATGTTAACCAACGTTTCAGAGGTCATACTGCCTCCGTCATCAGGGTCATCATATTCATTTTAATAGCTACTTAAATGTTTAATATGTCTGTTCTTATGAAGTAATTTTGTTGTATTCCCACTGTCATGGGGTCATCTTAAGGATGGCTAAATGCAGTAGTAATTTGTGGGACAAAGAGTAACTTAATGATCCTGAAATTACTGTGTACATTTTACTTATCTCTGGTTGTTATGCAGCATTTTTTGAAGAATGTGCTGACAGCTATTTTGGGTCGAAGGAAAGGATACAAAGTGCGAGAAGATCATTTCTTATATGCCATGGGATCAGCAGTACCTAATCCATGGCTTTGTAACACAATGAATATTATAGATGATGTGGCAGTGAGGTAAATACATATCCATGTTTTAACTCCCTAGTACAGAGTATTTCCTGAATAGTTCTAGAACCCAAAGTAATATTGAATGATCTTGCACTATTAACAAGTGTAATCACTTTCTTGAGAGTACATGAAGTGAAAGAATAGGAGGTAGAGCCAGTTGAGGCTTACATGCAGAAGTCATCCCTTAAGTGTGGACACAACTTTAGGCAGAAGAAGAACTACTTTCTCAGCTAACATGAGGAGCAGGATATCCACAGTTTTTAGAATCTTTTTAGTGTTGCCTCTCCTTTAGGTTCACTACAGTGGCAAAGAGGCCAGTGTTCTTTGTCTGGGCTGTTAGGCCAAGTGTGTTTGGTGGTATCCACTTACATGTTCACACAGAGATGCTACCCACAAGAACAACATACGAGGTGCGATCGGAAAGTTTACAGACTGCGCCTATAAAAACCCGTACACTTATCTCAGGTATTAAATTCATCCATCACCCTCAAAGTAGTTCCCCTGGGAGTGAACACAACGCTCGTACTACATCCGGTTCGCCCTCTATTGACACAGTCTTGAAACTTTCTGATCGCACCTTGTATGCCCAGTGGTTTTCTGGGTCTCCAGTTATGTGGTATAAAATAACCAAATAAATGACAAAATGGAGTCCTTCACAGCTGTACATGCCAAATGCCTGTAATGCAAATCATTTTCAATGATTCATTTTCCTTCCTGACAGAAAATATGCATGGCGGGAAACTTAATTTATATAACTTGTTTTGCCTTTAAGCTTGTCGACTAACATAAATGAAGCTGGAAGGATGAAGTCACCAGTACACAACTTATCATTGGATGAAATAGAGCAGAAGGCAGCTTATGAAATAGCATGTGGTGATGTTGCTAGTATTGCCCAATATCCAGTTAATGCTTATCAAGTCCTGGAAGCTCTCCAGGTTAGTATAACTATCTGTGTTAATTTCTTAACTCATTATTGCTTATATAATTTATACACTCACATTATTGCATTGTTATTACATTGTAAATGTCCCGCGCCTTAGCTGCGCAGTCTGGGGCATCATGCTTCAGACCGGCGATACGAAATGCACGCTGGTTCGAGTCTCGGGGGTTTTTTTTTGGTGCCAACCCAGCATCATGAGGAAATTGGGGAGCTACAATGGGTAGCGTAATCCAGTCATGGAAACTAGCAATGGCTGGGGGTTCGTCATGCTGACCACACATCACCCTATATCTGGTTGGATGATCGTTCACCTCTGCTTAGGCATGTGAACGTGAGGCCAGCAGTCAAGATAGTCGGCTTTGGTTCTAAGAGGGCTGTTACGCCACGGATTGAATTAATTTAATTTTTATTACATTGTAAATAAACATTTGAGATTACTGAGTGGTAGGGCAGTAATTTGATTATTACTGTGTTTACTAGTATATGTAATGTTTGTGTGCTAGGTTCATCGTAATGTGATTCCATCTCACACAGTATACAGTGTGAACATTGAACGTGTCATTAACACGTTAAATCATCCAGCCAACGAAGAAATTGAGGGAGCAATGTGATTTGCCAGGTGAGAATTAAAGTATGAATAACTGTATGTTTCCATTTTAACAGATTGGCTACTATGAAGGTCATAAGTGGTCTCACAGGTATTAATTTTACTACCATGAGAGGCACTGGTGGGTTACAGGACTGTATTGTTACATGAAATCCCAGTCTTTATAGAGTGAAGTAATGCATTTCTAACACCTTAGCCGGCACATGAATGATAACTGAAAAAATTTCTTAGGAGCCACCGTGTTAATGTGATCCTAAGATCTTTCCACTGTGGTTCAGCCAACTTGGTGTGATAATAGAAACCATTAATGAAACTCCAGCGTGTGTATCTTGATACTTTGTAATTCAGTTTGAAACTGTCTGTAGTATGAATACTTGTTCATCTGTTCTTGAGTTGTGGTAGAGCGTGTAGATTGTAAGACCGCCAGTTGATGGCAGTATGATCTACACTGAAAGATGCAACACACAGAAATGAACAGGTCTGTAACTTATGCTAAAGTGTTAGTTAGTTAGTTAGTTAATTCCTTTTATTCCTATTGGGAACATAGGGCTGATATAAAGCTCCTCCACCTCACTCGGTTTTGGCGAGTGCCTTAATTTCCTTCCAACTTTTACCATGTGATCTTGCTTCCTTTTCAATAGATCTCTGCCATGTAACCTTATTCTTGTTCTTTTTTTCATGCTTAGGGTCATCAACAGAGAATCAGGCCGGTATTGTTTTATATCAGTTTCTTTCATATTAGAGATTTAAGGCAGTGTGGGTTATGAGCCGCTCAGCTGCCCGAACCTGGTGGAGGGGCTGCCTCCTTTGGTCCCCAGGCTGGCCGGACTGCTTCTTTGCTTGCCCCTTCTCCTCAGACCTTACCGGCATGGGTGGCTCTACCAGGAACATACGTTCCGGCCAGCATTACTCTTCGGGTCATTAGGGGACTGAACCCTCCCACCAACATTAAGGTCTTGCAGTCCCTAGGGAGGGATGCTAAAGTGTAAAGAACACTAAAATATGTGAATGGACTAGGTAGAATACCAGCAGAACTGATTTGAAATGGAACCAATGAACTTCTTAGAAACATATAACTGGAGAAACATACTGGAAGATGAAGATTTGAAAGTAGCATACTTTTCAGCAAAACATAAAGGATGATAGAGTGCACAGTATTTCTGTAGTGAGTATAGCTAGAGTGTATGGACATTGTAAAATTCTCTTTGTAAACAAAAATCAAAGGAACAATCAGGATATAGATGGGGTCATTTATAATTGGTAATATATTTTTTAGGACAGTTAACTGAAGAACAGAAGGAAATTGCAGTATAAAAGAAGTTTGTTGATTTGACAAGAACTTACGATAATGTAACTGCTATATTATGTGATGGAAATCCTTAAAGAAAAGATATATAAGCACAGATAATATTAAAACATTACAACATTTGTGTGAAAATTCTGCTTAAAAAATGTAAATAGGAAATAAATTATGAACAGGTAATATATATAGTGTATAGTTGGACAAAAAGTGTAGTTGTATGGATATACCCATTGGAAATCATTTTATTCCCTTCATTTCGTAAATGACCAACTAATAACCCAAGATAAAGCGTGAGGTTTTACATACGTTAAAGAATTGGAGAAATTACAGTTTGCAAAGCACTGCCCTGTGCATGGCGTGGGAAATTGTGTCAAATTGGCGGAGTAGCCAACCGTTGTGACGAGAACTACGTAATGAAAGAAGTGTGTTATACTATTAATGGTCCTTTATTTTTATACCATATATTTTAGTTATCATGGACATATGCCTGGACATAATGTGTAATCTGAACCTATAACAGTGTTTATGGATAAAAGCATAAATTGTGGGTGAGAAGTTAACATGTCGAAGTTGCTAATTTGTACGTAAGAAGCCAATGTGCGTTCCATGCTTTTAAGGTTATGATTGTCATGTGTTGCGTTTAATGCATCGGTTATTTCGTTTGAATTAATAATTTTGGCGTTCGAAGAAAGAAGCACCATTTGAAGTGAAATGCTTGTGAAAACATGTTTTTTGTCGTAATAGTATTGTGTGTTTAGATTCTCTGTCGTGTAGTCTGGTTAAGGAGATTTTTAATTTTGGTAACTCGGCAGGTTTTTTGGTCTTCATAGGCTACAGAGTTAAGTTACAATATTTTTTCGCAAGTTTGTAGATCATATTTGAAGTAAGTTATTGTATAATGTAATTCTAGCATAAAAATCTGTATCTTTGAGGGGATTCGTCAGAAGTAACGAGAGTGTGACATAATGTCAAAAAACTTGTACTGAATTATAAGCGAAACCGAGGAATGTACAATTTGTGTTAAGTAGAACCTCAACACAGTGCTACATGCAAATTAATTTTGCTGTGATTTGCACTTGCTTTTGTGGAGTAATATCCGTTTCCAGGAATAGGAATAAACTATATGTACTGTTTCAGTCTGCCTATTCTTGCATAATAGAAGGTAAGTTACAAACCCATACCAGGTCTTATAAATTGCTGGCCCAGTTTTTGTAAATTATTCTGCTGATTCAGATATGCCACAGAGAAAATGAATACACTTCTTTTATTCTGTACTTATGTGCATGATACATGAATTATATTCTGAGTATATTTTAAGATGGGCTTTGGAAGAGGTAAATGATCACCAGAAACTCATTTGTGCTGAATGTATGTACATGAATAATCTGATGATATTTTAAGAGAGGTTTGTAACAAGACAGAATTTGCACAAAGTTTACAGACCTTAAATATCTTTTTAACAATAACCCTACCTCTGTTCACTAGTTAGTGGCATTCCAGTAGCATGGGTAGCTGAGTGTGGATAAGGTTCAGAAGGTTTGTGACAGTGGTCTAGTATCATAAGATATTCCCTGAAATTGCCCATTATCTGTAGTGGTTATTTTTATAACCAAGTTTGGTAGTTTGGCTGGCTTGAAAATGTTGTAGACATAATCCTACACGTAGAAACATCCTTTCATCTAGAATGTGTGAAGTTATGCATTCTTTGTGAACAATGATTAATTACTCTAGTTATTGTTCAGAAAAGTTTACCATTCCTGAGTTATCAGTTTCATTATAAATAAATGCTTTCAGGTATGATAGATATAAATATTTGCAGTTATAAGAAAGGTTATTTTGTAAAGATGTGTGCACAATTTTATGAAAGTTATTAACATTTTTAAGCATGCTTGGCATAGCAGTAGAAACCTGTTGTACTTTGTGTTTGCAGTCATGCAAAAAATGACTCTTGACTTTCAGAAAATAATGATCTTCAAAATAAAATTTGGCATATCATTTTGAAAGACATTCTAGAAGTTGTAAAATAACTTCTTTTCGGGTATATTTATTTTGTATCTTTTTGTTCTTGCAGTATATCTTTCTGTCACAAACTTGTTCTAAATTAACATACTGTTAATGGATATGAGAATAGTTTAATGATATATATTTTCTGTTACAGTGTTGCTAGAAGAATGGCCAATGAAATGGAAAAGAATAATGTTAAAGTGGGTGATTACATAGTTATCCAGAGACAGAATTACACTAAACTGCATAAAGTGACTTTGAAGGGTATTGTAATGTTGGGAAAAGATCAGTTAGAACTGGGACCAATTATTGGCAGACCTGTATGGAAGACTTACAAAATGATACCAAAGAAGAATGGAAAACGTGTTTTTGTGCTGAAAGAATGTGATAACTATGAATCCCTAGCAGAACAATTAAAAAAGGATGTGTCATGTGGATCAGATAACAGAAATATATTTGATGATGGCAGATCTCAGTTGCTATCTACAGAAGAGATAGTGAGCTTGCGTACCAGTGGTATGTCTGGACAAGCTATTGTTGGACAGTTGATTGAGAACAGCAAAACATTTCGGGACAAGACAGAGTACTCACAAGAGAAGTACTTAAAAAAGAAAGAGAAAAAATACTTTGAGTATATAACAATCCGATGGCCAACTATAAGACTTATAACTGAGGTCATGTACCGTACAGATCCATTGAAGATCATGGGTCTTCGCATGGATACGTTATCACAGATTTTGACCATTGTTGGCATACATACCCATGGTACATACATGGTGTATGAGAGTGGATGCCAAGGGCTTGTAGCAGCTGCCATGTTGAACAACATCAATATTGGTGGACAACTTGTCCATATCCATCCTGGAAATTTGCCTCAGAAACAAGCAATCCTTGCAATGAATTATGACAATGACAAAATGTCTTGTCTTATTAGTGTTAATATATATAGTCTCCTTCGAAAGCTTCAAGAAAATTCTGCATCAGATGAAAACAATGTTGAAGTGAACAAGAAAGAAAGTGTAATTAATGAGAGCTTTTTATCAGAATCTGAAAGTGACAATAAAGCAATAAAGAATGAGGAAAATTCTTCAAATGATGTAATTGATACAAAGGAAAATGTTATAACTGAAAAAGGTTCTGGAAGTGGTAGATTGGTATGCGATTCTTTGAAGAAGGATGATAAGGAGTTTGTGGAGGAAAAGGAAATAACTTTAAATGTAGTTCATGAAAGAAAGAGGAAGCATTCTGACCCAGGTGAAAGCATGTCAAAGAAGCCACGGTGGGAGCTAGAAACTGAGAAGGCAGCTGACTTTCTCAGGCCATCCAAAGCAGATGGCCTAGTAATAATTTCTCGTGAACACCCTTCCAACATTTTGACTGCTTTGTTGCCATATGTTGCTCCTTCAAGACCATTTATTATATTTTGCCCATATCGAGAACCACTTTTGGAAATATACATACAACTTAAGAGAAAGAACAATACTGTTGGACTTCGAGTAACAGAGACATGGCTTCGCTCTCATCAGATCCTGCCAAGCCGCACACACCCAGACATCTTGATGAGTGGGAGTGGAGGATATCTTTTGACTGGGATAGTTGTGGAATGTAGCACTAGCACTAATACACAGGAATCAGGTTCATCACTGCAGTAATGCTGTTGTAAATGGCTGCAACAGAATTTTTATTCATTATTTAATAAAGTGAAAGAATGTGGAAATTATGCATTTTCTGAAAAGAAAATATCCAAAGTCTACAATTATTATCATGTCCTTTTTTGTATTGTATACTAATTTATGTGTTTACTATGCTACCTCTTATAATGGTAAAACAGTAACTCATTGTTTACTATAATAAATTCTCCTTGGGCTACCAGCCATGTTAGGTGGCTTAATTAAGAAAACACCAACGTTTCAAGAACCGTCTTTGTCCTTGTCAACTTACGTAGCTGGTAACCCAAGAAGAATTTATTATACTTAATCGTCGTGAAAGCTTCAGATTATGTGTCACTGTTTCCTGTTAGCAAGCTTTTTCATGGACACAACGAAAGACGAGATATACTTAATGACTTGTTGAGATTTAAGTTTTTTGTGGAATATTATCTACCAGTAGCCCATTGAGTTTTGGTACATTGGCATTTTCAGAATCACAAGAAAATGTTAGCAGTTTTAAAGGAGAAGCTGTCCTGCCACATGCTATGTAGGTCCTAAGGTGGAGAGGTGGTATAGCTCTAAAGCTTTAGTAAATTTAAGTCTGTTGTTACTCCTTAACATCATAGATGTATAGACATATAGACATAACTTTCCTTGTGTGGATATTATTGGCAGTCACTAAAAAATAATATGTAACTGCTTCATTATGTGAAGTTGCAGGATGATAATGAAGTAATTAGGATGGGACAGTTTGAGTACTTTTTCTACATTTACCTTGAACTGAGGAATAATATGCTTCTGAGATTTGAAGTGTAGGGTTTGGAAGTTTGAAGGATTGTTGTCAGTATCTAATCTAGTAATGTTGGAAGTTGATGTGAGGTGAAGTGGGGGGCTGTCATCGACATAAATGAGGAATACTTTTTGTCCGGTTGAGCCATGGCAGTGATTTTTATCGTAAGTAGGCAAACGCATTTGCTGACAAGTTCGTTGATGGAAATGCCTCGGAATTATATATTATGTAATTATGTATTTAACTTCTGTAACAGTACAGCGTCAAATCCATTGTGTAAAAGCTTATATTTGAGGTTCAGTGAAAGTGTCGATTGAGGTCTTGCGTTTTGTTAAGCGGCGTCTTTTTATGGAAGCGATGCGTTTCTCCAAAACGTTTGTAATCACGTCCAAGACTACTGGCGTCACAACTCAGAAGACTGTAATCAACATTCTGTGCAATTTCTTCGTAGTTCAAGATTACCCTTTGGTGTTTGTCATAAGTTTGCTGCCGGAAATTCCCATTCGTGCACATTTCGTTATGAATGTGTACAGTTTTGTCCGTTTAGGTTGGTAGATAGATTATGTGGTTGCAGTTTGGCTTCGTGACGAAAGTCATATGCAAAGAAATTAGAGTGGGTCATGACAATGTCGACCGGCATTTGTGTGTAGCCTTGGTGGTAATGTGAGAAGGTAATTCGTACTGCAATTTTTCGTTAGTACCTGGTGGAAGGATAGAAGAACAAAACGCAAGCGAAAAAGTGAGTGTCATTATTTGATTCTAAGTGTAGTTTATTTTCCGATGTTGACCAAGTTATCAATATACCTTGTACCAGTTTACCTGTGGGGTTAGTGTCATTGACATGGACTCTAAAACAAAACAGATCACAGTATTATATTTTTATTCGTTGTGTAACCAATTAATTTTTTAGTATTTACCACTATTTTTAAATAACGTGTGAGGACGTAATCGTATGAAAAAGTGACAAGTGTCCGCAGGATATTATGCAGCGTTACATACTTTGTCCGTGGACATGCACTAGAGGCTTTAGTTATTTCGTGTGTGTCCGTATAAAATAAAATAGATATATTTAAAAAATAACACCCAGTAGCATATGGTGATTCCACTCTGGGACTTGCAACTGTAGTTTATCTTTTCTTGGCATGAACATTTAACATTTACAAGGTTTATTGAAATTACGCCCATTGTGACGCGTTGTATGGTAATATAAACCATCCCTATTTTAGTCATTGTATAAAATGTTAGACATTAAGTCAATTGGACCTTGGTTATTGCAGGAGTATCAGTAACTTACGTGTTACTATGGCATCATAAATTGAAGCACCATAAATTTCAGAAAACAGTTGATTGCGTCTAATAATTGGCCTTATGCAAGACTAGTATATTTATGATAATTATATATTTTATAAACTCCAGCATTGATAGGGTTTGATTCCTGGCTTTTATAACATATTACCTGCTTGCCACTTGCAGTCTTTTGAGCTGTAATGCAACATTCTTGAATATGGTTACTAACATTGGTAACCTCCTAGAAGACTGTATGGGATCACAGTTTAGAAGATCACAGTCAAAATTTTCACCAAGAACATTAGTTTCAAATATACTTCTGTTAGCAACCAGAATGCCTGAGGAGGCTACCCAAAATCCTATGTAATAGATATTTACCTCACGGATAAAACCTGCCAAGGTCTGGAATGCTTCAAAGTTGACCTGTACACCCAGACTAGTAACAAATTTTGTCACATTAGTAAAACGACATTACATAGTATACAAAACATGTATATTCATGTATCCACCTTATTAATTTGTATTTTAGAAGATGTTTTACAAAACAAAACCAGACATGCAGTTGAATAAAAGGCACAATAGGTATCATTAAAATTACATATAGTTGTAAACAACTCCCAGAAGTTAATTTTTATTTAGATGTGGTACACTGGCTCCTATTTCCTTTTGTCTGTGATTGAATTTTATAATATGTTATGGATTCTTTGGATAAACTGGTATTGAAACAATTCCATGCTGAAGGCTAATTCCAGAGGAAGATTCCTAGCTAAGCAGAAGTTGCAGGACAACCCAGTTTCTTGTACAATGACCACATTTTATTTACAAATGCCATAGTGCAGAACCTATTGTAGGAAGGTAGCTCAGCTAGTCAAGAAATTTCTCCCCCCTTTTTAACCCAAAGTTGATTTCCAACTAACTACTGTAGTCTTACTTGAATTAAGAATTAATGACAATAGTATTAATAATAATCTTTCAAAGCCCACTCCCATAACACTTGCAGTGCATTCCAATGATGGATTCAATGTCCATAAGATAATCCTCCAGAGAGGAGGCATTCAACAGTCAGAAATTCAAAATAACAAAATATGTAATTGAAAAAGTTTCCCTGAAAAGCATCAAAGTTAAGTACATGAATCTGTCCAAATTACAACAAAAGGGGTTTCAAGTTCCAGGATAAAGGGGTGTTCAAGATTATAGGGTATTGTGGACATGTAAAATTGTAGGATATTCGCCGGTTGCAATTAAAAGTGTCCAATATAAAGGAGTGTCCAACTTGAGGGGTTTTACTGTAATAACAATAACAGTTTCTTGTAGTTACGAAAACTTATAACAGATGGCGCTGTGTTCCTTATGTTTCTGGTGTCACCTGGTGTACGATCGGTACACTTACGTGTGTGTGTGCGCATCAAGTGACGGATTTGGACGCAGCTGAGTTCTGTTCCAACACATTATGGGAGTGGAAGTTATGGGCGTTGTGGGGTGTGTTACGTCATAAAAGGCGTTAACAGCCGGTTTTAAAATATGACTACACACGCACACTGTTGTGCTGCATATCCTAAACCTCGCTGCATTAACCGTTCACACCAGGTTTTGGCACAATGTCTATCACTGTAATACAGTATATGTCCGGGAACAGATGTATTTCATCATAAACCCATAGACATGCGTAAACTATATGGAAGGTAGAGTGGCTGAACGAAATGCCAATCACGACTGCCTAGTACCTGCAGTCAACGTTCCCCGTTTTAGGGACATTACGAATGGTGTTTCACTGCTCGAAGCATGGTCAGTCTGTACCATAAGCCCTACACAACCTTCTTTTAAATATAGGAGATCTGACAGATTGTACAGTGTAAAACCTCCCACCAGACAAGATACAAGACATCCTCATCGTCATCATCAAATTAACATCCACGAAAGACCACCAGTCCAATTCTACAACAGCCCGATATCTACGGAATACACAACCCCCACACACACACCACATTGCATTAACCAGATAGGTCCACTATGACCACGGCAGTGGTAAAGTTCACCAGCCGAAAAATGGTTTTATACAGTAGAAGTTCCTGTGCGTTTTAAATATAATCCTTAATCACAAATATAACAGTTCCTATAGGGAAGTCCTGTGTATGTTATTCAGTGAACTAATGTCGACAGAAATTTGTGTGCTGTGGCTGTGCTAATAATTGCAAATACCCAATACAAAGTTTTACTGTTATATCTAGTTTTGACATGTTCCAAAATATAATTTTAACATTTAATCAGAAGAACCAGGGATAAATATTGTTCATTGTATTCAAGCAGGTTAGTGTTACGTGAAGGCGAATGAAGACCTGATTATGTTAAAAGCCACCTCAGCTTCCAAATAGTGCTATAAAACCTTTTCCTCTTGTTTTTAGTTACTTTAGGTGTACGACATAATTTGCCGACTACATAGATCTTCAAAACAATATATGACTTAGGAACTCTTACTGTTTGTTTTCTGGATTTTATGTCAAAGCTCTTCTACAATAAACCAGTGAAGAGGAACGTTATATTTGCACCTTAACAGATCAGTGACTTTCGTTTGAGGGCAGGAAGGAAACATGAAGAACGTGTAATTTTTATTAGGGGTGTATTTATTGCGATGTTTAATACATGTAATACCATGCTAAATTTCACTTTTACTTCATCGAGGTAAAACTCTGAATGTACCAGCTGGAGATGTGTGCTGTGGGGTAACAACATATTTAGTAACTTTGTCGCATAACTACCGTGCAATCCAACGACGGAAAGGACAAATTGTATGGTGGCCAGGTTTTTGTGCAGCGACTCTTGGATTTGTGTGGGGGGGGGGGGGGGGCGGTCATTGACCGGATTAGCAGCCTCACTTAGTTTGGACAAACTAAGGAAAGTTGAATAATTCCAAAACCATATTGAGAGTGTATGGAACTGGAATTAAACATTTGATATGATTTGGATTGGTTTTAAACCTTACTTATTGAATTTAACTTGATTTACTGAGTGCATGGCATTTGTTTCATAGCAGTGCTCATAATGGAACCAGTTTGTATTTGTACATTGAAGGCGATTTAAGGTTTTTCATTTTCTAAAAATCTTTTGTTTATAACAGATTTCAGAAATAAATGCAACTATATCCATCCATTACTTTGTTTCATAAGTACCAAAGAGTAATTAAACTGTTATTGGTCCACCATAGTTTTGCGTTTAATTCCATCTGCAATTACAAACTGTTTGATTTTTGCGTGTTCCTATCTTGAAAGCTGACGTGTAACGTATGCTCGGTTCATGAGAATTTGCGCGCGCCAGTTTCTTGAGTAGAACGAGCTTGGCGTCACCCTGTCTGGGCTGGTCAGAGCGGGTAGGATGTATCATTGCCACATGTCTGGCCAGCTGTTGTCGGTGGTTCAAGGCCAAAGGAAACTGCCTTGCCTACTCGAATTCTGATAACGTAGACATTTACTGTATGATCGTATTATAATTTCCGGTTTGTGTTTCCCAGTGTTGTTCACAAAAATGGTAATGGTGTTACACTTTGTTTTATGTATTCCTTCACAGTGTCAGTGATTAATTTTATTCCGGTAAATGTGGCAACGTGGAGTTAAAAACCAGTTTCTTTTTTGTTTCCCTTGTCTCGCAATGAATCGCTGCCATGACACTTTAGGTGCTATGAAAAATATAGCTGTAATTGTGAACATTGCGCTTCAAAGCACACGTCAATAATGGAGAAGAACACACAATTTTTCTAATATTTTGATATTCTTGTGTATTTAAAATACTTATTATAACGAATATTTTGTTCAACCGCAATATTAACATTTGTTTTCGGTTGCAAGTATTGCGTTTCGATTTAAATATTTCTCATAGGTTGGTTCGTTCCAACAAAATGGCGCCAGATGTTGGATGCTTCCCGCTCAGCAGGCTGGCTGACAACTTTGGGTCTCGGGGAGCGGGGAGGGCGCCCGATGCTTTATCTAGCCAAGAATGGGTTCGGGGCGTAGGGGGGGGGAAGGGAACGCTAGCGGCAAGTCGCAAGAAGGAGAGAGCTTGTTAGTTGAGTGTTGAAATCGCCGCTGTTGGTTTTGTTATATGACTGCGTCGCAATTATTTTCTTCGGTGCTATGGCCCCAGGGCTGGACTGGAGTGTGCACACGCGGTCTAAAGAATCAGATGAGAGGTCAACATCAGTTCGTTCAGGTCATTGTGGAGAGGGGAAAATTATGGGTTCACGGCGAATATTCGCCCCACAGTTTAAGCTCCAAGTTTTGGATTCGTATCGAAAAGATGCGGATTGCCGTGGAAATCAACGAGCCACAGCCAGAAAATATGGTATACATAGGCGTCAGATCCAGAAATGGCTTCAAGTGGAGGCTTCCTTGCGCACGGCAGTTGAAGTTGCTCCTGCTGCTGTTCCCGAGCTGACGGCCTTGAACCTCTGTGCCGATGCTGCCAGACAGCGCGACGACAGTGCTGGGGAAAGTCGGCAGGCAACGTGCCAACAAAGTTCTGTTCCTTGTAGTGAGAAGACCAATCATCCTACGCGAGTGACTTTGTTCCCTCGTATCAAAGTCGAAGTTTCCGAGCCACAAACTGAACAAAAAGGGGTGAGAGTAAGTTTATTTCCCAGTGTTAGAGTTGAGGTTTCTAAATCTGAAGAAGCGGTTAGGGTAAAAGAGGAAGAAATCTGGGAGGAAGACGATATGGATGAAATGAATGCGTCGAACCCAGAAACGGAACAAGCATTGGATTTCACTTGTGCTACCCTCAGTAGAAGACGTTCATTTTCTCTTCAGTTTAAACTTGAGGTTTTAAATGCATTCCATTCTGATAGATCTTGCCATGGAAATCAAAGAGCCACAGCAAGGAAGTTTGGAATTAACCGTCGTCAGGTCCAAAAGTGGCTTGGGCAAGAACCGGAGCTTCGAGGTGAAGCAGCATTTCGAGGTGGTCTCTATAGACAGAGGTTAGGGAGGTTGCTAGATTCAGAAGAGGGAAAACGAGCAGAAGAAAATGACCAACCTATTGAAGCAAGGGTAAATTTTAACCAGTCCCAGCACCCAGAAAGCCTGGAAGACCAGTGTTGGGACTTGTCAAACAAGAAGAGGAAAGCAGAGCCTGTTATTGAAGTGCCACAATTTAAGAAATGGGCTACAGACATGGTTGTATTACAACACAAGGAATATATGCCTTATGAAAATACTGATGTGACATCTAGCATGGACAAAATGTACATCCCTGTACAGCCAGATGTACAGGAAACTGCACTTTGTCTTGTGAAAGTGGAAGGGCGAGAGAAGGAATTCATTGAAGAAAGTCCAAAGTTGAGTCACCCTGAAGTAACAAGTTCAATTGATAAAATTAGGCAGGAACTGAGCACAGGACCCGTACTTTTTCACTCCAACAGGGAACCCTCAGTGACACCCCCTCCATTTATACTGCCATCTCAGCCTCTTTCTATTGGATCATTTGCTCCGGTGCCAACATTTGGTGGTTTGCATCATATGCTGAATCTCTGCCGAGGGCTGGTTGGTGAATGTAAGATACGAAGACATACATATCCATTAGACTTTAAATTGGATGCCCTAGACTGTTACCATGGCAATAGTGATTGTCATGGAAACCAACGTGCTGTTGCCAGCAAGTTTGGTGTCCATCGACGTCAGATTCAGAAGTGGCTCCAGCAAGAAACTCAGCTGCGTCAGAGGAGTACTAGTGCACACGTATTCAATATGTTTAGGTGAAATTAAACAATTCAGGTATTTGTATTAAGTAGTCTTGTTAAGAAATTTACTGTATTTTTATGGATAATTTATAATCAGCCCTCAAAATTATTTATGATTTTATGGAAAAAATCTATTTGTATAATAGAAATTAGAACCTGAAGTCTTATGACATTTTGTATGAAGAAATACCTGTACAATACTGAAATTATTTTTTACTGATTTACAAGATTCCTAATCACTTATGCTGGATGTAACATTGCTTATACAGGGTGATTCATTAATCTTAAAAAACAATTACATAGAGAAGCATTTGATATTAGCTGTGCTGTTGATAAAGTATTGTTAAGTAGCTGAAAGAGACAAAGAAAAAAGAATGGAAACTTGTGGTATTATATACTTTATAACAACTTTTGAAAAAACAACCCTAAATACCCTAATACAGGCAGAAAACAAAATTCCTGCCTGATGGTAACTGAAAGCTGGGTCATGTTAATGAATGACCCCAACTGTATGAAGTTTATATAGTGGAATATCTATAAGGCAGTACCCAAGCTGTTTTTTGCCCACAGTGCTGATGGTATATATATATATATTTCAGTATTCTGGTTTACTCCTCATTATTATAATTTTCAAACCTGTGGTGCCAAGAACTCTGAAAATTTGTTACCTTTCCAGAAAACACTGTGAGTCACAAATTTTCCGATATAAAACTTCAGATCACTTATTGTTCATTGAACAAATTAGGTAGCATTGTGTCATGTACTTGTATGAACAGATTCTTTTATTGGCTAATTATTTAATTGATTGACAAGTAGTTCATTGATTAGTGATTTTAATTGATTTTAGCCCTACTGAGTAGTTCATTCTTTGGATGCTTACTCTTTCTAACCAGGTGTTTATATTTATGTATGAATGATATTTTTGAGGGTTGATTAAATGTGAGATTATACTTCTATGTCATGAGAAGCCTAATGAGTCTACATTTAATGGGCATAGGAATGTTTGGACTGATGTGCATGTGGCCTTCAGGTTGAATTTTAGGTTCGTTCTGATTATGTAGCATATATATTTACGATGGTGAATCTACAGTGCCTTAATAAATATGTAATGTTTGGAGGCTATTTTAAGTAATGCATTAAATACTAACAGATATTTATCAGATTCACTGGATTACACTATTTTTGAAGTCTTTAAGACTGTTGTATAGAATTTGTACTGTATAGGTTTAAAAGTGTTACTTGCGGGGATGTACAGAATTGTGTATAGCGGTATCCAAGCTGTGGTATTGTCTGTGTCAGTTTCCATGGTGTCTGCACTCAAAAGTAGTTATTTTGGTTCTGCTTAATTAATATTGGTTTATGCAGTCAGACTGCAAAGCAGGTCTTTGCTGGTCACAGAACATTCTCTGCATCAATGCCTACTGCATTCATGCACAACAGAAATTTTATTTTAGTTGGTAGTACTGAGATTGTGTGCAGTGTGTGTCATACTAAACTTGTTCCCTCCCAGATTCCAAGTGAAATGATGTATACAATACAGAACTAGTCTAAAAACATTAAGTGGTTTGCTCTATATTTTAAAGGTGCAGGCCCTGAACAGAATTTAAATGTAAGAGTAATTTTGGCCTAAATTGGACAATATGAACTGCATATAATTAATCTTGCATTTTCTGGTTTGTGGTACTATGTAGTCTTGTAGATGGTTACCATTGTTTTGAAGGAGCATATTGCCTTCATTGTCCACCATGAAGATAGAGGTCATACGTTCTTCCAAAACAGTAACCATGTAGAAGAGTGCATGGCATCCCAACCTAGAAGATTACAGTCCACAATATGGATAACTTTTTAGCATGATGAATACTGACTAGATAGAAAAATGTTTCAGGCAAAAGGTTTGGACATAAAAGTGTTTTATGTCACTTTCCTTTTATTTTGTGGAATACTGATCCTCAAATACTAAATTTGACTTCATGGGTATGTACAAATGAAATGCTCTAATTTGTGGCAGTGTGAAATATTCCAGTTGTGTTCTTTTATACAGTACAAACAACCAGTAATAGTTGTGCTGTATGCATTGGGTCACTAAGAAAATTCACTTTATTGTTAATTTTTATCAATTTGCTGTTCATTATACTTTTGTGAAGTTCATTGCCACTGGTCCATATTTTCTTTCTGTTAATACCTTATTTATTTATCCCAGTGAAATGTACAAATTAAATAATTTTATCCTACTACTGATTTACAAAATTTACAAACCAAGCTTTGTCATAGAGCTAGGTACCTTAGTCAGTATAGTGGCTGAGGGCTTGATGATCAGGGTTCAATATCCGACACAGGCAGAGGATTTTCTTCTAGCCTCTGCATCGAGACTGGCTCTAGGGCCTACCCAGCCTCGTGTCCAATGGGTTCTGGTGGTTTTTTCCCCAGGGGTAAAGTGTGGCTGGGGTGTAATAATGACCACTCACCCCTATCTGGTGCCAAGGTTAAGAATGAGTAGGAACTGTACCTCTTGCCATGAACACTTACATGGCACGTAGAGGGATAGCTTTACTTTACTTTACAAACCAAAGTTTGTCATTACTAACATGGAAAATATAATTTCATTGTGATTATTTCTTTATTTATACTATTGTTATATCATTATAGTTTTTGCATCAAGTGTAATGAAACCATATAAATTGTGTATGTCTAATGATCAGGATGGTTAGTACAGAAAACTTTGGAACCACTGATGTATATGTATAATAAAATTTGTGCCACGGTGCTTTGTCTCTGAGAAATTGTTCAACATGTTCTTGTTTTTACTATGCTGTATGTAATTGTAATTGCTATTTATAAGAACTGATCCCAAAAATCACAGATCTTGAGAATATGTAATTTAATGACTGTATACCAGGTATGTTTAACAAAATTGGTGTCTGTTGCCATGGTTAATGGGAAATTTTGTGTTCATCAGCCTCATTCATTCATACAATGATGTGTTCTGGATATTGGAGTTCGTACAGTTGTTTAATATAATATTCTTAATTAGTTAGATGATTTTAATATTGTAACAAGGTAAACTGTAATAATCTATGGTTTTCATTCTCTTGAGACTTTGAGACCATGTGCAGGTGTTGATAATTTTAAGCATATAGGAAAGTATCCTGTTTCATATTCATATTTTTAAAAAGAAGTTGCAGAAATTGACCAATCAGAAGAATTTTTCTCGAGAAGATCATTTCTTGTGAAAGCCTTTATGTAATGTAGCTTAAAATACTCTAGCAACATGAGAAATATTAAACAGTTTTAACTCAGTAAGAGGATGGAAGGTACAAGACAACTCAGTCTCATGTGTGAAGATTGGTATAGTGTAAGATATGTAAAACAAATAATAAATTACAAATCCTCAAAATAGATGGGTTATAAAAATTTGGAATTATAATAAGTAAAGAAATGTAATCCATGACATTACAGAGTTTCATATGTACAGTTTATTTGTGTAGGATGAAATCACTTATAAATATCGGTTGTGTATTTCTGTAAAAGAATTAATATTGGTATGTCTAGCAAACCATTTAGAAAGTGGAGTGCTGAAAACTAGGAACAAATTATTAAATATTCTGATTATTACACTGATTACTGACAAGTGGGAACAGAAGTTATTGTTCTTTTGACCCTTAGACAGGTCGTAAGACAACAAAACACAAGGGTTTCTGTATTTTTTTTTTATATTTCATTGCTTCCCCCCCCCCCCCAATTTCCCTACTGTGTCAATAAGAAACCAGTGATTTGTGAGGAATGTATATTAATGTAGTGTACCAAAAACCCAGTGCCTTAAAAAGGGAGCAGATACTGATTTTTAGCTTGGTTTCAGTTGTATTAATATTTTGATAAAAATAAATTATTTCAGACATTGCAGTTAGAAGCAAGTGAATTTTCAGCTTACATGACTTCACAGTATACTCATGATCACAAAGGCAAATGCTGCCTAAAGTAGACCACAGTAACTTCCTTCCACATCCTTTCCAATAATTTCAACTGTTGTATGAAAGATTGTAAGACAGTTGTCACTAGTAGTCAAGTCACTAAATTGCTTTAAAACTGTATTGTTAATTACCTTAATGTTTGGAGTCAAGTGTAATGTGAAATCAGTCCCAAATAGAGGATTTTAGATCCTCAAAACCTTGTAGGATATTTGAATGGGTATGAGATATATCATACATGACTGCTGCAGCGTATGTTATTTTTTTCCTGTTTTTAAATTTCAGAGCCATCCATAAGTGAATGTTTAAGACTTTAAATGAACTTGTCTTTGTTATAACAATGTCTATTGAGAAATATCATAACAAAGTTATATGTAAATTATGAACATACCACTGCATATTTTAAATCAAAATTAAATTCATTTACATCTAGATCTTTAGAAATAATCATATAAATATAGCTTATACTTTTCAGTCTTTTCTTGGGATTTTTAGCTGTGTTGAATTTTATCAAATGTTACGATATTTTTAATGTGACAAACATTAAAAGAGATAACATTTCAATATTATTTTGTACTTCAGGCCTGTTTAAAAACACATTTTGCATACTATATAAAATTTGCAACATGAAGTTATTCATACAGTGCCAAGGGTGATTTTTCTTCTTCTTCTTCCCTCCCTTTCACAGTGCATAAATAGAATGCAGAATGGGGATGTCATACCTGTCAATCTGTTCCTCCATGTTTCTTCTCCAAAAATGGTTTAATTTGTTTCATTGAAATTTGAAATTGTTTGGAATAATTTGTTTCATTGAAATTTGAAATTGGTGTTAACACTAAAAATTGTTTGGAAAATTAATTTTATTTTTGTCTGTATCAATATATTAAACCCTTACATTATGTAAAACTAAAACTGAACTATATTATTAGCTCATATTTGTTACATGGCATGAAAATATATACATATTAAGGTACACATTTGTACTCATTTTTATCAACCCTCAGAAACAGTTTGGGTTGCAATTCACAGTTTTTAAGGAGTGAATATTATATTAATAAAATGTTTGTTATATCATTGCTTGTTTTCACTGTTTGATTTGTTTTGAAGTTTCTGTCCTTTGTCCTGTAAGGGAGGTTAATATCATTCAATTTACACCACTTGAAAGTGCTAATTATTAGTGAATATTATGTAGGCCATAATTAGATTTACAACACATGAATCTACAAATTGTTTTTATTCAGGGCCAAGTAGTTTCATGTTGGTACACACTGAATTGTTTTTAAAGAAATTAATACTCCAGTTAGACTCAGTGAATTGCTACAGTAAATACTTCTCTTTAATTGCGTACAGGAACTAGGAATGCACCTAACCAGCTATATTGTTGGATTTAATTTTCAGAGACAAGTCAGCAGAGCTTAAATATGTTTGCACGTTACTGTTTAGGAATTTTCCACCATACAGATGAATACAATAATGATTTGCAAACATGAATTGTATGAATATATCTTTAAAACTGAGAGGCAAAAATTGTACAGAATTTTCTTATCTGACATATTTTGATTGAACTATTCTCACATGATATAAATAACTGGCATAACTTGGATGACATCACAAAGATCTTTGATAATGCAGTAAGCCAATATTATATATCAGAAGATTGCATGTCATGAAAATGATTTTATTTGTTTTTCATTTACTGGGG
>NW_019060528.1:53936-73947 GCF_000696155.1 Zootermopsis nevadensis | reverse complement strand
AGGATTACACTTTTATACCTTGTGTTGTGCAAAAGGTTCTAGTCATTTTGTGAAGTGTTTAAGACTTTTTGGCATAAGAATGTTATTTATGTAATATACAGATTTTGTGAATTTAAATTTTTCTTGTTGTAATAATAAATAAATTTAAGTGTTTTTGTAAATTCTATAAATGTGGTATTTTTATCGACTGATCTTTTATATTTTATAATAAATACTGTCATAACAAGTGATATATGATGCATTCTAATTAATACACACCCTAAGTACTGTACTTCCTGCTGTGTCCAAGATGTGCACACATGAGCCATTTAATTTTTTGATCATGATTAAGTCTGTTTGATGACAGGAAGATAAAAGTGTAGTGATTTGTCATTAGATAATGAATATATTTCATTTAGATTCTTTCTTCTGTATCATACAAACATGGAAAAATATATAAATACCAAAAAAAAGTAAAAACAACAGCCCTAATAAATTATGTATTTAAACCAGTTTAAAAACAATAAAGACCAAAGAAAAAATCTGTAACTACACATGGTGAGATTAAATCATGAACCAACTTCGTGGTAGTGACTTCTTCTGTCCTGTAGGACTGGTTTGAGACCATCCAGATCCACTGCAGATTTTTTCATATGTCATCTCATCTCTGACAGAAATGAACATGTGTATGAGGCCCCCACCACAGAACAGACTACATATAATGTTTAGGTCCTCTGGTCATTATCATCATCTTGTTATCAGAGGTAACAGAATTTGTTTCACAGGTCCCCCATTTCAGAAATGGACTCTTGTCTTCATTTTAAAATGGGCCACGTGCCAGGAAGGTCAGATACATCATAATTAGAGTCATCAGCTGTAACATAATTTGTAATTCCATGTGTGTAATTATTTTGTCAGGAAAGTTTTGAAATATTAGAATATCATAGTAATGTTAAATATTCTCATTGTCTTATGTTAGAGTATGGGTTGTGGGGAATTTGATAAAACCAAAACCTCTGGAATTTACTTTACTTTTCCATGGTGATAAGCAATGCAATTTTGATTTAAAATTTGATTATGATATATTTTAAACATACCTATGAATTTTACATAAAATATAGTTTTGTGCTTTTGGGTAGTGTTAATCTGTAATAGCAAAAATTACACACAAAAGTGGATATTTAGTTAAAAACAGTTTATTCTTTAATTTCCAGCAGCTTCTCGGCATAGAAGTGAGCACATAAAGGAAAACTGATAAATAAGTTCTTCCCTGCTTTTGTTTTGGTCATGCCACTTTTTGGTTTTGGTGGTTTCATAGGAGACTTATACAATTTGGCAGCTCAGTTCTCAAATGATTGTACATTTATTATTTTCCTGTGTAAAATCTGTCACCCTTAGCTTGACTAGTAATCATAACTGATGTATATTTTTCACCATAGGTACTGATGAAAGAAACATCAGTGTGATAGTATTCTATTCAACATGAATCCAAGTGCCTATGAAATAAATATAGACAGTGTGCCTGGTGATGTCAAGGCGAATGTTTGGTATAAACTTAAACCAGCTGAACAGTTTCCTGATGCACGTGTTGGACACACTGCTCTTTATTGTAAAACTGATCATGAGGTAAGTAGACCAGTTGATAAATTGTTTCACATATTTTTGTTGTTGCTGTTACCAGATACTTACAGTTTAAAAATTTTCAAATTATTTATTAACTGGTAAATAAGTTCAGAACTATGTACTGCTTTCAGGTAAGCAAAAATTGTCATAAATGCCAGGAACTGAATCCACATTTTAATTTTAGTTTCTTCCTAACAGGTGATTCTAGTTGGTGGTGCAACACCTCATTCTTTGTATAGTGAAGTTTGGATCCTTAACCTTAAAAACTTGACGTGCAATCATCTTCAGGTCTTAGGTGAGTTTGAGGCTCGCTATGAACACAGTGCCTTCTTTCCAATAAAAGTAATCAGTTCTGAAACTAAAGAAGAGATGGTAACAAAATCAGAGAAGACAGAGAAAACATATGATTGTTCAAGACTGTGGATATTTGCTGGAGCAAATACTGAGGAAAACAAAAATGACTTCTGGGAGCTGAACTTTGAGAGTCAGCAGTGGGTCCAACTATCACAGAGTGGAGAAATTCCATCACCACGAACATATCACACAACCTCTGCATGTAAGTATAATATAATTATTCTGATCTGCTTGTTCCACAAAATTGTTGAGAACACTGTTAATTATTTGATTCATGTGAAAAATAACACTGTCTAGTATCAGAACCCAAAGATTCAGCACCACTAATACGAAAGTCTAAAATTGGTCACAATCCTTAGTTATTTCCATCTGCACAACACATCTCCGTGAGGTTCTTCTTTATCTCATACTAAGCATTCCATTTTACAAGGACAGAAAGAACAAGGAAAAGATACTGACTATAGGTTCTTTATCTCATACTAAGCATTCCATTTGACAAGGACAGAAAGAACAAAGAAAAGATACTGACTATAGGCATTACAGACTTCTACAAATACAAAACTAAATATTGTAACTAATATCAGTAATTAAGTTGAGTTACTGTTTGAAATCATAATTTATTCCATTTACTATAGTTACAATTAATTATTTCCTTGATGACAGTTTTGGCAGTTTATGACTTGCAGTTTTGACTATAGATAACTTCCACACTAGTAATAACTTCATATCTCAATGTATTACACTGCTACTTAACGGTCAGCTCACGGCTCACTTGGCACTCACTTTTCTACTTGCTTGCTCATACATGACATGACTGACTCTGGTTGGTGGCTGTGACTCATATTTAAAGGCCCAGGCAATGTTCTGTGGAGTTCTCCAATGTTTCATACACTTTGAGATGAGGCAACATCGTTTAGTTTCCTTCAGCACACTAGCTAAACATTCTGGAAGTTTCTAGCAATAACATGAGCACCAGAGTTGCACACACATCTTGGCGATGCAATTACAGCTGATGGTAAGGGTCTGCAGGGGGGTGGGAAGGGTAACTTGAAGCCCTCAGGTGACATCACAGCAAGTTGACTGTACACATAATAATATCCATCTTTGTTGGTACAGTGACTGGTTTCATATCTCTTGTCAGAATATCATACTGAATGGTGGCCCATTTTTATCATTGCATACCATTTATAGTCTCATTTTACATCAATAAAACAGTAAATGAGATTTTGTGATTCAGACGATGGTAGTTGAAAAATGGCTGTATAGTATGAATTTTATTTGTGATTCAAGAAGAAACACGCCTCTCTGATTTGCTTTATATGTATATCTTGCAGTTTTGGGTGATACATTTGTGGTATTTAGTGGGGGAGCCAAAGGTGTAGAAGCAGTGACTGATACTCAGACATATCAGCTAAATATGCATACTAGGGAATGGAGCATACTTCCTACCAAGGGACAACCACCGAGGTCTCGACAGGGCCATGTTCTCATTGCTGTTGATGATAAGGTATAAATTTTGATGTTCAAGTGAAATAGTAATTAAAGCATTTTGAGTAGTTTCAATATTTACATTAATTGACTAATGTATTAAGTCTTCGTAATATTGCTGACAGAGGCAGCCCTGGTGGACTATAGTGCAGTGTTCTGATGGTCAGGATGGTCATTTGTCCCAAATTTAAAATTATGGTGAATGTCAAAGTAAAACCCTATAAGGCCCTGATGACGGAGGCAGTATGACCTCTGAAACGTTGGTTAACATCGACCAGACTACACAGCGCAACAACCCAGAAGACGGAAATCTTCATACTAAGAATCGCCCTGATGACGGAGTTAGTATGACCTCTGAAACGATGGTTAACATCGACCAGACTACACAGCGCAACAACCCAGAAGACAGAAATCTTCATACTCACTGCTGTGAAAACCTCAAATCTTCCATGAAGAAATTAACACTGCATTTTTAGATATCCTAAGGCACAAGGTCTGTTTTCTAAAACACTCTAAGTCTTGCGACTATTTTGATTCTATACAGGTTAGCTTGTTCATGAATATTTATGATACTTAAATGTTTATAAGAAACTGTAAAGATAACCACAGGAAGTTTTGTCTTGGTTTGCAGTTATTCTGTCATGGTGGAATGTCAGGAATGGGTCTTTGTGATGACCTGTATGTACTGGACAGTGATGGGACATGGACATCCATTGATTGTAAGCATCAGCCCAGTAGACGTGCAGCACACGGAGCTGTATGCCACAAGAGATTCATCTATATTTTTGGAGGTTTGGGTAATTCTGGAGCTCTCAGTGACATGTGGAGACTTCATGTGGGTGAGTCAAAATGAACTGTGCTGTAAAATGTAATGTTAATAATTTAGTCTGTTCTGTATAGCTTAGTGTAGAATAGAATAGAATTTATTTTCATTCCATAGATCCTTCATAAGCCTAAGCTGGGGATGTAGAACATGTCATAGCTTGAATACAATACTTTTTTCTAATACAAATTACATAGTTATGACAGTAATTTAGAATCAACTGCAGTATTATTGCAAAAATAATTACACAAGAAAGCATACCCACCATTGCTTACATATTTTTATAACAGCTGAGAATTTTTGGTTGAGGTAAATTCTTCTGTGGAGTAGGAGTGAGGTACAAGATATTCTTTTAGTGCTAGCTTGAAGTTTTTATATCATGATAGTGACTTTTTATAGTGGAGGGGGGGAGAGATTGACAGCAATCCTGGAGGACAAAGAAAGAGGGGCCACCCAAAGCTCAGATGGGTTGATGGAGTGGAGGGATGCAAGGGTGTTGGGATGCAGAAATTGGAGAGTGGTGGCGCGAGACAGAGACAGATGGCGGAGGGTCGTTGAGGAGGCCAAGGCTCACACCGGGCTGTAACGCCAAAAAAGAAGAAGATTATTTGAATAGCTTAATTCCAGTATAGTAAACTCCTTTTTGATATTTATTGGCTTTAGTGTATGGCATATGAAGGTTAGATCTGTATCTTGTACTTATAATTTGGGTATCTGAGTTTGTTTGAATTTTTCTATGTTGTCCACTACAAATGATTCCTTATCAATTTCAGACACATTGGTATGGGAAGAAGTCACTGTGAGTGGTTCAGTGCCTCCAAGGAGGTTGGATTTTGCTTTAGTTTTAGTAGAACTTCCTCACAGATTTGAGAAGAAAATGCAGGATCATAGTCAAGGTGACGGTGAGGTTGAAAAAAAAGAAAGAGAGTTGAAGGAAGAAACTGCAGTCAACAAAACACCTGATGCAAATGAGCCATATGTTCCTTATATTTTGTTGCATGGAGGTATAGATGAAACAGGTCACATATATGATGACTTTTATGTTATGAGTTTGGGTTTGGGAAGTGACATTGTACTAGGCTGAAACATAACTTGTTGCTGTTTACATGAAATAATTTACTTCTTACAAGAACATATCATCAAAACACATTTCACTGTTCAAAATTCAGTCAAATTTTGTTGTACAACAGTTGTAACTTATTCATTTTAACATTCATATGTAAAGACTTTCATGGGGAGATTTACAGCCTTGTTCTTTAAGGCATCATTGTGTTGGTTTTTTTTCACCTTCTCACAGATATCTCAGTTTTGTAACATATCAGTAAATTAATTTTGCTACTTGAAAGTTTGGTCTTTGTCATATACTTTAGAAGGTGATTAACTTTATAATGTTTATGTAATGTAAAATTCTTCATTTTAAAAAATGTGATAGCTGTCAATTTTTAAAGTCTTTTGTTTTATTGCCAGTTGTTCATTATGCTCAAAATATGTAATATTTTGTAAGACATTTATCTGGTAACAAGAATCATGATATATTGTCAGAACATATGACAAAGAAAGATACATTTGAAGTGTGAGGTTCTCACGGTAGTGAAGATGTCTTGTGGTTTATTTAATAGTGATGTCAATAGCACATACTATATGCCACTTAATGATAGGATGATTAATGAATGATAAATACGAAAATATACGAAAAGAACCTGTAATGACCAAATTTAAGGAATGCCAAAAGTTGCAACCACCTACAAGACCACATGGCATCACAATCTTGAAGACCACAGTTGACGATAATACATTTGTTGATGCATGTTATAATAAATTTAGTGCCAGATATTACTGGCTGTATGTGAGGTGGATACTGTTCCTCAGATATTCAGATATACTATTTAAGTTATGCCAGCCACAGTAGCCACGCAGTCTGAGGCACGATCCTCGTACGCCTGACTGACCGTGGGTTCGAGTCTCACTTAAGGCATGGATGTTTGTCCACTACCAACCCGCACTGGCCAGCGTGGTAGTGTATGGCTAAAATCCCCAAATGGGAGACCTATGTCCAGTAGTGGACATTGAGAGGTTGAAGGAAAAAGAAATTTATGTTATCTGTGGCTGAAAACCACCGATAGTCCTCTTACTGTTCTGTATTTATAACTCTCAAAACCTTGGTCATAAAACTCCATGGAAATTCTCAATTAAATAAAGTGCCAAGGAAATCATTTTGACATAAAAAGGATGAAGTAGTGCTGGTGTAGATGCTACCAGGAAGGTGGAAGACTGATACTTTGATTGATGAAGGAAATCCAGGATGCAGTGGCAGAGAGAGGAATGCAAGGGGGATCATAGATAGAGAAGAATGATGATTGGGAATTGGAAGACAATCAGTGGCATTATAAAACCAATACATACAATGGGACAAGTAAGTAAAAAATGGTAGATATCACATAAAGAATTTTGTAATTTATACAGCTCACTTAACATTGTTATGATAACCAAAGTAAGAAGGTGACGCATGAAAATGGAAATAAGGAATTGCATACAATTTTGGTGCAGGAGCCTGTTGGAAAGTGACACTTAGAAAACTTGAGAATAAGATAAGCAGACAATACTGAAACGGACATTAGATACTGGGACTGAGGATGTGGACTGGGCTGAAATGCTTAGAATTTTGTCCAGTGACAGGATATTGTATAAACTGGTTTAGAATGTTTGTCCTTAGGGAGATGGTTATTTAGATACAACTTTTGGTGACATTCCCATGTAATGTAATGTTTCTCTAAGGAATATTTGATCATTAACATAATTACATTTAAACCTAGAAGAATTGAATATTTGTAAGAAACCAGAATCTATGACATTTAAGTATAATAAATACAAGTACTTTAACATTTTTCTGTGTCTCCAAATTGATTTACATTTTATCTGGAATTTTGGTGAGGTATACTGTGAGCTGGGAGTGTATAAACAATATAATGGATAATTACAATTAAATTTTAGCTCACTATAAACTGAACTTATTCCTTATACTATACTGCATCTTAAAAGTACAAGGATATTTGTTTAGGACAGTAAATTTGAGCATAAATGTGGCTTTCTTTTAAATCTAAAGAATCATTTCAATATAACTTCAACTTGGGTTTATTTTGAGTAATTTTAATAAAAAAGTTCCTTTTATACTTTTATATAATTTATTCAGTATTGTATAAAATGATGTATTATTAAGATTTATTACAAGTATTTACACAGTATAGAAATGGTCAATAGTTCACTGAATTCAGCACCAAGTAACAGCTGTTAACTTCAGCCAAACATTACAATCCTGAATAAAGCCCCATTCACAATTTAAAATTTGCTATACAACAGAAATTGTTTTCCCTCATAAAAGTTAATAGTGCATGCTTATTAAAATATTAGCCATTTCAATAAAATATATAACTGAGACAAATATGTGATTGCACGATTTATATTTGCCCACACGTATGGCATTTGGGAAGTTCTTCTAACATGGATGACAGGAGAAAGTCTGTATAAATGTGGCACTTAATTAATGCTACAACTCTGGTATTAATGATTTATGATGTAAAAGACTCTTTAGTGAGATACTTATTTTTCTTGTTTCTTCCATTTTCTTGCTTTGTGGTTAAGATATACTATTTATACATAAATATTGCACTGCCTTAAATATAAGTATAAAAATGGTATTTCATTGTGAATTGGGCTTGGCATTCAAAGGCAACTTTGCAGTAATACAAAGGCTGAAAACACAAACTATATCAGGCACCAACACAATACAAAGACAAGTCTTTCCAATTAATTTAAAACTTGTGTAAACAAAGTAAATTATTTGTGTACAGTATACAACATTTTTTTGGGTAATGAGGCATACATGTTTCCACATCTTTGTGTAATTGTTATATATGATTGATTCATAGGTCATTTAATGATACTGCATCAGTTACAGAGATTATTCAGCATTGGCTTGTGATGTGTTTTGTGTACTTAAATCAATTCACACCATTTTTTATTATTCTTTTCATTCCTATGGTCAGACATTTCCATTATGGTACACAGTTAAACATCTATTCTTGTATTCTGTACCATAGACAGTAGATGGCTGACACACTAGTTGAATGTCAAATGAAAAAAGGTTAGGTAAGTTATAAAAATTAGATATATCAAGGATCATAAGCCTTCTTCTTAAATAAAGTTGCTTGACCAAGGTCACTATATACTGTATATCTGCAGTTCTCATCACATTCTCTTCCATGAGAGAAATGCTTCATATAACATCAAATCAACTAATGTTACCATATGTATGCCATTTGATTATGCTAATTTATTCAAGAGTGGAGTAACAATGAGTGCCTTGGGACTGTGGTTTTATTTGGACCATTATATCACCACTTCATATTAGCAGTAGTCATATTTGTGGAATGATGATGATGGGACAACCAAAGTGCTCAGGGGAAAAACCTGCTCTAGTGCCACTTTTCTCTTCCCCCCCCAATCTTACATAAAATTCCCTGAACTCGGATCTCAGTGCTGAGAAGCTGGCATCTAACCGCCTGAGCTGTGGCATGGCCTGAGATTATTATTTTCATAGTTTCAGAGGTCAAACTGATCATATTGTGGTTGCAGATTTGTCCCTTAAGCAAAGTGATTAGTCAGCAAGAATAGTGTCTTTCAATTTCCAACAGATCTATGTTTGTCATATATTTTAATGTAATTTATTAATTTCTTTCTCTTTAGGTATTATAGTCTTCATACTACAAATAATAATATTCTGTTTGTGATTTGTTGACTCTAGGAAAGGAACAAATGTGACCTCTTTCCCAAATTTTTCATACTTGATGCAGAAGGTAAGCTCCACGGCTTGAGTCATCAGAGCAACTAATCAATGGGAAATGTGGGTGTAAGTCCTGACTGTGCATCAGTATTAAATGACCAGAGGTTATGCATAACTTATTGTGCACATAGGTAATAAAAGAGATAAAGGAAAAATTTCCACTGTGCTTAGGTATTGTACCATGAAGGTGCATAGAGGGCATGGAGTACATTTTTGACCTTTGGCATTAGACAGATATCGGTTGTCAGTTTCAGAATCTGTCAACTGGCTACTCTCAGGGTAAGCGCTCCAATTTTATAAGGAACTAAGATTTGAATTCTAGCTGCCATTATACTGATTACACTGTCAAGGCTGACAGACAGATGTAGCACACAACAAAATATCTGTAGCCTTTAAAAAAATTTGGATTACACTATTTGAGATTCAAGCTTGGACACAAAACACTGTCTTAACTTGTAAAGTATGCTTAAGAATAATTCTTAGTTGCCAGTTGTTGGGAATATTTAATGTTTTGTAATGAATCCTTGTTAATGGTAATGATACACAGCTTTGTACTTCTCAGGTCAGGAATAATTATGTGATGTAATTAACAACAGATTTTATCTCTTTGTTTGATTAGTTATTTCATACCTATAAATATTCATCTTTTGTCTACATTGCTTTGATAAACATATCAAATCTGGCCACAGCAGTCTGTTTCAATCTTTTTAATTATGCATAATTTTCATTGTGTTGTTGAAAGTGAAAGAAGTTAAATTTCAAGAATACTGATCAGCAACATAAAATAAATCGTCCACATCATTTTAGCCACAGTAAAAACATGAAAACTTTATACCATTTACTTTAATAGCTATTGTAGGGACAATATTGTATGTCTATAGCATTATAAATAGAAAGGATTCCTCTTTGTATTGTGAGCACTTTTTCCTATCTTTTTGTATCTGGGGCACAAGAGGTTACAAATAAATTATCAGTTTATTTCAAACAAGATGCAGCAGAAACAGCTGTTATGTCAGGTTAAACAATGAAAGGGTTGATGCTAAGTAGAAAGTCAATGTTCTTTCTTTCAGTTCCATATTGAATTAATATTGTTTTATTGTAACAATCATTATGAACAAATGGAAGGCTGATCTACATGAACAAGTAACAATGCAAATTGTCTCAAATGTGCAAGTTTCTATTTCATTAAGTTTTCTTAATGCAAAATTAAACCTTCAGGGAAGACAAGAAAGCCATTTAACATAATCAGATTATTATGCATCCATGTTTACAGTGGCTTATAAAATACATAAGGGGCAGACAAAATGCACCCCTTAAAAATGGACTTGACCAAGTGAAAGGAAATTCATATAACCAAAATGAAATGACTTTATATTTTAACATGTCATTTATGTGTCTGTATCAATAATCTCCTTGCCTAAGAAATTTTCTGTTACTTACTAACTTCTTCCATAAAAAATTATAAAAAAGAATTGTACAAAATATTAAGGAAACTAATAATTTAATGACCTAATTTGGTTTCAGATATTTTCTCCGGTCTGCGATTTTCTCTCTCTAACACACAAATCATATGAATTATGCACATCTCAGCAATCAGTATTGTGCTTACATTGATAATTCAGTTCTTTATTATTAGTGTGCTACATGAACAGCCAATTACAGATACAGCATAATCATCCATATTTTACCAGGATGACACACTCTCAAAGTTATTCCCATGTTTGAGATAAATTCATAAATTAGCTTCCTGCCAGAGCCACTAAATTTGTGAAAATATTATCCAGCATTAATATGTTTGGTGCTCATATGCTTCCAATGGGTAATACAGAAATAACCATTACCAAGGTCTCCACTTGTCCTGCGCCTTAGCCACACAGTCTGAGGCATCATGCTTCGGACCGGTGATACGGAATGTGCTCTGGTTCGAGTCTCGGGGAAAGAAATTTCTCATGAGATTTTCGACCAGTGTATGGGACTGGTGCCAACCCAGCATCGTGAGGAAATTGGGGAGCTACAATGGGTAGCGTAATCCGGTCATGAAAACTTGCAATGGCTGGGGGTTCGTCGTGCTGACCACACGTCACCCTATATCTGGTTGGATGATCGTTCACCTCTGCTTAGGCATGTGAACGTGAGGCCAGCAGCCAGCTAGTCGGCTTAGGCTCTCATAGGGCTGTTACGCCACGGATTATTATTAATATTAAGGTCTCCACTTATTGAAATGTGTTCTCTTCTGACATTCCTGTCTTCCATGAAGGGACTTTTTTAAAAATGTTTGTAATTTTAAAAGTTCATCTCTTTGTAGTCTCTTTAGGTACATCACTTCTGATAATTATCATACAAAATGAAAGCTTACTTTGTTGGGCATATGAATGACTCATTGAATCAACAGGCACTGACATCGAAAGCTGTGCAAGGAATTTGCTCTGGAGTAGCAATGGAATGGTATGTGCAATTTCTTGCAAGACACAGACCAGACAATTTAATTTATAATGGCTGGATGCAAAGGTGCAGGAAATTATCAGGATAACTGAGATGTTCACTCATCCACTGTAATGGTGTTTCCCAAGGAGGCTCGATACCATGTGTCATTACAAGAACTGGAAGAAACAAGGCAGTGCTTCAGTGTTGTAATAGGAATAAGAATAAAACTGTAGCTATGAAAAGCTATGTTCATGCCACATACAATTCCTAAGATTACTGGAATTAAAAAGACCACCAGGATGTGGCATAGATGATATAATTTGGAAATGCAAAAACACAATGATACAGACAGGGCTTAAGAAAATGTGAAGATAAAAAGAAGAAAAGAGGAGAAGACTTCACTTGTCCATGCAGCTCTTATGACCAGTACGTGTTCTGTTTCTCCTTATCATTCTTGTACCTTTTTAATAATTTTACTGGATTCGCTGAAGATACAGCTTGGTGGTGAGCCATTTGGTTAGAGATATGAGCCTTTGAAATTGCTGGAACACTGAATATCAAGTGTTTAGGAAATACTATAAGATAAGAACAAGACAGTGGACAGTGTTTCTTCTTTCTCAATTATATAATTTAGTTACCTCAATGTTATGTAAGTAGGTCAGATAATTCATCTCTATTGGTTAATAGGTTAGACAGTTCCCAATGCACAATAATATTTAAATCCAAAATGTAAGAACCTGATAAATAATGATGTTTGTTCAATGATTTTTTTTATTTTTAAGGGAACACTGCACTCCAGAATAAAATCTAAACAAGCTCAGGATAGTATGAAAAGGCAGGCTTCTGTGAGCATGACCATAACTATCAAGTATTGATGGTCAAATTATGCTGGTATGTAGACCTACTATACATGATGCTACAACAGGTTAACTTACGATTTGTCTCATTTGGGAAAACTTCCTGTATCAGATTTTGCAAAGATTTTCGTTGTCCTTCCTCTGTAACTGGCCTCACAAGACGCTGGATGAAAGGTCCTTCACCACGGTAACAACGGAATGGAATATATTTAAATACTTCCTCGCCACTCGCTTCCATAAGTTTCCGGTTCACAGCCCAAAATTGATCAAATTTGTCTGCAAAATTAAGCGCAAAATCTAAAATACTGACCTGAAAGTAGAGATAATCAAATGCAAAGAGAGATTTCTCTCTTGCACAATCTGTTAAAGTTACTATTAGGAATTCAAAATCATGATTGCCCAGCTAAATAAACAATAAGTGACTGATAAAAGGTTTACTACACAGTTTCTAAAGTTTAATCAAGTAAGATTGGGCCATGTCATGTATACTGAAAACTGATTATAAATATTTGCCTTTTCCTCACCAATGAACCACTTGAATCTCAAAAGCAACTTTCACTAGGCCTGTTACAGTGTTATCTGACCAATACTTACTGTTGAAGGTTGGTTTTATAACCTATAAATATAATAGTATGTGGTTTATGATTGTATGTTATGAATGGTATGGAAGGGATATAGGAAAGTAAAAAAAGGCTATGAGGGATGACGATAAGGAAAAAATCATTCCTTACTGAATATAAATAAGCCTGGTCTGCTGGTTAATATATATATATATACACAATATATATATATATATATATGCTGAGATGACATCCATGCAGAATACTTGATTTTCAAAACATTACCTTCTTTGGCACAGAGGTCCCTCATATAGAACATTGTTTTTTACAAAACAGTTTTAAAATTCTTAAATCATATATTCATATTCTGTTCACAGAAACATTTTAATTTGTACAGTTCTTTGTATAAGTGAATTTTTATTATTCAATCTGCTGTATCTTTTCTGTCATTGTGTTGGTATACAAATTTTTGCAGTATTCACATAAGACATGTTGTATAATCAGAATTGTGCAGTAAGTGATGGCTGGCCCATTTTCATTTTATCTGACCCTTGTAATTATTACTGCTTGTACAGAAAATGTTTACCATTCTGCAGTCCAAGCCACAGTTGATTATGGTCCTTTTTCTGCATACTAGAGACTACTTGACTACGGTGCTTAAGTACATCTGCTTCTTTCACACATGACATGAAGTGAGATTCCACAGCTTCCCTGTTATCAACATAATAATTAAAAATCCACATAGACTTTATATTTTCCAACTTTGGCTACTATTGTTAGAAATGAAAGGTACCAAGTTTCTTTACTTTGCCACAATTCCAAAGGGGAATTTTAATTCATAAAATAACAGGAAAAAAGAAGGATGTGAATACATAAATATAAACATTTCAGTGGTTAGGATTTGAGGTTCCCACAGTGAGTATGAAGATGGCTGTCTTCCAGATCATAGCACCATGTAGTCTGCTAGAAGTTTATCAGTGGTTCCCAAACTGCAAGTAGTTAGTGAGCACTTGGAGACATGCAAAATATTTCAAGGGCTTCACCAGAAAAAAACTGTGTTATGAAGATCTTTCTGTTAAAATCACTCTGTTTTTGTTTCAGATAATAATATTTTTCATATTCTAATTGCATAATCAACATTTATTGTTGAGTAACAATTCTTCAACTTCTTTCATTTAACAAAAAAAGGTTGTGAGTTTAACAATTCTCTAAACTGTATAGTTTATATGGAATGAGGTTTTCTCTGTGCATCCCAGCAGGTCACAGATTAGCTACCACGAACTTCAACGTGTGAACATAAGACATTTCACAAAGATGCCAGGAATGTGAACAGAACAATGGAGAACATTTCCAGCATCTGCTGTAATCACAGTAAGTTTTAATTTGAATGTGTTCAGTCTGTAGATTTGTCAGTTATACTAGTAATATGAATGCCCATGGGTTTTATGACAGGATGAACATCTAACCCTTCCATGTGAGTGGTTAAGAGATTAGTGGACATGTTCAAAATAACTTATCATGGCCTGCTTTACGGTACTATCAGCATCTGCCATGAGAAAAAATATGGAACACCTTTCAGGATAGCCTGTCTACAGGCTAGAACCTCCCAAATACAAATCAAGAGTGCTAATCACTCATATATCTAATGTTTTGTAAATTCTTTGTGAAACACTGTGTCTAGATTTCAGTGCTAGGAAAGAATAAGGGGTCATGTAAGAGAAATTATCAGAAGAAAATTTAAATAATATTCACATATTCTAATTTCTCAAGGAATGAGGTTGTGGACTGATTGAGAACCAATGTATTATGTACACTAGTATCAGAAGTACTTGTCCATGCATACACATGTTCAAGTAGTCTGTTATTAGATCACATTAGCATGTACAGGATGATAATTTTGTGAATTTGTGCAGCAACATCACTCCCATCATACTCCAGGTCAACAGGCTTGTTATCATTTTCAGAAGTTTTTGTGACAATGTAATTGGTGTCAGACAAAGATTGTTACTTCTAAATTTCATATCCTTAATTTTCCTTCACATGAATTTTATATTTTCAAAACATAATGAAACTTTGATGCCTTGTGATGTAATGGGTAAAACATTCTAAGTACATCTTACCTACAAGGGCAGTGTAGTAGTTCCTCTTCTGGAAACTTGTCAAAATGAACAGTAATATTCCATGGTAATTGGATATCTGACGCATACATATCAAACAGCACTCCAATCGGGTAATGCCTTCCAAACAGGGAAAATAAAATGTTGAATCCATTACTTATTTTATACACTGAATTTCTCATAGCAAATCATATAACTTTACATTTTGTATGTCTGTAATGAGGATTTGTAATAAGAGAAGGATTCTCATATATTTATATGGGATCTAGTGATATCTTTTTTCCAATTTGATACTGCTGGACCTACCACATAATCAATGCCAAACATGTAATAATTCTATATCAGCATTCATACCCCTTTCAGATATATAACTAAATGCCTAGTAACATTATACTGAAAACTGTCTCAATGTAGCCACTGTTCTTGAGAATGGTCAAAAATTCCCCTGCATTTAATGGAACCTGAAGCTTCATTACTGTGTTCACAAGAACCTACTGATGGACCCTATCATGAAGGAGTTCACATTTTCATGCCATATTTAAGACACATTAATATTCTCCTATCCATACCTAGCTCTTGTAAGTGGTATCTTTCCTTCAGGTTGTTTGATTAAAATTTTGTATGCATAGCATGCCACATGCTCTTCACATCTTATTCTTTTTGACTGAACTTTTGAAGGGGGCAAAGACCAAGTTTCATACCCATACCCATGAAGACATGAATGAAAATTATAGTTTTAACCACTACTTGAATTATGTAAACACTAAATTCAAACTTGGCAGTCTAGCACTGAATAATAAGTGGTCAAAGCATCTTCAGAGTTCTAAAAAGCAAATAATGGACAACAGTACAAATTTATCACCAGGACATCCTGATGCTTTCTTACCATCTCAAGGGCTGGCCATTGAAATCAAGCCACATTTCAGCTTCCTGTTTATCTGGATGAATATACCTAACAAACTGCTTACGGACCTGAAACATTCTATGCATTAGTTTATAATACCTACATGTTAGGAACATAAGTGAAGGGCTATGCCACTTTCATAAGTCATGAGAAAATTTGGTTAAGCTATTGATGGGGAAGCACTCGTTGACTATAAATTAGTTTTATAAAAATTAAATAACATTGGAGTCCTTATGTTGCACATTTCAGGTTTTTGGTGAGTTCCTTCTTACCTTATCAGTAACGAGAGGAAAGTAGCTTAAACGAGGAACCATCAAATAATATGCATCAGGGGCCTGGAGAGAATGTATTTCTTCAGAATTTAACTGAAAACAGACAGGTAATCGTCCCTCCCATATTTCTCTCAGAACCTCTCTGTCGTTCGCCATTTCTTGTAGTAATACTTAAAACTTTTTCGTTTCCCTTTCTTCCAGTTACCTTGTTTACTAAACACAAAATCGTCTGCTTGATCTTGAAGCATTAGCAAGGCCAATGTGCATTACCAACTACGTAGTTAATTACAGATTTTGATTCTTCAATAAACAGCCACATGTTTGTATTAGAATCGATCCAATCTGATGTTATGAAATATATGTTTTATAAAGTTATTTCCTATTCAATGAATGTTAAGGTTCAGTAATATAAATTTGTTGCTTTTTCATCGTCAAGTATTGGTAACAATAAATAAACGAACACCAACTTGCGAGTGAAAATAGTGTTACTAACTGTCATAGATAACGTATCTATTTGTTGCTAAATGTATCGATAGTCTTCAAGAGCAAATTTCTTTCATATTAAACTTTTACTTAGTTGTCTTACTTGTGAGACGTGCACCACAACGCGCCAACGAAAACAGTGTGCAGGACGGAAATCTGTATTTTTGTTTAATCTAACCTTACCTGTTTGGTTTGTTTATTTCGTATAGTATAAAATTGTGCAAAAATTTTAGAAGTAGTTTTGCGTCTTTCTTGCATTTTATTTGTGTGTACTGTGACACAAATAGAACTCTTAATGTCTAGTAGTGAAGAGGAGGAATTCTTGGTCCATGTGGAATTTAATGGCATGTTGGAGAAGGACGTTCTTGATAGGTCTCCAATGTTCAAGATGATTGGTGTTGAAGGAAAAAGACCGGTAATGCAGATTGGAAACCAGGTATGTGTAAGACAAAGACAAATATACATATAGATTTATGAAAGTTAAATTTCTTACATAGTTATAGTAGGCAAGATTTTGATAATTATATAAACATGAGACTGTCAAATTGCCAAGATGAGTTCTGGTAATGGGTAAAGTGTACAATAGTCTTTAATTTCCCACGTTGCCATGTTCCAGGGCCCCTCAGTGTTGTTTCCTGGTTTGGGTTTATTGGGTCAATTAATTATTTAACAATGTGACTTTTGTTACTATAGACTTAAGAGAACATGTTCTATTGCAATTACTACTCCATTTTGTATTATATATTAAATAACTTGTGTAACTTATTTAGTATTATATATGTCTGAGTTGAATACTTTTTCTTCTTCTACACCTTTGTCAAATTAATCCTTTCTAGTATTGCCAGGTTAATGAATTCAAGAGATTACAAAGTGTTAGATACATAGTTTGGAAGAGGAAACAAGAAATTATATAGAATTTTGCGAGAAGAGGATGTTATTACATTTTTATAGAGAAGAGAGTTTAATTATTCTGTTACAAAATTGATTCCAAGTTTGTTATTAATAGTGTATGTATGAACCTTCAGGCTCTGTCCATGTGTACTGATAAACAGTATGAAGAAAATGGTCAAATATGGAAGATTTCTTGATATTGGTCATGACACTGCCCATATATGTTACAAAATAATTAAAGAAAATATCCAACATAAATGCAACATCAGCAGCATCAAGGAGCACAGAATGATGCCTCACTCTTGGATGTAGCATTTCCACTTATTTGTTGTGTTTAGGAGGCATCTTGTTTTAGTCTGGATTTGATCCAACTATGGGGACTGAGGCTGAGCAAAGCAGAATTAAGATATAGATGGAAATGATATTTTAAAGATACCAAATATTATTAATTTTAATATTGTTACATTCTGAGGACTTTATGGTGGACAGCAAATTAAATGTTAGCAGTAGTATAGTGTGCATCAATATTCAGTCCCTGTACATCTTTTTCAGACATTTGCAGGGGAATATCGTGACACTGTGGGGACAGCTCTTTTCTTTGAAGAGGATCCAGTACCCCCTGGAGGTGATCCTGTTTTTACAAGCATTCCAGAACATAACCTTCATTATGTTTATAAGACTCGTAAAGCACTACACATGTCAAGAGTATTTTTAAGGAGAAGAGATTTAGGTGAGAATATTAATGCAAAATGTAATGCTGAAGATGATTCTGGCTTGGATCCAGAGGATATTGGTGGGAATTCTAAAAATAAAAGTCAGGAAAATGGATCCAAACATGTTCATGACAACTCTTCAATCAACCTTATGTTTGAGGTAGAAGAATTTCCTCCATTGCATAGTACTGAGAAGAAACAGGCGACCACAAGGCCTGAGCCTGAACCAATAGCAGGCCCTTCATGGATGTCTGATCTACCTGATGGTGATGCTAGAATTTTGGGAACATTGATGGAAGCAACTGCATCAAGGAGTGTGACACATGAGATGTCAAGACTTGTAGAAAAACAAATAAAGGTTACTAATGATAGCATTAGAAATATTGAGACAGATTCTGACAGTGTCTCCGACAGTTAAAGATTTCCCTGAGAAACATGTGGAGTAACTTGTAGAAGTGATAACTGCTACATGCACTGATATTGTGTTATTCATTGTACTTTCCATGCAGTGCATTAGCTGCATTCAGTTTGGTTCCATCATGCCTTATTCAGTAATGCCAATATTGAAGTTGCTAGTTACAACATTTAGGAGTATCTGGAATTAGTTTGAACTGACATCAGCTAGTTGTATTCTGTATGATTCAACTCAAGAACCACTGGACAGATTTCAATGAAATTTGGTATGGATGTTATGCCATTCAAGAGTAGCCTAAAATTGTGCTTTTCAGCGTTTTACAATTGGTAATACCAACATGGTGGATGTACAAACTTTTGAGGTGGGATAACCACTAGTGCCACTTGCAGTAGGACCTCGCAATGATGTATGGTTATATATTTTTAGAAAATACAACATAGAAAATAATTCTTTGTATAATAATAACATGGATTCGAACCTATGATTATGTTCTTTCGCTTTTGTACTATCTGGAAGTAATGTACATGCTACAACCAAATACCAAATGAACATGTTCATTTATACAGACATGTTTCGGATCATTTTATCAGCCACCTTGAGAGAGATGAAGTTGTTGAGCTGCTTCACCCGAAGTTTAGCCCAAATGATGTGATCATGAAGGGCGTGGATCTGAGCTGCTGCAAGTGCTGCTGATTCTGGGTACACAACAGTTGTACACCCCAACCCTGTGTACAGAGAAGACATGAGGCCACTACCAAGAAACTGCAGTCTTCATTAAGGTAGGGAAATAATATAAATTCTTTAAACACAAGATAATATTCTTGATGAAAGTAGTATTACAGAGGTGGAAAATATTGGTCGGGTGCTTTCACCAATTGTAAATGTGTAGTATGAGTATAAACCATAAGACCAACACCTACAGTACTCATGACAGTTGATATCTTCACAGACTCAAACTGAGTATCTCCCAAATGCACATCTGATGTGAAGGTACTGAGATAAATCTCTCATTAAAACTGTGGCAGAATAATATCTCACCTGATGGTATATTTAGAGAGGACCATATGTCTTGAGCCACATTATCTGGCTTGACTGGGGGACAATTGATAACTGGAAAGCAGGCATTTCCAGACAGAACAGGTCCAAGTCCATTGCTTCTTCCAGCAACTGCTATCAGTACTACTTTCTCAATAGAACCTGGAAGCAAAAATAAAAGTAGCATTTACCATGATCAGTTTCAGAATCTCTTCTTTCTTGTTCTTCGACGT
>NW_019060528.1:31101-53769 GCF_000696155.1 Zootermopsis nevadensis | reverse complement strand
AAATTCAAATTCTTGCTGCTTCATCCCCTAACCTTCCATCCTTAAGGTGACTTCTGAACATTAAAGCAAACCTAGAACTTTTCATTTTCTTTCACCACAAATCACTAGTCAAATGTTTTTCATATTATTGCCATCAAAGGAATGCGTAAAATTTTGCAACTGTTCTCTGATGATTGGGGTCCCTTGTGTATAAAACAAATGCCAAAATATTAGAGTTGTGATTTGGTTTGTGCAAATAAACAGCTATTTCTTTTAATATTTTGTCTATGGACTCAATGACGTAACAGTTGATGCTTGGGATCCCCACCATCAGCCTGCTGTAGCTAATGGGTACCTGGGGCTCTTTCCTGAGGATGAATTCTGCCAAGGCATGAAACTGTTTAGATGTCTCCATCTTGTACATTGTATCATAAAGTATTACATAAACACCTTCATATTCTGCCAATATTTGGAGAGTCTCCTCTGTTCCCTTATGAGCAGATGTCACCCGTAATTGGCAAATCAAACCAAGTTCTTTGCAGTGTTTGGCAATTTTTTTACAGTAGTCTTCATCTGATGGTGAGCCCATCAGCACTACAACCTGGAAAATATTAGCATAAAATCAGGGATATTTAACTGAATTAAATATTCATTGAACATTAACTGTAACATATATTCCATTCATGACTACTTTCTGTGGAATAATTATGAATGTTAATTTATTTGTTAAGTGAATCATGATCATAATTACAAGACAGCTTGTATCCAGAGTTAGGTGACCAAGTTGGTCAGCGACCCATTTAAAGTTACACTTCACAGTGTCCAAATCTTCCTTGGTGACAGTGCTGAGATTACGGTACACCTGTTTATCTTTCATAAGCCTCTTGTCTCCTGAAGGCCAAAGGCGCCATGAATCACTGTCAATAACATCAGCCACCAAGATCTCGCCTGAATATAAAAGATGCATCATTAAATTTTATTCTTACAAAATATATTCTATTTGAAACATTTAACTCTCTAGCTGATAATTGTAGGACAGTGCCTGTACAATAACTGTCAGGCTTGTTCTTATAAGTCTCAGTGTACAGACATTACTGAAAAGTTTTAAGTCACGCTTAAGAAAGTTTTTGAACATTCCTACTCTGGAGCATATCATATGATATATGTGTTGAGCTCAATAACACTTTCAAAACAACAAACAGTGGCTTTGGAAAATGTGTGTATTTCATTGGAGTGGACCTTTTCACCTTGTTGAGAAACTCTAGAACTTGATTACCATAACACATCTGATTCATAGTGTACAGGCAGCAGGTTCTTCATAATTTTTTCAGTTGTGTATTGGGAGTGATTGTCATATGGAAGGTTATTTATGTTGACCACTTCTTGACATGATAAGATCTAGAATTTTGAAATTTGACATACTTAAGGATGCAATAATTTCCACATTCTGGCACAATTACAAGAATTATTCTGGATGTTTAATTTACAGATAATTGTTGTTTGCCATTCTGTGTCCATAGGGATTCCTCTTTGACCTTTTAGCATGTATGTCTGATCTGGGCAAAGGTTAAGGGAATATATCTCCTGATAACACACAGCGTGACAGTTTTGTTGTTATGCGTGTGTGATATCTTGTCACCACGTCAATCCAACTTCACTGTTACGATTATACTAGCTGCTTTAATCATTGTACAGTTAACTATTCCATGAGGCATAGTCCTCCTTCAGAACCTTATATTAGTTGTAGTCAGCTGGTCAAGAAATTCCGTCTTTTATGGAAGTTTTTATCAAGTATCCAACCTGGGAGACCTAGACAAAGATGGGAGGATAATATTAAAATTAATCTTAAAGGTACAGGATATGAGGGTGAGGACTGGATTCATGTGGCCCAGGATAAAGACTTGTTAACACACTATGTACCTTCATAAATTATAAACAGTATAAAGTTTCTTGATCAGTTAAGTTACCATTAGTTTCTCAAGAAGGACAGTTTTCAGTATAATTAGTTATAGTAAAATGGAACATGAGTGAAATTCACTTCGTATTTAAATGGGTCCTAGAGAAAGTATTGTTTTGGGATATAATTAATTTGATCAAGTTTTTGTTAGTTCTTTCACTACATTATATTTTATGAAACAATAATTGTCTCTGTATATGCCCCATCAGCATCATAATAATGTAACTATACTCTTGTTACATAACACATTTTGTCAAGGATGGTAAACACACAAAATAAATGAGAATAATGTACAAAAGCATTCAGAAGTGACAGTACACATTAACACTTTTCTTTGTACACTGGGTATTTTTAACTTTAATAAGTTTGCTTGTCAGAATGGTTGATTGGTCAGTTACCTAGCCTGTCTCGTATTACAGTATCAAAATAACAACCCCCCTCCCATTAATCCCAGCATGAATGCATATATATTAAAAACAAAGAACCACAGAATTTGTTTCTAACACAAGCAAAAGTAAAGTAAATTTTTGTGTACCTTTTGAGTCTACTCCAAACTCAATTTTCATGTCAATAAGGGCACAATTCCTTGTTGCCCATGCTTTCTCTAGCACTTCAAACACGACCACAGTGGTCCGTCGCATGATGTCCACCTCATCCTGCCCAATTGTAAGCCCATTCACCTTGAACTGCGCTGACACAATCTGCTCCTCTGACCACTGTGGGTCATGGTTTGCATCATCCTACCAAAGGTCACATAATGAAATCAGAAACATCATGAAGAATAATACACTGTTCATATTTAATACAAGAGTAGTAAGGAGTAGACAATTTTCAAAATGCCTTTTCCACAGTTTCTCTTACACCATTGGCCTTCATTTGCAATTACTGAGATGCAAACCTATTGTTGCAAAGTAAATCATGCTAAAGATATCACACTGCAGTCAGTAATTACTTTGCCATGTATTTTGTTAAAGATTCAAAATATTAAAGGAACATTTAAAATAAAAGTTATATATTTTAATGAGACCTTATTTTATATCATGTGTCAGAATTTTTGTGCAATATGTCTGTTTGATCTGAGCTTCATTTAAAGTAGGGGGTTATATTGGACCAGTAGGAACCAAAATTAAGCTTGCCTAAGAAGTTTTAGTCTCTGTTCCACCAACCCCCAGTAAAATTTTTACAAAAGTTAATTTAGAGATGGGAGGGAAGTAATACCTGTAATTCCTGTAATATGTTCTGTTCCATGTATGTCATGTGAAGAATGGATTAAAAGGCACTGAATATAACATAAGTAACAATAATTACTTTGTAAAATGTTTCCTGTAGAGGAGGACTGAAGCGAAAACCTTCAGGCACTCCTGGGTGCCTCTTCAGGAAGGACCCTGTTGCTAAGCGGCGTGTCACCCACTCAATAGGAACCATCTCACATTTTCTTGCTATAAAGGATTTCTCTCCAGCAGATTTCACATATGCAGTTTTGAGCCCTATATAATGCAGCAAAGGTATTAAGAATATAGCTCAGTACCTGACTCATTTTCTGTTGGCACTAAAATGAGTCATTACTTTATAATGACAAATTTAAACATAATTAACATGTAAAATAACTTGCATTCTTAGACCATAGCTATCAGTGGGCTGAATATCATGGTTCAATATACCACTGCCAAATTTACACAATTAATGACATCATGATCCAGCACTGAACTCTAAAAAGGCAGAATCATAGATGGGTAAAAATCACAGTCACACATTTAGACTCTTTGTCCATCAACTCATGAAATGAAAACAGTGCTACAAGTAGAATAAGAAATAACACTACTTGTTAGGTCTGTAGTCCAGATTTCTAAAGGAGTTTTAATAACCAACTTCTTATCCCAATCCTGGTCAGCCTTTGCTTTCACACCAGTTGCCCCCTTTTGCTGTTCAGAATCATCTCACTTTAAACAAAAATTCTCCATCTTTCTCAAAGTGGCATTTCTTGACATACTAGTTGACAAATAATGTAATTCACAAATTAAAATTTAAAAAAAAGTTAAAAACATCAGGTCCACAATGATTATACAAATGTTACAAAACAATAAAAAAATCAATATAATTTTTGATTAGGTCAAATATACCATCAGTCCCTGTACTAACCAACAGAACTGAGAATTTCAAACACCCTTCCATTAGTTTGATTAGAGATAGCAGCCTTGCCCTCCAGATCATGTGCTTTGATGCCATCTCCTGCAGTAATACGGTCTTTGCTCAACACCAGAACATGGCCTGGCATTGCTGGTAGGTCCCATACCTGCTTTGTTTTGCCCTCTATGATCAGGTGCTCAAACTTGTAATTATCCACTGCAAAGTACACACAAACACTGTCACATTCTAATTAGTAGCATGGAACAGGCATCCCCTTCTTAGTGCATATTTTTGTTTCACAAAAAAAAATCCTAAAAAGAATAATAACAGAGAAACCATTTGGAAAGTAGAATAATGTTTGTGGAACAGGTTGCTGTTTTGTTACAAAACAGTCTGTATAAAATGCATCACTCATGAGGAAACAAGAAATGCATACAAAATGTTTGAACATGAGCATCATGAAAAGAATCCACTTTATAGACAGTAGAGATGATAAGATTACTTTAAAATGAATCATATGTAATTACATGAACTTCACCGACAGGTTCCATAATACCAATGAATTGGAGACAATAGATTGAAGTCACTCCAGCAAAAGCATGTTTAGAAGAGCTGTCTTTTCAGTTTGTTTCAGAGTATGATAGGTCATAATGAATTCTTCAAAGGCTAGCAGCTGTGTCTAGTGGTTTAATGGAGAAAACACCAACGTTTAGAGAACCGTCCTCATCCTCAGGGTACTAAGTTCATGATAGGTCAACCACCAACTCAGCTGATCTCTGTTTATTACATATCACTTTGTAATTTATGGATAACAGAGGTATTACGTATAAATACCGTAAAACTGTGTCTGCATTTCAGAGGTATGCAAGTATTCCAGGCACAAAAACATCATTGTGCGTTTGAAAATTACTCACCAATACCAGTCATATCTGGAGTGTAACGGTACAAGCGTCCGGCGTCAGTTCGGCCTTCTAGACTACTAAATTTTCCTGTTCAGTCACTCCTACCACGATTGGTAGCGGATGTTTGTATTAATCTAGTATTGGTAGCGTGCTTATACTCGCCCCTACATTTAGCGTCAATCCATGGCAGCAAATAAATCACCTTTCTGTTTGTTGTGTATAGTCTTCGCAGATTTATCGGTCACGTGGGACGGAGTTCCAGCAAATCGCTAAGCTAAGAAATGAAAGGCAAGAAACAGTGGATCAGGGCACATGGGTAGTTAGTAAGTAGCATAGAGCGTGGTAACCAGTTTGTTAGTGACTGCGAAGTTAGGTGGAGTGTATACAACGTAAGTACAAGTGCCTTGTGAAAAGTATGTCATAAACTTAATTCTTATGCATTTTAAGGTGGTTCTGTGCAGTTTATCATGTTCTGTACGATTTAATTACTTAGAAGCCAACTTTTGGTTCATTGCCAGGCATATGCAGTGGCCATGAACATGCATACAAGTGGTTTAAAACACTTTTTGGCTGGAGGCTACAGTTTCTTGTGACTTTGTTATTCCGTCTTTTTTGACATTAATAGGCATATTCACTGAGCACATTTTTCGAAGTGATTTGCATGTTTTGTTAGTTCTCGGTTGTGGCAGCGAGTAAAGTGAGTAGTCACTCCTGTATGTTTTGTTTACAATCAGTGGCGGTCTTACGAAACGTTGCCATTAACAATTATCTATTAAAATGTAATATTGCTACTGTACTAATAAATGTAGCATTTAAGTAAATTCTTATAATAGGCAAAGTTTTATTGAGAGATTATTATTGACTTCTTTTGCGATGTACAACCTTTATCTGTTTTCAAATGAATGCCATTCATACTGTGTTTAAGACATACACTTTCGCATACTATCAACCACGTTTGGTGAGGTCAAATTCACACACGCTTATCGAGCTTGCAAGGAAAGGGTGTTGAAAATTACACGGAGTCGTGGGTTCGAATGACTCTATGGCCATGCGTGTTTCTGTGTTGTCCACTTAGGTAGTAGCTCTGTGATAATTTGATCCCCCATTCAGAGTCATGTTTAATGTCTAATAAATTCAATTAAATAGAAATTATATCACAACGGCAGAAGGGCACAGTTGTGTGGGTGTGAAACATGGTCTCTCGCTCTGAGGAAGGAACATAGATTGCAAGTGTTGAGAATATTTTGTAACCGGCTGGACCTTGTTTTGACGTCCGTATGCTTACACTGCTTTCATTATTCTTGTTATCAATCTGTTTATGATTGTGTATTGGAGTTATGAGAAAAAATGCTGCGGTGAAGTCCCTTTGAACAAAGAAGTGATTATAATATTAACGCGTAAGCTCTTTAGGGGAGGAGACCAGGTGGGAGACTCTCTGAGTGCGTCTCTTTGAAGGAATGAGACCAGTGAAGTATTATAAGAAAGTCGAAGGAGAGAGACCAAATTTATATTATAAGCGCGTTTCTATGTAAAAGCAACTATTAAGTAAATGTACTGAATTTTAAGTGTAGTTGTAACTTTATTCTACATTCGATCCCCGTGAGTGACCCTGAGTTAGCTGGAGCAAATCGAGAAGAGTGGACGGTTATAATTTGGGCCCAGGAGAGAAGAGGATGGAGTATGGAGAAAATTGCATAATGATGACTCATTTCTGAAAGTTTGTGACGATGGTGCGTAGTTGAAGCAAACTGCATAATGATGAGCTTCAATTTTATACTCCTACCCCAATATTGTCAGGGTGAGTAAGTCGAGAAGAATGAGATGGGCGGGGCATGTGGCACTCATGGATGGGGCAAGAGGTGTGCTCCGGGTATTGGTCGGGAAGCCTGAAGGCAGCAGACCGCTGGTGAGACCTAGATGTAGGTGGGAGCATAATATCAGGTGGGATCTATGCGAGATAGGAGTTGAAGGCAGTTGGATTTTGCTGGCCCAGGACAGGAACCGGTGGAGGTCTTTGGTTCGTTCGGTGATGAATCTTTGGGTTCCTTAAGCCATCTAGTTCGTTAGAAAGGGACAGTCTTTGAATCTGGACTTTTCAGTCCAGTGGACAACAAAGATGGCTTGTCTTCTGGGTTGTAGCGCCGTGTAATTTGGTAGATGAGTACTTATCGCCCTGATGATGGAGGCAGCAACGACATCTGAAACTTTTGTAAACTTATACCAGATTACTCGGCGCTACAACACAAAAGACTCGTACTCACATCGATGTGAACTTCAAATCCGACCTACTGCATAACACTAATGCGTCGTGTTTAGAGAGTTGCGGGTTCGATTTTCTCTCTCTGACCCTCTGAGCAAATTCTGGTATAGTACCTTGTGTATACACCACCACTTCCTTACACGTCATTTATTATTCGTTCATCACCCTGTTCGTTGGTACTGTACTGACGTATGCAGGTGTAAAAGGGTAGCTCAAGAAACGATACGCCAAGTAGGAAATAATACTGTTTTATCTTCTTCTAGTCACTGGAACTCTTATGTGGGGGGGGGGGGGGGGGTCCCCCTTATAGATTTTGTAATGCGGTTAGTGAACACTCAAAATGTGAATGGCCATGTAGACAATTGGGGGTTGAAAAAGTATGATGAAATGGGACTTTTCGCCGTTTTGTTAGCAGTGAATTACTTCATACCGACACTATGACCGAGGTTTTTAGTCTCTTGAACCGGAAGCTGCAGACTACCACTCTTGTTCATGATGGATGAAATCTTTCATCAGCATTATCCTCATGTTTACACATAATCATGATACCACTGGACGTCAGTACTGGGATCATATGTCGTGACCTGTCTGTTGAGTAATATTCAGCGTGATAATTGTTTTCGTAGAGATGACGTTAACTGTCTGTTAGAGATCCATTTTGCGAAGACTAAAGATCTCATATTGCATGCAGATATACGAGTATAAGCATTGGATTTCATATTCTCAGCGCTGCGCTTCTTTTGCGTTGATTGTTTTTGAAAGTTCAAGACCAAGATCAACACCTGGAAAGTGAAACAGAACGCAGTGTAAACGAAGTCACTACACACAAAGAATGCTTGATAAGAAGATGAAAGAATATGCACATGTCAGTGGTAGACTACTCTATGCGCCATAAATAATTAAAAAATAGAATTTCTTATTAGGAAGATGGGATATTTGTTTCTAACTTTATCAGATATAAAAGACTTTTCTTCTAAGTAAATATGACAACTGCACACCCGATGGTATTCCTTTAATATATGATGTATGGCAAAACACTTGGTGTGGAATCCTGGCTTCCTTCGACATGTGTCAGAATAAAACGACTTTACTCTCCTGCCTCCTATCACTATTATAAGGTACACAAAGTCTTACTAGGAAAACTTGGATAGAACTATTACAAAGCAGAAGGCTTGAATGATATGCTGACACTGTTTGCCAACCTCAGTTTGACTCCAGATCACGTGAAAAATGCGTAAAATACGTGGCGGACTCAGTCCGACATCGGACTGGAACTCGGATATTTAAATGTCGGGCTCAGATGGATGTTAGAATGACTTTCAGGCAAATGTTCGACAGAGAGGGTAAAAAATTACCGCTGTTTATAAGGTTCATTTATAGATATAATTTTACACAATATGAATATTTCAGAAATACCCTCCAACATTTCATGCAAAACAATAGTCTAGTATTTGGTGAGTGATGAAAATTGGAAATGCACTGAAACTGTGGCTGCTTTAACAAGATGGATATAAGAGTTCCTTTAGGCTTTCAAGGAAAGTTTTAGGTCCAGTTATCATATGACAGTGAAGTAGTATAAGTTTGTAGTAGTCATATTTTTATAATCTGCACAGAAGAATTTTGTATAATTGTATTAAATTGCTAATTCTGTTTTTTCTCTCTCACTCCTTTCCCATTTTTCTGTTTCTGCTGAGCATAATTTTATATTCAGCATTAATGTGTTTGGTTTGAATAGTAGTTTAAACTGGCATTCTAGAGATAGTGTTTGATAAAAGTTTTGTGAGGTCATTTACATGAGAACTTTTGTCATGTTATTATAACTTGCCACTGTTACAAAACTAGTATTCAGAGAATTCTGGATTCAGTCCTGAGTCCTCTGACTAATGTAGATGAGAAAAATTGAAACATTTCAGTAATGGCAACCAATCACCTAGATGGGAGCAGTGCCAAGTCTTTAAAATTGCATCTGCATTAAATTTATTTCAGAAACTGGGTAGTGCATTATAATAAGAAGTACAGTGTCTCACAAAGTACATCTGTTATGGCAGAAATTAACATACGCGTAGAGGCTTTTACTTTCATGCGCTAGAGATCCATTTGCATAGCTGATATGAGAAAGTAATGACCTGATCTTCATAGTTACATGTTCAGGGTCCAAAAGATACAGAGCTGCTAAAGGAAACAGATTAATTATTCCAGGGATATGATTAAGGCCTTATTAGTATCTGACTCATTTCTTTTGGGAGTCTGGTATAAAAATGGTATGATCTCACTGAAATAAAATACTGATTGGAGGTGTGTGCTATGAATTACTTTCAGGATCCAGTTAATTTGGGTTGGAACACCTGTGCGATAGAGTCTGGAAGATGGTTCTTTTAGGACCAGGTAAAAGAAACTGTTATGAAATAACATATAATACATATTGCATTTTATTTTTAGGCAGTAATATTCCAATACTGTTGAAGAAATGGCTTCTTCTGAATCAGTGAAGACGGTAATTAGCAAGGAGGAGACAGGTCTCACACATGAATGTGGTGTGTTTGGTTGCGTTGCTACCGGAGAGTGGCCCACACAGATTGATGTTGCTCAAGTTATCTGCCTCGGACTCGTCGCTTTGCAACACAGGTAATGTCGAGTAGTCTACTCTCCAGTACAAAATATTCTTTATTTTGCAGAGTGTTACTAAAAATGATGCATAATTAGTGCTATGTGGTTATGTAGCAATAAGCTCAGTGAACAAAGTAACTGGGTACGTGATGAATAGCTGTGGTTCATATCCTAAGATACTGCTAGGAAATTCAAATATAATAACACTATAAATATGTGTATAATGTAACACATGTTTTCTTCAGAGGACAAGAAAGTGCTGGGATTGTAACGAGCGAAGGCAACAATGCAAAGGCATTCCGGGTCCACAAGGGAATGGGGATGATTAGTAACGTCTTCAGTGATGACTCAATGAAGAAGTTGAGGGGTAAGCTGAAGTATGAATGATTACGCTTTGTTAAAGTAGTGATATAACAAGTATTCAAGGACCCAGTGACGAAAATTGCATCAGTAATAGTAATTATCAAATCCTTGCTATGCTGAGTTAAATTTAGAAAATGCCTTCGTTTTCTTGAATAGTTCTTTGCTGATTTATAATAAAAGAACATGTATGTGCCAGTTAAAGAGATCCATAATTTAACATATTAACATTTGGGAGCAAGTATTAATTGCCTAAGCATGACAGACAAATAAAATATTGTGATTAAAAATTATATTCTATAAAGGCACAGCATGTAACAAATACAAAGAAACGTGAAAAAATGTCAACAAGGCAAGAGCTTAACAAAGAAATGTCAGTACAGGGTGATGAGGTGGTAAAATTGGGCTTCAAAAAATCTCACTGTTTTTAAGATACTTTATGATTATTAAATGTGTAGAAATTAATTTTAATTTAATGTGTCATAACACACTTGTTCAGAAACACTGGGATTTAATGATCATTGTCGATTGTAATCATGCATTGTTGTTATGTTGTAGGAAATCTGGGAATTGGGCACACACGTTACTCAACAAGTGCAGCGTCAGAAGAAGTTAACTGCCAACCATTTGTTGTTCACACAGCCCATGGGGCACTGGCTGTTGCACACAATGGAGAAATTGTAAACTGTGGATCATTGCGCAAAATGGTGTGTGTTTGGTTCTTATTATTCTCATTTTTCTTGTACTTGTGTGAATGTTAATTATGTCTGTGGAAAACCGCTTGAGTAATATTGTAAAGACTATGTAAGATTTGAGGTTTTCACAGTGGTGAGTATGAAGATTCCTGTCTTCTGGGTTGTTGCGCTGTGTAGTCTGGTTGATGTTAACCAACGTTTCAGAGGTCGTACTGCCTCTGTCATCAGGGCGATGAATGTGAACAATAAACGGCTGCAAAATTATTGTTTTATGGCAAATATACTATTCTGTTTAACTTTTAGAGAAAAAATTATATAAAAATTGTGTAAGAATTAGTCTTTAAAAGAAGATTTCTGTCTTCTGGGTTGTTGCGCTGTGTAGTCTGGTCGATGTTAACCAACGTTTCAGAGGTCATACTGCCTCCGTCATCAGGGCTATGAATATGCCAATAGGGGGTGTGGGGCTAGGTTTATAGGTGCTGGAATGTGAATGGAGTAGCCTGCCCCCAGCCACACCCTATTGGATTATTCATCACCCTGATGATGGAGGCAGTATGATCTCTGAAATGTTGGTTAACATCGACCAGACTACACGGCGCAACAACCCAGAAGACAGAAATCTTCAAGAGTTTGTATATTTTCCATGTAATGCACTTTGAAAAGAAAAACTTAAAATTAACCAGGATATTGTTTATAATATTGTAATGTGTCACCCTTCTTTTTCTTATAGGAGAAAATTGTAAATTGATCTGACACTGTGATGTGTCTACAGGTACTGGGCCGAGGAGTGGGTCTCTCCACTCACTCTGATAGTGAGCTAATCACACAGGCTCTTTGTCTGAACCCCCCAGAAGGTGAGGTTAATGGACCTGACTGGCCGGCAAGAATCAAGCACCTGATGCAACTGGCTCCTCTCTCATACTCGCTTGTTATCATGCAGAAGGATCGTATATATGGTGTGCGTGACCCATATGGCAACAGGCCTCTCTGCATCGGGAAGATAGTCCCCCTCAAACTTACAAATGGTTAGAGACAACTGCTGCTTATATGAAGCATTTTAGTGACATGAAGGACTCTGGTGGTTGTGTGAAGAACTTCGGTTACATGAAAGATTCTTTCAGAGTTAGAGAGAATTTTTTTTATCCTATAAAAAGAAAAAGTTTTGCCTATGATTTTTTGTAGTCAGAAGTTTTGAAAGTTTGTGAAACTGAAAGAACATGGTGTTTTTAACACAATGTGTCCTGCTTTCTAGAACTACGTTTCCTAGGAACCATATATTTAAATGACTGAAATGGTAAAATCAACGAGTTGTGGTGATGGATTAGCTCTCTGACTGTTTACTGTGCCATGAGTCAGGTTCATATTCAGTGCAAAATGTGAAAATTTAATAGAATTTTTGCTGTGCGGAGGTGAATTTATTTTTATTTTGTCATGTCATTTTGAATAGGGTCAAATATAACCTGCCTATGGTTATGAACTGTCATGTGTCCATAACAACATGATTTTTTTTATTGATTATCTGTTAGATACTTTAAAAAGGAGAGCCTATACTGTATAATTGAAACAGCCTTTTGTTTTATTACTGTGCATGAAATGTATAATTTTTGCATATTTTAAAAATTTCTTTCCTTTTACTTTGGTTTGGACATTTGCTCCTGTACCAGGTTTTTACTATTCTCATTCTGTACATGTATTTAATGCTCTCTCTTGTAAGATGTTTTGTATAATCTTTATTTTATTTATATTTTGTCATAAATAACATTGTTTTTCTTGATGTAGGTCTGTGGAATTATGTTGTAAGTTTGAGGGTTGCGTACTTATATTCGAATACCTATGAAATTGTAGTTGTTATAATTTTTGTGATCTATTTTGTATTGCAGGTAACAAAAATGAAGATGAAATGGAAGAAGGTTGGGTTATCTCATCTGAGTCCTGTGGCTTCTTGTCAATTGGGGCACGGTATGAACGGGAGGTGGCTCCTGGAGAAATTGTTGAAATGACTAAAGATGGTATCAAGACTATTGGCATTGTTGAACGACCAAATGCCAAACCACAAGCCTTCTGTATATTTGAATATGTGTACTTTGCTCGTTCTGACAGCATATTTGAGGGTTTGTGTATTTTTTAAAATATTTTTGGCAGATAATTACACTTTCTGATAATGATGTTTATAATTTCCACTTTGAATTATAAAGAATTAATTTCTTACATGTCATTTAATACTTATCAAGAAGAAGGTAATTTCCAGTTGATTCTGGTAAAATAATAATAAATATCCTGAAGACTGGTGTCATGTTGGTATTACAATGTATTACACAAATAATAGTCTACAAATCTAATTCTTTTGAGCATTCCAAAACATTCTTCATGTGATATTAAAATCTGAAAAAATGTTATGCGCATTCTGAGGGGTGCAGTGACCAGCACCAAAACTGTCCTCTTCCTCACGACAGAACTTATTTACACCATTAAATGCAACCCAAGATGGAAAGGAAAATAATAGTTTTGCTCAACACAAATAATTTAATTTCTTAGAACAAATTTTTGTTATAAGATATTAACTTTTTAAGCTCTGGTGAAATATATATACATATATGTCTTACTGACTGTTGTTTGGGATGCACTGAAATAGGACGTTCTGTATTGAAGATAAATTGTGTGTTAGATTTTACAGTTGGCCTGATACCAAGCTTGAAACTTCCTTTGTTTTCTTTGAAGGACAAATGGTGTATTCTGTAAGGATGCAGTGTGGACGAGTATTAGCAAGAGAAGCGCATGTGAATGCTGACATTGTTAGTTCAGTTCCTGAATCAGGAACTGCAGCCGCCCATGGCTTCTCCAGGGAGGTATGTGAGACTTGTTTTTATCAATTAAAGTAGAATTTAATGTGATTATGCGTATTTATTTTTATAGAACTGCGGTTGTACATTATTGCATTCCAGATTCCACTTGTATAGAACCAAATGAAGGAAGTAATTAGAGTCTGACAAAGAGAGAATTTAAATATAAACACTTTCACATTTGAATAAAATATACATGTTACAGTATATTTTTTCATTGCCTCGGTATGTTACTTCTTTTTAATCGTAGTGTTAAAATGCAACATTTTTGGGAGATAAAAATCTTTCAGTAATGTTTATCTTACTGTTAGTGCCGTTTATGTGTATAGCATTTAAAAGTGATAGTGAATTTTCCATCATTTTGTGTTTTCAGTCAAAGATACCCTTCGCCGAGGTGCTTTGTAAAAATCGCTATGTGGGAAGGACATTCATCCAGCCTAGTACACGGCTTAGGCAACTCGGCGTAGCTAAGAAGTTTGGTGCTCTGTCAGAAAATGTGCTTGGCAAAAAACTGGTTCTCGTTGACGACTCTATTGTCAGAGGCAATACTATTGGGCCTATAATCAAGCTGTTGAGAGATGCTGGTGCAAAGGAGGTAACATTATACAGACTTACCAATTGTTGAACATTTCTTTTTCTTTCTTGCCCCCCCCACCTCCATTTTAGGACAGGTATATAATTAATATTGTGGGTACATTTGAAAGAATCTCATACATTTATGGATATGTACTTTTAACAGATCATAATTTGTAATGAGGTTTGCATCACAGTTTAAATCAAAGTGAAATGTATGTTTGAAGCATGTAACATGAGGATGAACACTTTCTTCTTCTTCTATGGCTCTACGGTCTGTATTCGGTCCATGGCCTTCTCAATTCTCCTCTTCCATTTGGTCCTCTTTTAGGTCCGTCTGTCCGAGACTTTGATCGAGGTTTCGAAACATCTTCCTTTTTACGGTGCAAGGTTGTTAGCCTTGCGACCAACCCCCAACCTGGAGGACCAGGACACCTGTCTTAGACTGACCTCTCCCCCTCGACCAATCTGGCTAAGGAGGCCCTACCAGTAGCTATGCTACTGCCAGCATAGCTCTTGGGATCACTGAGGTACTCAAGCCCCACGACCACGACAAGGATGAACACTTTAGAAACTATTATTGACGTTTGTCAGAAGTTTGTCTGTATTTCAGTCTCTGCTATTCCCTAATTTGTTGTAACACAATTTTACTTTTGTTATTTTCGTTTTTCATAAATAGTTCTCGGTAAAATACAACGTTGTTATTCCCGGAAAGAACCCTTGAGTGTACTAACATGACAAAAGTATTTTGTATTTCGTAAGGAATTGCTTTATATGATTTAAGTCAAGTGGGCCATCTTCATACTTGTCATCATTCGAACTTCACGTCACCCAGACTTGACCAAATGTTTTTCTTTCAGGTTCATGTAAGAGTAGCCTCACCACCTCTTCTGTATCCATGCTACATGGGTATTAACATTCCAACAAGAGAAGAACTCATTGCAAACAAGTTAGATCCTTTGAAACTGGCGAAACATGTGGGTAAGTTTTTTAAAATAAAAAAACAGCATTAATTGTTAATAACCCTCTCTTGGTCTGAAAATGAGTTGTTTCTGAGATACCTGTTCTTTGCTTGTGGTAGTTGTGGTTTATTTAACATTGCTATCATTAGCTCAGACTGTGTAGTGGATGATAATATGATTAATGAATTGGAAGGGATATAGAAGGAAGCAGTATGTGTTTGTCTTCAGTGTTAGAAATGCGGTCTCATAACTGCAGAGATTATTTAAACATATGAGGTACCGTATACCTATGTGACAGCTCTGCTTTTCAGGTGCTGACAGTCTAGCATACCTGTCCGTAGAAGGTCTGGTTCAGGCTGTGAGGTACCGAATCGCAGAGAAGAACGCGAGTAAAGTTGGTCACTGCACAGCCTGCCTTACAGGGAACTATCCAGAAAAACTTGAATGGTAGCAGACTGTAGCAGCCAGGCTGAATCCTTACCTCAACCAGTCCTCCAGTCACGTAAGGCAGCAGTGGTCATCTATGAAGCACGATATCCAATTCTTGCCTAAAATCTTCATACTGTAGCTAACTGAAGAGAGGATGCTAAAGTGTATGGTACAGACATAATGTGCTGTAAAACACATTTGCAAGGTTTCTAACTGTAGAGTATAAATTAACCCTTCAGCTGTTTTCGATGAAGTGTCTTGTGCACCGTCTCCATCTTACGTGGTTTGGATGAGATGCCTCATAACATGAATGCATTGTGTTCCTGCTGTAGGATTTCTTTTTAATCATGTGGTCAGCCTCAAGAGTGGTGCATCTTCATATAATAAAAGGTAAATATATGTTCCTTCTGTAGCTTGCATTAGTTCTGAAAAATTGGAAAACCGTATGCTAAATATATAAAACGCTAACATCCTCACTTCATGGAACAGAGTCCTTGAGAATTTAATAGTTGCTCATTTTATCAGTAAATTCCTTATCTTTTATGGAATCAGTCGGTTCATTATTGTGTTCACAAGAACTTACAATTGGCCACTGTCCTGAACCACATGAATCCAGCCCATACTCTTTTTCTTTTTAAGATTCATTTTATTATCTTCCTATTTATGCTACATCTCCCAATTGGTCTCTTCCCCTCAAGTTTTCCTGTGTGTATTTCTCATCTCTCCTGTAGTTCATTTTATTATGATGGCATGTGATTTTATGCTTGGAGAATTTTTACGGAGTATCATCTAAGGCATGACGTGATGATGTATACTGGTGAATGTTACTGTACATGTTCTGCGTCCATTTTATACATGTTGATTCATCTCCTAGACAGCTTTAGATGTGTACATTATGATCATTAAGGAAACACCATATTTTTTATCCTTCCCATCCCCAACAGGCAGAGGATTAAAATGTGTTTTATTTCAAGATCCCATCAAAGTTATTATTTTCTCTGCCTGTGTTAATCTTACAAGTTAAAGATGTGGACTAGTTAGTTAGGTGTCTACTTAGCAGCCATATAGCCGTAGTCATACCATAACTTGTCAGAACTGCCATAGAAGGCATATATATTACTCTTCTTGTATACACATAATCCATAATTTCTTTGCACAGTAACAATCACCAATAGAAGATTATATATCTTTACTGTATTGTTAATCTATAAAATTTCACTAACCATATATCTGACCACAGTCATAATGTAATTAATTGTAATTTTACTTTTTTTTAGCCACACAGAGACTGGGATTGTGGGTTCAAAATGCCATTTGAGGAATTTTATCTGTCTTGTTGGCCTTTATAGGTAGAGACCTTGCAGTGGGGTGGGCTCCTGAGCCAAGCCAAATATCTAACATTCGTTATTTAAGAATTCTGAATTGAAAGAAATTGGAGGGTTTAATATCTGTTAACTAAAGAAATAAAATGTTATACAATAATATATGTGAGAGTGATCTTTAGTTACAACCTGGAAAAATTTAATCGAACATCAAAAGTTTTAATCTTTATTTATAACAGAAAAAAAAGATACAATAATTGTGAAGACTTTTGTATTATGGCTTAGTTTCCTGATGTGGGTATTAGTATGAAACAAAAATCTCATCTTATATTTGGATGATTAAAATATTTTCAAATAAATATGATCATTGCTAATTTATTTTGATTCACAAATTTGATGACTACAGCTAATTTGGATTTAATGCTAGATATGCTTTATATAGCTTTCTTCTTGTATGCAGAATATTTAGATTGTTCATGGATCTGACATTGCAGCTTGAGTGATTACACAACTGAGAAGTCTGGTCTGAAATGTCAAGACTACCTTTTGTGAAAGTATTATATGTTATACATATTTATAATTTTATTAACAGCACTTCCAGGAAGCCTATTTTTATGTTCTCTTCACCATGTTGGCTATTATACTAGAGTAAAACTAAACCTCATAAGTAATATGTATTAATCACGTATGCTAATTGTGCCTGTCAACATAGCACAAGTATAGTGCTGTTATTTGAAGGAATAACTCGGCATTTGATTATTAAGGATTTAAGCATTCATAATATCTGATTCTCTATGGCAAATGATGTAGTAGTATAGGCCATATAATACTCTTGAATGCAAAAGTTATGTTAGTGCCCCCCCCCCAAGTACTGAAATGCAGGACAGTTATTAAAGGAAGCATTTTTGTTTTTCTCTTGTTCTCTGATACTATGGTTGTGAACAATCCAGAAGAAAGTAAGTACCACTAATACGAAAGCTGGCCATTTGGCTTTTCTTCATCTTCTGTTCTCACAGTCTTTTTCCCTAAGATTCATCTTAATGCTATCCTGCAGTCTGTTATGGACAGATACTTTACTCTTGTTGAACTTTTTGTTGCTCAAAAACTATTGCACATAGCGGTTTAATTTCTCTCTGTCATTCCACTGAAACGATACAAGTAACAAGAATACAAGAATAAACTGGGAGAAAAAAGGAAGTAAACATAGAACATAGAAAATTTCCTTAGTAATAAACAGAAGCTAAGTTATATTTATTTCTAGTAAAACTATTTGAAGTCCTTCATGATATTTCTTAGAAGATAGACATTTCAGTCTAGAATAGTTCAAGAAGACTGCACATTAAGGCAATTTTCTTATGTAGTTGGTAATTTATCTCTCTTGGTGGTAGAAACTGTTTCTGTGTGGACTTAACACACACAAAAACTCCTGGATTTTTTTAGAGTAACTTTTGGTGTGGAAACAAATGTCAGTCCTCTCTCTATATATATATTTATATATATATATATACACACATATTTAAAAATATGGTAGTATGTAAGTTTATACCCATGTGACCAATAGGTTGTCCTCTCCAAGCAACATTTTACCATGTAACTTTAATAGTTTTTGAAATATTATTTTACATGTAAATACTTATCTAGCCCTAATTGTGTTGTGCTTATTTTTATTTTATTTTGTTATTTTACTATGTATTTTAAACTGACTGTGTTCTGTTAAAGAGGAAAGAACTGTAGAAGGTACAAAACATTTTTCTGTGATGCCTAATTACAGACAAGATTTGATAGAGGTAACAGTTAGGTATTGCACAACTGTCTGTCCCTACATAAAATTTTGCTCTTCATTTGTGACAGAATGTACAAAGTTTTCTGAATATTTCTAAAATTAATATTATTATTTCAGGTTAGTGCAAAAACTTGTTAACTTGTCTGAGAACGTAACATTTGTCTCTCATTCTCTACAACTGCCAAATCAGTGAGACTACTGAGGTCTCTGTTAATATAACAGTATTTTTACTCTATACTGTAGCTGCATATGTGCAATCATTGAATTACCAATGTCAATTATCTGTACTTATTATAAACATACTGTGTTATGGTGAACACAAAATAAATATACTGTACTTATTGAAATGAATATGCTGAGTCACAGTAACTCATGCAAAGTCATGGTTCTTGATAGTTGAGGGTTGAAGAATGGTCATTGATTACTGACCAACACATTTGGAATGGCTTGAGGTCTGCATACAATCTGTCCCTGATGGTATTGGGATTGTCTCCCCTGGTGTTACAAGATTTGAGTTAGAAGTTTAAGATGAACATTCATCTCCTCTTAGTGCAAAGGTTGAATATTGAATGTCTGGAGCCATTCCTGTGCCCCCAATGTACAATGGCACATGTAGCTCAGTCCTTTCATTTACTTATACATTCCCATTAGAGATTCATAGTAAAATGTTATACATGTTTACTAAGCCTAATTCATCATTATTTGTATTACATGTAGGAAAATATCTACCATTTTTGTACATTGCTCAACTATATATAATAAATATATATTTTTTTCCTACTTTACATTTACTTTCCAGTCTCTCCATTCCTTGTTCCATAGAAACTTGGTAATATGTATTTAGTCTTTAACATGGAGGAAAAGAAGCCAGCCACATACTATATAGGTTATGTGAACCCAGTTTTATATGAATTATGTTGTTTGGTTTGAAATTTGTTTTTTATAAGTTTTTTAGAGCTAGCAGAGCTGTTGGGTCAAGATTTTCCTTCAAGAAGTGGTCGGCAATGGACAGATAAATCAGTCTGTGGCTTCTTCCATGCAAAAACACGTCTGCCACACACTTTGGGTATGGTATGACTCTTTGCACTTTTGTAATAATTCAGTGTTTCTGTATTTTTGGTATCATATTTACAGTTTATCAGCTTTGTATAGGATTGCCACTTGAGTATTTATCTTTAACATTAAACATTGTCAATGTAAAAGTGTGCTGTTGTCGAGGCTAGCCCTCTGTCACTGGTTATGGAGTAGCTTTAACTGATGGATTTTATTTAATGTGATCTGTAGAGTAGTACCCCTTTTTTCTACCAGACAGAGGTGGAGACAAAGGTATCCTATGAAATATCTTGTATCTTTTTATCTTGACACTCAACAGTGTCCAAGAAAATAAAACAATTTCAATAATATTCCAAAAGCCATTAGAACCACTTCACCTAGATCATTGTTACATATAATTTATTCATCTATGTTCATGCAGTGTGGGTTTTATGATAGGCAGGGCTGTATTAAAACTGGTAAAACTGTCCAGTCAGATCCATCTTTGAATTTAATCCACATATTTCTCAAAGACAACATGAATTCATAACTCAGAATTGTTGTAAATTATTCTCTTCCCTTCCGCTGTATTCGCGCTCAAACTGAAAGCTAAGACTGCAGTTATAAACTAAAACATATGCTTTATCTTTCAGGTTTGGCAATTTTAACCCCAAAATTGCAGGGCTACCAGCTGAACTATAACTACTGGGCCTAACAGTTGAATGATATGCTACTGTGATGCATACCCAGCCGGATCGCACATAAGCAGTGACACGATTGATAAAGCTTAACCATACATAAGAAAAACAATAACTGGATTTAGTTCAATTTAATTTATTTAAAACAAAATTACTGGTACATGATTCTTGGTCAGATTTCAACCTGATTACATCAGAACTGAGTGTATCATTAAGTATAACATTATCTCTGAAGCTTATAAGAAAAAAATCATTTTTAAACATTCCATTATGTCAGTGCCCTTGCAACAATCTAGTCATCCCTTCCTTGATAATCTTCAGGGTGGCCATGTCAGTCTGGATTGTCTCAATTAAGTGGGCCATGCCATTCTGTTCCATAACCAAAAACTGAAAAAAAACAAATCATTAAATGAAACAGCATAACAAACAGTAAAATCATTACATTAATATTATTAATTTTCCAGTCTTGGCTTATTCTATTGAATCATTACTTAATAATAACAAAAACCTACACAAATATAATTCTTAAGATCTCATATAAATCAATGTCATAATTTCAGTAGTTTTAGGGTGATTAAATCAGGAAGGATGAGGATAAGTGGAATACTGGTATGTGTGGGGAAACTATATTTTTGTTACATCTGAGATGAGAATTTAAGAATACTGATAATGTTTAACCTGTTTGATATCATCCTGTATAGATGGATCCATCGAATAGCGCTCTACTTCTCTTTGAGCTGCCTCTTGTCTCTGCATTCGCATCTGTGACAGCAATTCACTTACTTGACCCTACACACAGAAACCAAATTACTTAGCTTGTCAAAAAATTCTAGGAAGAATGTATGACATATGCTTTATTATAGATTTTACCTTGAACTGTGCCGGTGCATTAAGCTGGTTGTGAAGTGCCTCTAATTGGCTCCTAAGGGCTTCTTCTTCAGGTTGCAGAGCAAGACCCACTTTCCGTGATACCTCCTGCTTCACGAGGACCTGTTATAGCAAAACAAAATATTACTTCTGATTAGGTAAGTCTGCATAATAATATATTTTACATGCATACAAATGCTTACAGAATTCTTGAAAATACTGAGTAAAGATTGTTAAATGGACCAAAGTATAAATGCCAGGAAAATGTTAAAATTGATCTTACATGAATATGGTGGGGGTGTGGACTTTATTCACCTGGCTTGGGGTAAGGTCCCATTAGCGGACTTCTGTGAACACAGAGTGAACCTTCAGGTATCATTAAAGCAGGATTTTCTTGACCAGACAAGCAACTAATAACTTCTGACCCTCTACCATGGAGTTAAAAATGTTTTATATATCAAACTTTTGTGATGAGGCTTATGGATAATAAATATGAAATGATGGAATCTGTTTTAAGTTCCTAACGTTAATATTGAGCAGCAGTTCCCTGTGTTTTCCACAAGTCTACACGTCAAGTCAGCACATGCTCATTTTTTTGTACCTCACTGAAAACGGTGACATTTTCCCAAATTTCTCTCATTTTTTCTGGCAATGACAAGAATAAATGGACTGAGCAAGAGATGTGAACATTAGTAAAGTTTTAAAATGACTGTGATTAGGGCCGATCATAAAAAACTTGGTCAAGGCAGCTCAGCCCACAATTCAATCCAAGAACCTTCAAAATGCAAGTTAAATGCAACATAACAATTGGATCAATGTTAAGACAAGATATATGACAGACCTGGAGCACTCGGTGTTCTAACTCTTGGAATTTGCGACGATATTCTGCGATCTTGGCAACAGTAGCTGTGTGGCGTCGCTGTAACTCTGCAATATCCTCAGCTACACGATCCAAGAATGCCTGGTGTAATTTAGTCTCTTGCTCTTGACACTTCATTCGCCAACGTACTTCACCAAATCCAATCACTGGTACTGGGATATACTTTTCAGGGTTTGGATTGTCCAGTTGGGCCTGTTTCCACAGTCGAGGGTCAATGCCTACAAAAAGAAGTGAACATCTAAGAGCACATTTCATGGCTGGAAGACTGCCTTTCTCAGATTCTGGCTGTGAAAATTTAATATACTTTTCACTCTAGATTGCCAGCCATTAGAAACAATATACATGCAGATGAGAGAGATCTTGTCTCCAGCAATAGGAGTAACAGCGGCAGAGGG
>NW_019060528.1:5109-28625 GCF_000696155.1 Zootermopsis nevadensis | reverse complement strand
ATATTCAGAAGGTTCATTCAAGTAGACAAGTGTACATGCATGTATTATATTACTGAATGTGAAAACTGAGTACTTACCTTTGCCTGTCCCCCAGAGAGCTTGCAGTAAGTTCCACCTTGCCAGTATAGGGTCTCTTTCATCCCCATACACATTACAGTTAAACACGGCATTGTACAGAGCCTCCACAGGATTTGGTGGAACCTGCTGTTGTGGTTGGATTAATCCTGTCAGTTAACAAACCATTAATGAAGATTAAAAGACCCATTTTAATATGTAGCAACATACGAGGTGCGATCGGAAAGTTTCAAGACTGTGTCAATAGCGGGCGAACCGGATGTAGTACGAGCTTCTGCCTTTAGGGGGTGCGGCCTACATTCATAGTGAATCAGTGTGCCAGCCGGCATCATCGAATTAGCATTTGTTTCTTAGTTACGGGCGTTTTTGTAGTGCATTACACCGACCCTCCTGCGCTTTCGGAATGGCGTGTGCATCAAATTTTGCCAAAGACTCGCCAAAACGGCTACGGAAACCTATGAAATGCTAAAGCAAGCATTTGGGGAGTCCGCAATGGGTCGTGCACAAACTTTTGTGTGGCATTCACGTTTTAAAAATGGCCGAACCTCTGTCGATGATGACGAGCGTTCTGGACGACCATCTTCGCGCACAACGCCCGAAAATGTTACGAAGATCGACGTCGTACCATCAACGACTTGTGCGACATTGTTGGGATAGGCTATGGGACCTGTCAGCTGATTCTAAAGGAAGAACTCCACATGCGACGCATCATGACAACGCACCAGCGCACACCGCCTTCAAAGTTCGGCAGTTTTTGGCCTCAGACACCATGGCCGTCATCCCACACCATCCTTATTCGTCGTGTGACTTCTTCCTCTTCCCAAAGATGAAAATTCAGCTCAAGGGAAGGAGATTTGAGACGATAGAAGAGATTCAGGCAGAATCGCAGATGGTGCTTGACAGGCTGACAAAGAAAGATTTCCAGGGATGCTTCCAGGCCTGGCAGCGGCGCTGGGATCGTTGTGTTCACTCCCAGGGGAACTACTTCGAGGGTGATGGATGAATTTAATACCTGAGGTAAGTGTACAGGTTTTTATAGGCGCAGTCTAGAAACTTTCCGATCGCACCTCGTATCTACAACAAGACTCTCTTTGTTATTACTACTAACTAATGGTGTTTCATACTTATTACGTGTTAAATTTTGTTGCAAGGTTACCTGTTCTTCTTAGACTACTACATTTATAAGCAAAAGTAGAAAGAATAAAAATAATTCTACCTTGTCCAAATGCTAAACTACCAGCGCCAGTACCAAATCCTCCAAAAGAACCTAGCATGGGTGCCTGCTGCTGTTTTACACCAAAACTTCCAAATCCTCCAAATCCTAGAAAGCATATATAAATGGAATAATCGCATATAAAGTAACTGTTTTGGTTCACATGACACAATATAAACTGAAAACATTAGTCACATTTTAAACCCTCTGTCATTACTGTAATAAAAGTCACTGTGCGTTTGTTTGAGCATGTCTTGATATGCCATCAATAGAACAGGAAGAATAATACACTAAATGCAATATTCTTCTGTGATATCTGGTAATATAATCTAGTAGAGTAGAACCAAATTCTTAAATAACTGAAGACACTGAATCGGTTTTAAAATGTATTTTCACATGCCTTGAGCATGTGTTTGACCTGTGACATTTCTTAAATTTCAGTTCCATTTCACCTCAATTTATAGTTCACAGAATTACAAACTGAATTTTAAGCAAATTTTATCAACTTGAAATCAGATTTAGTTTTAGTTCTTGGCTGCCGTACGCATCTTGTTCCTAAAAATTTAAAAATGTTATCATAAATGTGAGTCAATTAGTTCTTTGGTCAGAAAACCCTTTACATTGCAGAGAAAGTGTTTCAATGTACATAATATTGGCATTTCAATTTCAGAGGAATGTAACTTATTTTCAATCAAATTTCACTGCATGAAATATACATGACTCAAATACTTCAAGGTATCACAAAGTCCCTTTGCATTGGCAACAAAGTCTTCTAACAACATTTGTTTTCGCACGGTGGAGAGCATGAGGAAATCCATGAAAACCTCAGTCAGGATGACCAGTCTCTAGGCAAAGATTTGGAACTGGGACAATGCAAATATGAAGCAAGAGTACTAACCACTCAGCTGTAACATTCAATCTCTTTAACAATAGTTCAATATCTTAATACCATGTTTAATGGCTGAGGTTTTGATATAGCATGGCCTCCTCGAACCCCAGACCTGTCAAAACGCAATTTTTCAGTGTTGGTTACCATGAATGAGAAATTCTCTAACTGTACCTAATAAATGTTCAAGATCTAGAAACATTCACAAAGGATGGAAGAAAAGTCTACAAATCATGGACACAGATGAAATAATGAAGAGAAGGTGACTTAAATTGTAATTTCACTGCAAAGGGACTTTTGTGGTCACTCTGTATATGAAAAAGCACCTATATGTAATGCTCTCTGCAGTTTAGCAATGTAATAATTACAATATGTAGAAGCTCTTCCTTTTTCACCTAATTTAAATAGTTACTTTAATGGGATTTCTCTTGTAACTACATGAGCCTTACCCAAATTTGCAGTGGTTGTTTGTGGTTGGCCAAATAAGGGCCTTGTAGTTGGAGTTAATTGAAAAGAACTCTGAGTTGTGGGAGCAGTGTTTCCAGTACTCCCAAATCCTCCAAACCCTCCAAATGGGCTGCCACTTGCCATCGTTGTAGTGATGGCTGTTGCTGGATTAGAAGTGAAACTACTTCCAAATCCACCAAAACCACCTGTTGTTCCAGTAGGGGCAATGGATGAACTGAGACCCCCAAAACTGAAACCTGAACTTGTAGTAGTTGTGCCACTGCCTAGGCCAAAACTAGGAGCTGTAGATGTTGCACCACCAAAAGAGAAGCCAGTGTTACCAAATCCAGCTGAAAGAAAAAGCTGTATTTTAAAAGTTTAACATTTAAGACTGAGAAATCCAAATAGAGCAAAAAATCAAATCTTACAATAGAAAGCATTTGGTTTACTTGTTCTCACTCACATGACTGTCAGTACCATTGAGACATATATATTCCCTATACTTGGGACTTAATTAACATCATTGTTACTGACTGTAAAAAAAATTCTGTGATTTCCACACTTCAGGCATTTGAACTTCCCTCTTCTTTGTGTAAGCTGCTTTAATTTATTAGTTTTAAATAATTCTTATATTTTGCCTTGTGTATGCATGAGAATATTTGTTTACTTGTTTATTAATTTATATTTATTTATGTGTCATTATTTATATATAAGAATTCATATTTTAATTCAAATTAATGTACAGCCAATCAAAAATCTTGTATTTCAACAAGTCAACACAAGTATGAGAAATTAAGAGTACAAATAACCAGGAAATACATTAAGATGGGGAAGACTGCAAGTTTCAACTAGGAAGCTTTAATCATGTCAGTAAGAATTGAATTGAATTAAATGTTAACATATCAGCAGAGATAAGTTAAAGTTGTCTGTTTTCATGACATAGTATGTCTTAATGAAACAGCAGTAGTTAAAATTAAAACTTTTTTAAGGAACAAAAATAAATAAAAAGTAAAACAAGGATGAGACTGGATAAAATAAAAACTTTGAGCCATTCAAATTTCTGATTCTATACAATGTTTGTGAATCAAATTTTGAAACCAGTAAACATTCCTAAGATTTTTTGTAGTTTTCTTGTGCATAAAAAAGCAACTGAGTGCCTTAAATTTGAAGCCTCAAATCACATATTGATATTAAAACTACTGGAGAATGAAAAAAAGTTGTGTGAAGTGGATATAAATAGCAGGAAAACTGAAAACAATATTTGCTGAATAGTCCATTTAGAAAAGATGTATTCCACAAAACCAATTTTTTTCTTCATTCACATTTTTTACCTATTTTGTAGGTTTTATGATTCATCTATTTTTTTGGACATTGGCAGAACTCCTTGCATGAATGGCTTCTGCCTATAGGAACATAGAAAGATGCGGACAAACATCCATACCTTGAGTGGGACTCAAACCCACAGTCGCAGCGGCCAGGCGCACGAGGTCCATGCCTCAGACCGTGTGGCCACTGAGCCGGCATTCCACAAAACCAATTAAATTCATTTATTTAAGTGTTACATGTAATTCAATTCAGTTCATTTATTTGATAGCAATAGTAATAGTATTTCACACACACATATAATTTCTATACATAATAAAAATTATTAGTGAGGTTATTTGTTTGAATTGTGTTATTTTTGTGGTGTTGATTTTGTATCTTTTATGTTTAGTTTAGTTACCAACACTTTGCATAGGTTATACATTGTCAGATGTTTGTAATGAAATTACAGTTGTCTGTTTTAAGATGCTTTTCCAGCATATGCATCAAGAGATTGAGGAAAAAATCAGTCTGTTAGCTTGTCTCCAGGTCATTAACTGAACCTGAGATCTCCACAGATATTAAGCAACAGTGCTGACTCAACCACAATATTCAGTGACATGGATTTCTGTCTCTCTTTGTAAGTCAGGAAATGGAACCACAAGAGGAAATATATGATACCACAGGAAGACAAAGTGTTTACATCCTTCCCACTATGTTTTACATATTTTCAGACCAACAACAGCCCATTTGCAAGTCTTGTTGTTTTCAGGTATGAATTAATTTGAAGTAGAGAAAACATAATGTATACATGTTTCATAAATGTATGTACTGCTTTCAGAACTTAGTAACCAAGATGGAAATTGAAAGAACACTAGAAATCACCATATCAGTCATCCATCAGATTGTGTAATTCTTTCTTTAAAATCAGCACACCTCTCATATATGTTTTGATAATTACCTTTTGATTTTAATACAGTGTTTGTTTTCAGCAGATCATGATGAAGGCTGTGTGTTTTCTAATGGCTTTAACTGCATTTGGGTGTGCATTGGGTCAAAGGAAAGGAATAACTGTAGCACCAACAAGGGACACGTTTAGCATACAAACAGTTCCAGCTTGTCCAGAGATATGTAACTGTACAAGAATGGATCTGCATAGTGCCTTCAAAAAGGCAATCTGTCCCAGGATACCAAGTTCTCTGCATTACAACATCAAGTCATTACAGGTATATAACTTGCACTAATATATCTCTGCTAACTAGGTAACTCCATATGCAGAATTCTCCTTAAGCAGTTGACAGTTATGGAAGTTGTCAAATCCTGTTTTTATGAACCCTGAAAGTTTGTCAACATGTTCACAAAAATCTGTCACTTGACATCCTGATTCAGTTAAATACTATCCAGACCTTTACACCCTCATTCTTTAAGCTCCAGATACATGTCTTACTTCAGGTTTAGGAAATTATATATAGTAATTAAGAGTGAAAGTCAAGGATATAATACATCTTTATTACAGGTAATTGGAGACATCTATTCTGTTACACGTGAACAGATATTACAGATTGGAGGAGAACTGTATATGCTTGATTTGAGTGGCTGCAACATTATCAACATTGAACAAGGTGCATTTAATTCAATGAATAATCTTGTCAGCCTGAAATTGTCCAATAACAACATCAAGGAAATTAGCAGCGGAATGTTTTCATCTTCTCATCTGAAAGTTATTTATCTGGATGGAAATAATTTGGAGAACATAGAGAATGATGCATTTTCCCAACTTAAAACACTTCAGAAGCTATATCTGCAACACAATAAACTTCTGGACATTCCCATTACATTTCCAGGCTCACTGAATATACTAGATATTTCCCACAACCATATTTCAACTATTACTATGGATTTGAGCAAGGTAAGATTTTGTGCTCCAAAATACAAGAAATGTGTATTTGAATTTGATATATATATATATATATATATATATATATATATTTTTCCCAAATGTATTTTGTATTCCTCACTGACCGTATTCATTTACATGTGTACAAAATATATGTCATTTGTAAACATTACAGAGTTAATCCATTATATTGCACAGATACAATTTATTTTATCCTTGCATTTTATGAAATATATGTCAATATCAGAAACCATTTCAAGTAAAGTTACAGACCTTAATGAGATTTACATGTTGTGTGTCAATTATTTATGTATGATGAATCATTTTTCATAAATCTGATTTTAAATTATACTGGTCTTCATTTAAAGTGTGGTTAATTTACTAATGTGGCCCATAATGAAATCTGCCTGACAAATTTTATTGTAGACTCCAGTACCCAGGTCTTATGGAACATTCAATGATACTGGAGATTAAACATGCAGACAGAGACACAAACATTATGGTTAATTTCATTCTCTTTGTGCATAGGATACTTTAGAAATAGCAAAACAGAAATCTGGTGATCACAATTAACCCGTTATGGTGTACACCAGACTAGTTTTAAAAGGAAAAATTGTCGGTGCATCTGTCCCATTATAATTACGGAAGAATTTGCCAATTTGTTTGAAACTATTAGAAAGGTCATGCAATTGTTGGTCATTCTGACTCCATGTTTTAAATCCTCAAATCTCATAATTTAAATTCCAGTGGTGCCACATGCTTTAACAATCGTAACTCTGTATTTTGGTCACAGAATATACTTATGGATTTCATATGAATCTCAGAGTAGACAATGAGTATTTCCTTAGACAATATTTAGAACTGAATTTTTAAATATTATTTAGCAGCATCAAAGGAAAAATGGGTGAAAATAAAAAATAAATTTCATACCATAGAGAAAATTACTCCTGTTTTGTATTTTGGAAGTACCTAGTTAGAACTTCAGATTGCAGACAGATGATCCTACATGAGGTCACTGATATCCAGATACTTACTAGAAGTTTTAAAACAGATCAAACCACTTTTCTTCCACATTCTTCCCAACTAACCTTACATCAGTATTTTTGTATCCCATTTGAATCTACATAACCTCAGTAGTTTATGTGAAATTGCACACAGAACTAAACAAAACTGGAATTTGTGGCAATTGATAAACTAGTAATGGGTCACATTAGTTTCTGGCCAATCATAATTCGAATTTAGGGCTTTACATCTGACCTGGCTCTTAGCTGGATTCAGAATACGAAAGACAGCATATCTCGGTCAATAAGTAACTAGCTACAGGCTGGATGGACAGGGTTCAGTATCCCATAAGGGACGGGATTTTTCTCCTTGCCATAACATTCAGACTACCTCCAGGATCTACCCAGATTTTAATTCAGTATTATAGGGAGGGTGGTCAGAGCATGATGCTGACCACTTGCCTCCATTTAATGCATGTTTTGCAATACAAGCCGTCACAGTGGCCGTGTGGTCGCTTGGACCGTGGGTTCGAATCCCACTCAAGCCATGGATGTTTGTGTTTTTCTGTGTTGTGCTGTCCTGTGTATAGGTAGAGGCCTTGTGACGGGCTGATCACTCGTCCAAGGAGTCCTACCAGCTGTCTAATAGATCAAAGCCAATGAAAAGTTGGGACCCACGGATGCTCAAGGCACTGAAGAACGGGTCGCCTAAGTAAGTATTCCTATACAATTTCATGGCAAGATGCTTTAGCACAAGAAAAATTTCATCTTCACTTATGACCTGGTTCTTGACTAGGCTTAGAGTAGAAAAGTTTAGTTTAGTATATTATAAATTCTTTCTTATTTTACCACATATAACTTACCAGGCTTTTCCTTTGTTATACAAACATTTTATTTACTATAACCATTAATATTGGTCTGGTGTCTCAACAGATAAATCTGAAGACCTTGGATCTATGTGGAAATCCACTAAATGGATTCCCTTCTATAAAGTCATCAAGAACACTGGAAACTATTTGTCTTGAAGGCAAAGCTGCTGTTCTGCCATATCACACAGCTGCTAATTTTCCTCAACTTGCAGATATTACTTTGGTGGCATTAACTCATCCTTTCCGGGCTGAGCTTGATTCAACAACACAGTCTGAGTTGAGTAAAGTGAAGAAACTGATTACTCTCTCCATTGGTAAGATTACTGTACAGTTTATAAGGAAAGTTATGATCATACCGTCAACTGACATTTCCACCAGGACAAAGACTTCATTCATCATTCTCCCTGCACTCCCATCAGCAAGGCTCATATGTTCACTACTTTCTTATTGTATTTTAAGTGTCTTTCTTCCCCCTCTCTCTTCCTCTCTCCACTTACTACTTGATCTCCCTAATGAATTCTACTGTCATCTGTGTGCAACATGTCCAAACTACTGTATCGTGATGTAGCAGTCACTTTAGGCTGGGGCCACACGACCATACAAAGTATGTCCGTTGTAATGCACATCGTGACGTCCGTCATAGAATTATGAAGGGGTAAGACCACAGAACACAACAGCTTCTTCCGGCTACATTGGGGCAACTGACGCATCACACTGCACTCGTGTTGCAACGGACGTACTTTGTATGGTCGTGTGGCCAAGGTCTTAGACTTGTATTCAGGAGGTACTTGATCTGTAGCATAGCAGGACTACTGGCTATTGTGACAAGTTGTCCAAGGAGTTTCATCTCATCAAATTAATGCCAGGATAGTATGTTTGAATAGGCTGTGGCCCATTCCTTTCAAACTCCTTACATTCTCATTATTCATTATCATCTTTTCATTTCATTTGATGCTACATAACCAGGTGTGACTACAGACAAATAAATTAATGGATACCAGCAACAAATACATTTCTAGCATGTCCAAATTTATTAACTTTAACAAGTTATTTATTATTATGTGTAAGATGCAGGTAACATTTTAAAGAATGTTTATTGCACTGAAATGGGATTTAACACACTGTCTCCCAAGCAGTTTTTGTCAGGTATACATTTTGTCACATGACCCACCAGCGACCCTAAACAAAATTTAAGAACTCTTCTTGTATGAACCATGTGATACTCCAGTGGCTATCCTGTCCCAGCTGTGGTGTTAGAAATACATCATTTCACTCTATGAAAACTGAGCCTTCATATAATGATATAGTCATGTGACCCACTAGTGTTTCTGACAATACTCAAATTAATTCTCATGGTAGCCAGTGTGTTATGCCCCCATATATGGGGCTCTTCGCTCAACTTAACTGCAGGGTTTAATGGTTTGAAATATGCTGCTGTAACCCATGGACAGCTGGACCACAGAGTCAAAGTTAACCAGCTGTCTTTTGCAATCATTTTTCCCTTGGGTTTCCTCAGTCAGGCTTTTTTTATTCTCCTCTGATGAATTTACTATAATGATTACCAATAATATTTCCATCTATTTGTATTTTTGTATGGTTTTAAATTTTGCTTTTTGGCTGTAATGGTCCAGATCTGAAAATGTTTAAAGTTAAATTTTACTTCTCAATGTGTTCTTATTACTCTGTGAAAGCACCTGAACAGTAATAGCCACCTTCTTATAACATCTCTCAGAACATGTTTCAGACTTAGTTTCCAGGAATTCCAAGCAAAGAATGTAATGCTGGGCTTTTTTATTAACTGCTCTACAACTTGTACATCTGTTCAACTTTTGTTCCCTGATCTTAACATTTAATGTTAATATGGGGTTTTAAATGCGTTCTGCAATATATTTATGTGAAGCACACTGCTAAACTGTATAGTGACTAGCTACGGGCTGGACGGCCGGGGTTCGATCCCCGACGGAGGCAGAGGATTTTTCCTCTAGCCTCTGCGTCCAGACCGGCTCTGGGGCCCACCCAGCCTCCTATCCAATGGGTACCGGGGTCCTTTCCCGGGGGTAAAGCCGGCCGGGGCGTGATGCTGACCACTCACCCCCATCCAGTGCCGAGGTCAAGGAAGAGAGGAGCTATACCTCCACTCACCCCAAACGCCTAGATGGCGTATAGTGGGACAAACTTTACTTTACTTTTACACTGCTAAACTGTGGGTAAGTGAATTTTATTAAGTGTGTAAAAAACTTACTTTGTATTTCTGGAGCCCTGTATGAAGTCCACTTAGGTGAAACAGGATCATCAACTAACCCAAAAATCAATGTAAAAGGGGTTATCTAAAACATACTTAAATCTTTTCTTTTAGTCAACTACCATATTCAGAATCTGTCATTCCTTACTGGTATGAAGAACTTGGCCAGCTTGAAGCTACAAAACATCACGTTACAATCATATCATGGCATTGACAAAGTTATTGAAAGCCTGGAGATACTGTCAAATCTTAGTTTGGACCAAAGTACACATCTTGTCAAGCCAATACTTACAAATGAACAGTTGGTGTCTCAGTTAACAAGACTTCATTATTTGAGTTTGAGACACACACAGCTTGTAAGTCTGACACAAGAGAATATCCCAGAAAATACTCGTCTTGATATTAGTTACAATCCCCTGCACTGTGACTGCCATCTTGTGTGGATACAGTATAGAGAAAGAGACACTCTTGGAAAGTTTCTACTCTCAAAGAAAGAAACAACATGTGAAATGCCAAACAATGCTGAAGGGCATATGTTGCTGGAGAGTGTTAGCCCAGCATGTAATGAAGAGCATACAGCTGGAGTACTGGAACAGACTTCTGATAATCCTGAGTGGATGTACACTTCTGATGCCTACCTCAGCAGTACTTCCACAGAGGTACCAATAAAAGACAGGCTGACTAATATTTCCACTGCCTCCAATGGTACAAACATTGGTAAGTCTGTTGATAACACAACTATATATATTGTTCTTGGCATTGTCCTGATAATTCTCATAATTGTAGGAACTGCTCTAGCTGTGACTCTTTCCATTTTGAAACGTAAGAGGAAATGCCAAATTTCTCCTAATGGAGGTGAAACTCCAATGGAACAGCAGCATCAGCAAATGAAGCAAGCTTCGTCAAAAGATATGCTAATCAAGAAATAATTTTGAGGACAAGTCAATATCCTAGCCAGGACTAACCATACAAAATAAATGATTATGATACATTTTCTTAAAAGTGTCTTATGTTGCATTGATTTTGAAGTATTTTAATAAAGTTTACAAAAATATTACTGTGAACCTGAAAACTATAATTACTAAGATGTCAACTCTTTGCAACTGATTTGTATAAATGATACCTGTGTTAAATTATTTAACTGAACCTTGTTCTACTATTGTTTATTATAAAGTAGTATTACATGGTAACTGCATCTTTAACTTTGTCACTGTTAGTGAAAATATATTTGATGTCAGCACTGAGAATTATATGTATTTAAATACAACACACTATGAGATAAGAAATTTACCATAGCTTTGAATGAACACAACATAAGTTATTCATAATCAAAATAATACTAATAAGACAAGAATATTTTGTTATTCTACACAGGAAAGTTGGTGCTTTTCAAAAGAGGTACAGTTTTCTTTTCTGAGTCTAATATACATTATAAAACATTTGCCCATCTGTTTGTAAACTCCTCAATGACCCTGATAATGTAGTACTTTATCACTGCTGTTGATGGTGATGCAATGATAATTTCAAGATGTTCTGTTATTTCACTGAAAATGGCTTTTGTCCCAAACAAAGCAACAGTTATGCTGTGGGCTTTACTTACATCTTTATGTCCATACAAACAGTTATCCACAATATAAGACCAATTTACAGATATAACCTTCATGTGCCAAATTCTAACCTCAGTAACTATCAAAAGTTTAAATCATGCTATAAAAATGTTTGAGCCAGAGTTAAAAAGAGTATCTCCTATCTCACCCCTCATACTCAACAGAAGAATTTCTTCTTCTATGGCGCGACAGCCTGAAGTCAAGCCTTGGCCTCCTTAGTAGAAGAATTTACATCACCCAAAAAGTCTCAACTATTATAAATACATGTAAGTAATAATGGTGATGGTTTCTCATCATAATTTTGCTATAATACTGTAGTTCAAAAAAATCTTTAAATAGCTGTTATAAGTATGTATTTATATTTGTACTAGAAACAAGTATTGTATTTGTGCTATGACCTGTTTTACATCCTTGGCTTAGGCCTATGAAGGATCTATGGAATGTAAATAAATTCTATTCTACAGTTTATTTATTTTAAAACATATTTGACTGCTGTATTCATTTCCCTGCAGTTTATAAATGATTGCATTTGGTGGCAATTCATAATACATTAACCATTATATTTCTTCCTTTATAACTTAAGAAAGCAAGTCTTGGGGATGAGTTTCAGTAATCCCTTCCATATACTAACTTCTGCATGGAAAAAGTGCCAATGTGCATTAGTATAGTGATACATTAGCATGCTGTTTTCTAGCTTATTACTAGCATTTCAGAGGAATGTATTTCCTCCATGTTCTACCCTGAACATAACCCAGAAGACAATATCAACTCTCAAGGCCTTGAAAACCTCAATCATTCGTTTGTAGCAAGTTTTATACAGTCCTAGAGACAGACCACACTACCACCTGATTTGGAGTCTATTAAACCATCCAACAACGTGCAACACGATTAAATACATACAAAACCCTTGACGAGGACTGAAAGATATGTGCATCGAGGTAAATTATGTATTTGCACTTACATAAATGCAGTGCGCTGCGATTTAATCCGATGGGAGGAATAAAAAGTCCGGGAATAGAGGTTACAAACTGAACCGACCTTTCGTTGTAGTGGCTGTATTTCCCACTCCGAAACCAAATGTCGGTGCTGCGGATGACGTTGCTGATGGAAAGCCAGGGGTAGATCCTAAACTAAAAGCCATCGTTATATGTGAATAGCAGAAACTGAATAAATGTGTTAAAAATACTAGAATATAACCTCTTCCCTTATTGTTAGTCACATTATACAACAGTGTGACCACTGTACCGTCGACATTGTAGTTTCCCTTCTGTAGGCTAAAATTTCTTACGCATCCCACGATGATGATAATAGGTCTGAATATCCCTTTAAACCTTAGTTTGTGTTCTGTAGATAAATGTGAGGTAAACAATGTTGTAGCTTTATCAGGTGTTCTTTATGCTTTACAGTAAGCAAAGAACACCTTATACGTATGATCTTGAGGTTTCACGGCGACTTGGTATAATAAGCCTCCCTCCAGCTACCAGCCTGTTAACCTTACATGGCTGATAATTTGAGAGAACATTATTACTTTGTAGGTAGTACAATCCCATTATTTACTAAATTTTATTTTATTTTAGGGCCTACTAAGGTTATGGCCTTCGTATTCAATTTTGGCTCTAACTCGACGCTACATATGGTCTGAGCTGCTGATATTGTCATTAAATGAACCATAAACTTGTACACACATAAGAATGAATTTTTTATCTGTGGTTTGGGAACTTCTTGTAATGTTGGTAACAGAAGAAGTATGACGTAAGGGGTCATGTTCCAGGCGATTCCGCTTTGTGTACTTGCAATTGGAATACAACGATGGTACAAAATGTTGCCTGTAGTTCGACAAATTATTAGTTCTTCGTTGTTACGGTCAGGTACAGCGTTAATTGGAGTGTAAAGTACTATATATATATATATATATATATATATATGCAATGTATTTGTTATGTGTAATGTTTTATTGTGTAAATTAATAGAGCTGATAGAAGAATGTACTTTTTTAATAGTCTTAGTAGTAGTAGTGGTGGTGGTGGAGTAGAAGGAATTAGTAATGGGTGTTCGTTGTTGCTGAAGTAGTGTTTTTTGTTTCAAGTCTCAAGTATTGGGTTTTTTTGGAACACTAACTGTGCATGTTCCACCAAAACGACTACCATCAAAGCCCCGAAGGCATCGGGGCAATGGCAGGTGAAAGCCCAGAAGCAAGGACAACCTACTCATGCAACACATCCTCATCTTATGCAAGAAGGAGAGGTATTACATCTTTCTTTCAAATAATCATGGCAGTTTATTTACAGTTTTGCTACCAGTGGTTTCACTCTACTATCAGTATCGTGAAACCACTGGTAGCAAAACATCTTATATGACTTGCAGAAATGTTATGTGGCATGTCTAGAATAGTCTGTCACATCTTATCTGCAAGGTCAACACTCGATAATTAGCCTTTGTGAGCTAATCAATTATCCATTAGTCACTGAAATTTTACTATATTATTTTATTATATATATTTTACATACACAACATACTCTGATATTTAATATTGCCATCTTGATGTGGTTTCACACTAAATTTATCTTACATTGTTTATTTTACCAGGATTCCATCTCTCAGTCACATGTGTACAAGTCCAGTATACCAAACTCTCATTGCCCTATATTGTTATTGATTTTTATTGTGTAGAAAAGACAATAAGAGCATGGTTTGTATTGTTTATTGATCAGTTTGTAAGACAAGGTCAAGGCCACCCAAATCCAAGTTCTCTTAACAGTGAATACTCTGGAAAATATATCCATTGGATTGTAATTTGCTCATTTCTTTTGTTAATAAGGAAATAATTATGTAAGACTTATTGAGTAAATTTTATGTTGATGTTTTTACTTCACCTGCAATGTATTGTAATGCTTATGTGGTCAGTACTGATGGTGACACATGATATAAGCATTGTGGTATTTTTTATTGCAGCTAGGAGCATTCAGAATTCAGAGTTTGCAAAGTATCCATGTGGAAAAATCTGAATAATACCTTTCTAGTTCTATCTGTTTTGATATTTTAGCTTTTGCCAGGAGTGAGACTAGACGAATTTCAAGAGAGAAGATTTCGTCTTATGGAAGGAATTCACAAACATGCTTCAAAACATGACAACAATTTGAAGCAACACCTGGTAGTTATACCATCAGCTACAAAAGTTTATATGACGCAGAAAATTCCATATGTGTTTCGTCAGAACACAGACTTTCTGTACTTGAGTGGGTGCCTTGAACCAGATAGTGCCCTAGTTCTAACTGGAATGAGAGGAGATGATCATTTATCTACACTATTTGTACGTGAACGTGACACACATTCAGAACTTTGGGATGGACCGCGTACTGGGGTGGAAGGTGCTCCTGCACTGTTTGGTCTTGACCAGGCTTATGCGTTGACTGATCTTGAATCGTTCATTGCATCCTTTATGCGAAGTCATCGGAACTTCATCCTCTGGTATGACTTTATGAATCCAGCCCAGCCGGATGTTCATAGGATCTTACGTGAATTTTTAGGAGATACATGGAATAAGGTATGTGCATTTGGCTGTGCTGTAAACATGGGCTCCAGTTTTCAGTGAAAACATCGAAAATTATCAGTTAATAATAATAATATTAATGAGTTAATAACCTTCGATCTGTTAGAGGTTATTTTCATATGCCAGACCTGAGTTAGATTTTTCATATTTAGGTTTATTTGCCCTGTGGTGTAAGCAATCAAATTAGAAATGTATATTTATTGCAGTGTTAGTCTAGGACAATTTATCTTTTATTATAATTTTCATTTATGTACATATTACAAGAACTTTTTCACAGTGGAATTATTAGTTTTTGGCTATGAGTTGTCATAAGTGGATTTTCGTCTCAGGTCATCTATTGAACTTGAGTGCCGATCCCTTGGTTTGCGTGTAGATGTGGGAGTCACCAAAGCCATTCATCCATCGCCTCCGTCTGCATAAGTCCACAGCTGAAGTGGCTCTCATGAAGGCTTCTTGCAAAATAGCCAGTGATGCCATTAATGCTACCATTGCATCTTCATATCCTGGCATTACTGAACACCAGCTGTTCGCACGTGTGGACTACGAGTGTCGGATGACAGGGGCAGAGTATCTGGCATATCCACCTGTGGTTGCTGGTGGAGATCGAGCCAACATCATTCACTACATCAACAACAATCAAGTTGTGTCTGAGGGAGAGATGGTTCTTATGGATGCTGGTTAGTTCAATCATATTTTTTATGGAAACATCATTTAAGTCAATGGGAGTAAAAAAAATTCCATAATTTGAAAAGACAGGAAGTCACTTTTATGTCATTTCTTATTCTTATTCCCTGCCTTTTTTCCTTCCTGTGTGTTAGCATGTTTTGTGTTTATGGTTCCACAATTGTTTTGTAGATACCCCAGAACATATATGGATGTCTGTTTGCATCCACAGGATATCCAGACTGTAAGTAGTGTGTGTGTGCGCGCACATGCATGTGCATACATGTTACACTTGCATCAAGTTAACTGCAAAACAGTTATGAATCTCATTAGGTATCCAGTAACTGTTTTATATTTTTAGCCTTCTGGTTTCTGAGTAATATTTATTATGCTGTTATCTCATTGGACAAAATGCATAAGACAGTGTTCTTATTCAGTTTAAAATTTTGTACTTCTCCCTATAATCTTTCCCAAATATTTTGGTACAGATCTCTGTTGAGTCCTTAAAAACTTTATTTTCCCAAGCCACGTTTCCCTTACACCTTTTTTTTATTGCTCATTATTTATATTTGTATTGACACAGATTATATGAATAAAATTATTGAGTTCATATTTTCAAGTGAAACAAGAATTTATTTGTAGGGAGTTGTATACTTTAGCAAATTTGTCGAGTCTCTATTATTTTTGTTTCTTTTACATATTCAACAGATTTTAGTCATGATAAATTCTTCATAATATTTAATATTTTTAGTAAAAATAGTAACTTAGTGGATGAAATTGTAATCTCCATTTGAATGTTGTTGAATTTCTGTTGATGTCCAAGGTGGCATTAAATATTTAGTAAAATAATATTTGCAGTATGAAAAAGTATAATGACATTGTCCGTTTTTGTTCTGAACAATGTTTGGAAGTTGGATGTTCTTTCATTTGTTGATTATTTGTTATTCTAATAATGTTCTGTGTTATAATTTTCATTTCTTCTGACAGCATGAAGAATTGAACCCAGTACACTTTGATTACAGACTTAATTAATATTTTAACCAGTAGATGACTGAGTCGGTGAAGTTTTATTCTTTGTCAAGGCTGTGAATATCATGGCTACAGCAGTGACATCACACGAACGTGGCCAGTGGATGGGCGCTTCTCCCAACCTCAGCGTGATCTGTATGAAGCTGTGCTGTCAGTTCAGACTGAGCTGATTAGAATGTGTGCAACCCTTCCTTCATTGGACAATCTGTTCCATGCCATGTGCACATTGCTTGGGCAGCATTTGCAGGAGCTTGGTGTTCTTTCTTCTCGCGCTACAGAGGAGGAACTTTCAAGGGTGAGTAAAGTGTCAGACATAACCATGGCTTTTTAAACCCTTCCCACGTGGCATTTAATGCATTTTCTATTATTGGAGTTTTACTACCTTCGTGTTAAGGCACCACAGAGAATGGAAAAATATTATACTTTTGTTGCGATGAATGGCACCTAAAAGCATTCTGGATCAAGCAGTCTTTGAAGACAGTTTTGTTTCAGTAGGTGTTGTGTTATATGCATATCTGTGTATATTCATGATGGAATTTAAATATTTTTCTTATTGAATTCTGAAAATTTTATCTGAAACATGTTTGTGTATAGTGAACAGTGGACAAAATGTCCTTGGAAGAGGTTATTTTCAATTCTGAGTAAAGTGGGATTGTTGGGGAATTTTCTGATAAGTCATAATGTTGGACAATAACAAATATTTGTACAGTAAATTTACAGTATATACATATGTAACAGTTATGTGTGTCTTATGCATTTCTGTATTTAGGCTGCATACAGTTTCTGCCCGCATCATGTGAGTCACTACCTTGGCATGGATGTTCATGACACTGCTCTCATCCCACGCAGTGTCCCTCTTGAACCAGGGATGGTGATTACTATAGAGCCAGGTAAATTGTTCGTGTACAATATATATTTATTTCTTTGAAATTGAAAGAGTGAATATTCTGACATTTTTTTTAGTCATGGTAAGAGACAGCACTTATCACAATAATCATTATTAACTCTTTGATTTGTAAGGTTTGTTGCCATCTATTGGAACCTAGGATATAAAGTGCTTTTTCTTTCATACTTTAACATGTTCAACAACATTATCATATTTCTTCTTCTTCTTCTATGGCTCTCCGGTCTGTATTCGGTCCATGGCCTCCTCAATTCTCCTCTTCTATTCGGTCCTCTGTTAGGTCCGTCTGTCCGAGTCTTTGATCGAGGTTTCGAAACATCTTCCTTTTTACGATGCAAGGTTGTTAGCCTTGCGACCAACCCCCAACCTGGAGGACCAGGGTACCTGTCTTAGTCTGACCTCTCCCCTTCGACCAATCGGACTGGGGAGGCCCTACCAGTAGCTATGCTACCGCCAGCATAGCTCTTGGGGTCGCTGAGGTACTCAAGCCCGACCACCACAACAAGGTGCAGGTACCATTAAGTGGGGACATTATCATATTTAGTCCAAAATATATCATATAAGGTAGTATAAAGTCTAAGTCAGGGTGATAATGGAGGCAGCAGGGACCTCTGAAACGTTGATAAACTTCTACAAGACTACACTGCACAATACCCCAGAAGACAGCTATCTTCTTCCCCGATTCTAAGAACAGTGTGGAGATATTAATTCACATATTGTAGGTCTTGGCACTAGGTGGAAGTGAGTCAAAATATCGTATGATTCATCAAAGTTATTACCTTCACACTATTCCATATCTGTAGGTAGTAAATGCATGAAGATCGGTTGACCAGACTTTACTAGAATGATCAAATCAAGGAAGATGCGGTGGTCAGGACATGCAGCTCATGTGGAAGATGAGAAATGTGTACAAAATTTTGGTTGGAAAGCCTGAAGGGAAGAGATCATTCAGAAGACAGATGGCAGGATAGATAATAAAAAAGAATGAATTTTAGAAAAATGGGTTTGGAGAGAGTGGATGGCATTACTCTGGCTCAGGATAGGGGTTGGTTTTGGTTTCTTGTGGACATGATAATGAACTTTCTGGTTCCATAAAAGGCAGGAAATTTTTAATATGAATTTAAGCCTTTTGTGTTTTGTTTAAAAGAAATATGAATGGTTTGGAGCATCTCAATATGACCTTAGATGCCCTGAAGGTTGATCCATTAGTTCCATTACTTCTAAATTATTAATTTTATGTAAGATTTGAGGTTTTCACAGTGATGAGTATGAAGATTTCTGTCTTCTGTGTTGTTGCGCTGTCTAGTCTGGTCGATGCTAACCAACGTTTCAGAGGTCATACTGCCTCCGTCATCAGGGCAACAACCCAGAAGACAGAAATCTTCATTATTAATTTTACGTTTGTTGTTGGTGACATTATTTTACTACTGTTATGGAAGTATTCTATTTTGGCTGTTGTCCGTTGTCTGGATTGAAAAGATGCATGACAGTTTGTAGGCTGGCTCAAATTGCCCAAAGAGAGTACTTAACTAAAGTAGACATTGCTTCATTGTAAGTAGGATTTGAGGTTTCCATGGCAGCTTATATGTATTATAGTGTTGTGTAGTCTGCACCCTAATGATGGAGGCAGTAAGCACTTTTGAAACATCGGTAAACTTCTACCAGACTACACAGTGCTACAACATAGAAGACAGTCACCTTCATTGCACTACTGGACTCATAGGAAGTTAATTTTTGAATGTCCATTTCATGTTACAGAGAACTGGTGACTGTTATCTGTCAGTTACTTATAAATATTTATTCTTTCTTAGTTATGGCTATTTACTTTTTTTTATAAATCTCTAACAGGAATCTATGTGAGTCCACGGAACAAGCTGGCACCCTCAAAGTACCATGGTCTTGGAGTACGAATAGAAGATGACGTTCTTATTACTGCTTCTGGACCTGATGTCCTTACTGTTAGATGTCTGAAACAGATTAGTGATATAGAAACCCTGATGAGCGATGCACATTCTATGGACTTATAAACACAGATTTCTATGCCTTGCCAAAACCACAGAACTAGTGCCAAATTATCATAATTGATTAAGAAATAATTTGTGTGATTATTTCTTGCTAATGGTGATAATAATAATAATAATAATGGAGAAGTATGTGGTGTATGTAATAATTTTGATTATTTTTATAGCAGTGCATGACATACGATCTTGGTTATCCAAATGTGACATTTTGATGTGTGCTTGTTACATCAGTATCTGTATTCGCATGCTAAGAACATGCCCTGTGATGATTCGTTATCAATAGTATTATAATGAGTTTAGTTTTGGTTAGGTAATACAATAATGCAAACTATTCAGAACTTTTTTGGGGCGGTAAACAATTATCAGGCTGGTACTGTGGAGTAGGTCTCATTTATGTAGTGCTTAACTCACATATTTTATTGTGCAAAGTTTCAGTGAGGTTTTTATGGCAGTGTAGATGTCAGTATTGGTCTTCTTAGTATAATGCTGTGTGGACATGTAGGTTGGTAGCATCTTCAAGACTGAAGTGAGGTTGTTGGAAAGTGTAATTTATGTGTGGTCAGGAGAAGGAACAGGCTAAGACACCTACTGAAGTTGATGTTTAAGGAGGAGGTGGTCTGGGTCTGGCCTAGATCAGGGGTTCTCGCCCTTTACCGCTGGCGTACCACTAATTCTAATATAAGAAATTAACTGTACCACTAACAAAATGCATTCAAGGAAAACTTATTTTTGTTAATATTATCTTTTGATTTTCTTATTTAGTTTGCATACCACAAGTGGTACACGTACCATAGGTTGAGAAACGCTGGCCTAGATCATCTCATTCCTTGACTCTGGTTTCCAAATTCCCTCAGCCTGATCCTTCTCTTGACCCCATGTAAACTGTCCACTTCCCGTCAGCCTTGAAGATGGAAACAGTATATTCCACCAAAATATTTATATCTGCAACTCAAGTCCACACAGCATTTGTAGTGAAAAAGTTCTAAATATGTCATCATGCCTCTTTCTTTTATTTTCTTCTTCTTCTCTCTCTCTCTCTCTCTCTCTCTCTCTCTCTCTCTTTGTATTAAGATATTTTATCAGAAAAGCAAGTGATGTATGTTTGTGTACATTTTGGTCATAACTATGAAATGTGCAATTTTAAAACATTATCATATAAATTTTAACCCCTTCACTATTATGGACAGAGCTGTTATGCTAAATCCTGTACCATTTTATTATTTGTTTCATTAAATTCCAGGGCAAGGAAAAAATGGACATTAGATGTGATTTTAATTTTAAAATTTAAAACGAAACAGTATATATCCATAATATGCATAAACTAAATATTTTGTTGATATTAATATTTACTGAGTTGAATATTGGCCAACAGAAAACTGATTGATATCTTTTCTTCTTCTCAAACTAAAAAAGGGTTAAATAAGCTGTAGCAAATAATGGACAACTGGCTAATGGCAACTGTATTGCAGCATGAATATATGGCATAATAAAAATATATAAAATTACATTTTCTGTTTGAATAAAATAATTTGTAATTATACGTTTTTAAGCCACAGTCTTCTCCTCAGGTAAATTTATTGCTGTCTGACAAGTGGATGGAGAACTGTAGGAAAAGAATGGGAGACGTAGACATCCTGTGAGACAGAGACGGTGTGTGGAAGACCCTGAGTGATGCAGAGTCTGGTTGTACAGATGCCTGGTGAGACAGAGCGTGAGCTTGGCTCAGAACGGGTCTGGCAGAGATTGATAATGGTAAGGATCAGTTCAAAATTTTCATTTTTTTTAAAAAATCTAAATATGCTGGAAATTGTCTAAAAGGCGCACAAAATCAAATATTTTTGAAATGTTTGAAACAATTTAAGTTAACAATTAACCAGCGTTTTGGGCAATTTCCAGCTTTTTTTCTCGATTTTATGAAAATTATGAAAAATTTGAACTTTTTTAAAATTTTCCCCTACTCACCACTGTCAGAAACGGTCTCCACCAGACCTCATCTTTGACGTACTGGGTATCTAACGGACCCGTGCTTTGTGTGACACTATCTCTACTGGTCCGTCTCAGTAATGAACGGTTACAGCAGAGAACAGGAGACGTAGACATCGTGTGAGAGACGGTGTGGAAGATACGGGATGCAGAGACCATGTCTGACAGAGACCGGTTGAGCAGAAGCCCGGAGTGACTAAGGGCAAGCGTGGCAGAAAATGAGTCTCCCAGAGATCGATAATGGTAAGGTTCAGTTCAAAATTTAACAATTTTTTTTAAAAAATCGAAAAATACTGGAAATTGTCTAAAACGCGCTCAAAATAAAAAAAATTGAATGTGAAATTTTTCAATTTTTTTTTTGTTTTGTGCGCTTTTTGGACAGTTTCCAGCATTTTTTGATTTTTCGGAATTTTGAAAAATTTGAATATTTTTTCTAAACTCTCACCAACAGATGTATGCCAAACTCGGTGAATGACTAACCCTGTCTCTGCCGGACTCGACCTCTATCTCGCCCGGTTGCTGCTTGCCTCAGTGTCTCCACCAACAGGCCTTTGCAAGGCCTCCGTCTCTGCCTTACCTGTTGTCTGCCGCACCAGAGCTTTTAAGAGGTGGCACCTCAGAGACGTGTCACACAGAGACCGAGTCAGGCAGGCACAGACCGCGTTCGTCAGAGACACAGTACATCAGAAACAGTCCAACAGAGACCGGTCCTGCAAGGCGTCAGGTGGTGGTAATTTTGAAAAATTTCAAAATTTTCAAAAAATCAAAAAATGCTGGAAATTGTCCAAAAAGCGCAATAAACCAAAGCAAAATTGAAAAATTTCAAATTCAATTTCTTTTTTTAAAATTTTGAAAATGAAATTTTGCAATAAAGATTTTTTGAAAAATTCCACCTTAATTTTTTTTCAAAATTTTAAAAAAAAAATGGTTGTGTACGCTTTTCAGACAATTTCCAGCATTTCTTGATTTTTCGAAAATTTTCAAAACTCTCCCGAAGAGATGCATGCCAGTCTCCGTGGAAGTCTCCCCTATCTCTGCCGGACTCGGCCTCTCCCTCACCCGGTTGCATCTGCCTCGGTGTCTGCAGCAACCGGCCTATGCAGGACTCGTGTGAACCGTGTCTCTGCAAGTGGGCTTTTCAGAGACGGAACGTCAAGGACCATATGAGGTAATGACCGCGTTCGTCAGAGACAAAGTACATGAGATACAGTCGGACAGCGACCAGTTCTGCAAGGCATCACGTGGGGAGAATTTTGAAATAAATTTTGAAAAATTTGAACATTTTTTGGAAATAAAAAAATGCTCGAAGATGTCCAAAAATCGCACAAAACTAAGAAAAATTGTAAAATTTTGCATTCAAAATTTTTTCATGATTTTAAAAAAACGTTTTTCGCTTTTCAATCAATTTCCAGCATTTTTGAGTTTTAAAAAATTTTGAAATTTTTTTTAAAATATCTCCAAGAGATGACTGAAAAATCGGTGAATGTCTGTATGCGTCTCTGCAGGCCTCGGCTTCTATCTCACCCGTTTTCTGCCTATCTCTGTGTGCAAAAACCGACCAGTCCAAAGTCACGAAGTGACCCAAGTTCCGAAAAGTCCTAAGTCGTGAGAAATCGCATGTCCCAAGTCTTCAGAAGTCACTTGTCCCAAGTCTTGAAAATTCACTTGTCCCAAGTCTTGTGAAGCCACTTGTACCAAGTCGTGAGAAATCGCATGTCCCAAGTCTTGAGAAGTCCCAAGTCCTTAGAAGTCACTTGTCCCAAATCGTGAGAAGTCACATGTCCCAAGTCTTGAGAAGTCACTTGTCCCAAGTCTTGAGAAGTCACT
>NW_019060527.1:372756-395599 GCF_000696155.1 Zootermopsis nevadensis | reverse complement strand
AAGCCGAAACATGTCGAGAATGTTCCATATGTAAATCGAGTACTCGATACGGAACAAAGGATAATATTTTAACCATTTAATTATCTTATATTACTTTATTGTGATTGACGGACAATTTTAATATATTTTAATACTATTTTAAATAAAATCACAATATGACGCACCTACAATATCTTTATTAGCAGTTTATCGATAGGTGTTGTTATCACTACCAGGACTCTGCGATATGAACAAGTCTATACAAGTTTGTCTTCACAGTGACAATAAAAGAATCAGTCTTACAACATAGCATTCTGGTTGTGCTTTTATTAATATTATCTTTATTTATTTATTGCAACCATCAGAGCAATTAATTTGTCAGTTGACACTAATTTATTCCTGTTTATTGGAGACATCACAGTCTCATCTTCAAACCAAACTTTTTATAAAACTTAAACAGAGCGACAACTTTTTATATATTGACGAAATGGAGTTATTCACATGCAAAAAATGTTGTTATATGTAGTAAAGCTATCTAATTAAATGCAATGTAATAATAATAATAATAATAATAATAATGCATAATTTTAAAATGCTTCAGACTGAGATAGTGACACAGCTTTCTCTGTCTGTTTACGTAACGTGATGGACAAATGATTAGAATGATTTTATGTATATCAAATGAAAATAGGGCTTAAATGAATACTGGTTGAGATTTTTACGATTTATCCAAGATCTTAGTTCTCGAAAGCTTAAATCCAGCCACCGGTTAGAACTAGGGTGTACTAATCGCCACGCGGTTTTCCTTAGCCATTCCGTTGAAAGTATCTTAATTAAAATAGCCTGTGTTCGTTTCCTCACTCAATTGTACTCACGTCACACTGGCTACATCGTGTCTCAAGTTGATATAACATCGTTAAATAATGCTACACGCGAAACCAGCCCAGGATATCCTAATTTTGTACAATTATATTTTAATTACTCTCAGTATTTCATATTATATTGCGCGAATTGGGGAGGATATGAAGGGAAAAATGTCGTGGCTTATTTTAAGGTAGTATCCCGGTATTTACGCATAACTCCGGTTAGGACAGTCGACTTCTGGTTCAACATTTTTACCCTGATATTTCAAAATACGACTAATAACGAGCTCTTGCTACGTTCATAGTTATAATTGTAATAGAGATCGAAAGGGCGTGCTTCGATTTTAGACAGGTCACGTGTAATCACTTCCGAAAGAGAGTAATGTAGAAATTGATATGAAAACGCCAGAGTTAGCGTTTGTTTGGGAAAGTTAATATTATAAGTAAGAGGAGTGAATTATTAAAATTGCTGTATTATGTAGTTTACACTAGATAAGATATTGTAATTGCGTCATATTGTGAATATTATAACAATTATTTATTTTAATCCGTCTTATCACAATATTTTAAAATTTCTTATAATTAAGATAATAAAATATCATTGATGTTGTAATGAAACATCACCAAAAAACTACAGAAATCATAATTGAGTTTTAAGCTCTTAGATATACTTTACACCTGATGATGGTTTTATAAAAACCGAAACATGTTGTGTAAATGTTCCGAAATGTAAATCGATCAATCGATACGGAACATCAATGATATTTTATTATCTTAATTATAAGAAATTTTAAAATATTGTGATAAGACGGATTAAAATAAATAATTGTTACACTAGATATTAATATTTTCAACATTCCAATACACGGTCATGTGGCAATTTTTTCTGTATGATTTGAACATTTTTATTAAATTTTTTTGAGTAAATATTACCTGATACAGCCTTTTCTTTAAGAGAATTTTTTTGCAGTGAGAACTATCGACCGTGTGAAGACTCATTTAATACATCTAATTTAACGAGAGAACACATTGATTGTTACTTCCATCATGGGACGTGATTATTTTGTATTAGTTTTTAGAGCCTGCAACAGCTACCAACTTGTAGAACTTTTTTACCCATCCTCTGAGATTGAAATCTAAAGTAAAAGATCGATATATAAAATAGAACTTTTTTACCCATCCTCTGAGATCGAAATCTAAAGTAAAAGATCGATTACATAAGCGTCTTTAAAAATAAATAGAACACAAGCGAAAGGAGATGGGGGAAAAAAAGTTATAATTTAACGTTGGTCTACACCACGTACCCGGCCCAAGATTACAGTACACTCGCACCACAGAGTTTTGATTAAGGGAATTAAGTTATGAAATTGGCTGGCAATTGAATGGTCTTTCAGCTCAGCGCTAATCTCCATCTTCCACGTCTATATATTTTATCGTCTTAAACTTTTAAGTAGATAATTTACGACGACAGAAGTTCTACTACTTAGAGGGAGAAGATTTAAACTTTAAGACTGCTTAAAATATGTTATTATATAAGTGTACTTAAAATATGATTATGAGGTCTTTATTTCCAAATTCAATAATAATATAAATACTTAAAACTAATATACGCACTGTAAATACATAGCACGTCTTGATTTCTATCGTCTTATAAAGATGTTATAAGTTATATGTATAGTACATATTCTTCTCTCCTCAACATTGTTCTGATTACCAGAGGAAATTGGTTTGCAACCCATCCTGTTCTCTCTCATCAAAGACCGGCAGAGTAATGAGACAGACAGCGTGTCTTAAGTTAAGGGCAATTTCATATTAAAAACAGACAATTATAAGCATCGCTCAGTAATCGACCTATCACGTCTTTAGCATGACAGACAGACTGATGGTAAGTGAAGAGATATGCTTGGAAAGTCAGCTTTAATAAATAACATGACTTAAGGTCGCTTCAATATGGCTTTAAGTATCCTGAGCAGGTTTTAAGATGGAATGGGATACGAGGTGTTCGCTGCCTACAGTTCAAAACGTACATGTATTTTATTTCTGGTTTTGAAATAGTAATTAATAAATTGAGAAATTTCTTCGTGAACTTTCGATTTTAAAGGCGCCTTCGACTGTAGGACGCTCTCTTGATTTAGTAACAGGTTTTTCAGGGGGGGATACGTATATTAAAATAGGAATTTGGCAATATTCAAACATAACACTTCTATATATTAATATTTCCATAATATATTTTGTTATACTCTTCGTGTTCTACCGTTCTATTACTTGTGTTATGAACATGGGAACTTTCTATTCGCTTTAAACACACAATTTAATTTTTCTACATCGACTCTCAGACGTTATCAAATGTAAGGCGCACCACGATTTCATAAATTTTAAAATGAGAAATAAAGCATGTCTTAAAATCGAGGTATAATATGGTATATCGATATGTGAACACATACAAAGACTATCATTCGTTTGTTATATAGCCACATTGGGGTACTGTCTATTGACATCCGTCCCTGACGAGGATATAGAACGCATTAACCAGGTAACCAGTGGCATGAATCGATGGCTTGAAAAAAAAAATAAGAAACAATCCACTGTGGAGTTTACGGATGAGCATATATCATACACGCAACGAATATTAAAACATCTAAGCATATGTCAGGAGTCTCGTAACATTTGTCTTTCAAAGAGAGAGTCAGATTTAGTGGGACAACGTTCACACTGAACTACAAGATGATTATACAATTTTGTGTGGCAAATGTCTCCAAAAAATTTTAAAATCTGGCCACTTTGTCAATAAATTATACAATCGTGCGTCGACATTTTTTATTTTTGTCCAGAAATTCTAAGTACATATTTTTTTAAAACGTTATAAAGAATTAGACAAATAACGTATGGATTTTCCTAGAAATTTTTGCCAAATGTTCGGTTTAATTTCTACTTTTAAATAGGACATGAAAGTAATCAGATACAGGCATAAATGGAACAAAACTGTGCTATAAGAAAATACGATTACACACTGCAGTGCATATCGAGTGCATTTATCACCATCTGTCACGTTTTGTAATATCTAAGAGAACTTTAACTCAACTGTATATGGTGGAAGGGGTAAACAATTTTAACTTCAGATGGAATAAACATATTTACAAAGCAGTTTCTGCCTCTACGAAAACACAAGGAAACAAATGCTGTTCAATATACTCTGTAAGCTAAATGCAGGTCTTGAATATTAAACCAGTTGGTGCATATACAAGTCCTTATTGCTGAGCTTTAGAGGTTAATTGCTTTCTTCAATCTTCAAAGTTAATTCAAAGCCAGTAAATTAGAATATCCCAAGCCGTTTCTTGACTTTTCCTGGGTAACTAACTAACTAACTAACTAGATGGCTTACTGAACCCGAAGGTTCATCACCGAACTAACCAAAGCCCTCCACCAGACTCTGTCCTGGGCCAACAAAATCCAGTCTCCTTCAACTCCTATCTCCCATAGATCCCGCCTGAGATTATCCTCCCATCTACGTCTAGGTCTCCCCAGCGGTCTCTTCTCCTCAGGCTTCCCAACCAGTACCCGGTGCACACCTCTTGTCCCATCCATGCGCACTACATTCCCTGCCCATCTCATTCTTCTCGACTTAATCACCCTGACAATATTGGGGGAGGAGTACAGATTTTTAAGCTCGTCATTATGCAGTTTTCTCCAGACCCCATCGTCTTCTCTCCTAGGCCCAAATATCCTCCTCAAACACCTGCAATCTGTGTTCCTCCCTCAGAGTGAGAGACCATGTTTCGCACCCATACAAAACAACGTTACAATTATTCTTGTTATAACTACGGCCACAATAAAATATATCAGTTCATCTCACTAAGACGAGCTTATGTGATCTTCAGATGGTATGAATGCAAAGTATGCATTACTAATTCATTGTAGAAATATAACAAACCTGAAATCTCTTACAGTTAGCAATCCTTACAGAATGACGTGGAATGAACGATTGTAACCGATTTCTCTACGTAGCAACCAACTTCAGTGGTCACTAGATATGGAACCAGTTTTAAAATATCTAAATCGCTGCGTATACCAAGTAGAGCGAGCAATCTTTCTGTTCCTTATTCTATCTTCAAGGAAAGGAAATCCGGGTTTTTGAACGTCGTTAATCGTATTGCAAGACAGAGAGTGGCAAGGTTCTGAGTCATTCAATAGTGACACGCTACTGATATGGGATCAGTTTTTGGAGCATAAAACTTGTATTTCTAGCTGAGTACGCAACCAGAGATTGTCATATCTCTTCCTGGCCACACGACCGTACAAAGTACGTCCGTTCCAACGGACGTAGGCACCAGCCTTAGTGTTCATGATACCCTGAACACGTCTGTGCAGAAATACTTCATTGAGGTAGGACTAGGGTCTTCGTTTACAAGTTTACATATGGATATTGTTAGCCTACTTTCATTTCTTACGGACAAAAGCACTTTAATGAGGTTACCGTGTGTCCGTGTCCCCCTTTCAAAATTTGAACTAGGTGACCGATTTTCACGAAACTTGGCATGACACAATAAGCTGTTGGAAGCAATACCAACTTCGTGATCTTTAGTTGCAGAGACTATTAAAATCGCCCTGTCCGTCCGTCTGTACGCATTTCATAACTTAAGAACTGCTGGAAGGATTTATATGAAATTCGATATTAGGGAGTTTTATTAAAAGCTGTCGTGCCGTTCCAATTTTCATTCTGATAAGACATTTTTAACGATCAGAAAACCATGTAGATGTTTCGAAGAATGGAATGTACTAATAAGAGTTGTGTAAAGTTTTAAAAAAAAATCCTAAACTCATAAAACTTTTTTGTGTACATGCAATCGTGTTCAATATTGATTCAAAATTCCATATCGAATGATATCCCTATGCGGAATACACGTCACTCTGTCCCATGAAGTATACGATATTTAATAGAGTTAGGCTCTATCGTACAATCAAGACTTACGAGGAATAATATTTCATTCTTACAAATTAATATTTAAGAAGTTGTATTCTGCATAACCAGTTGTGGTTTCACTTTATTTCTGACATCCCGTTCTGTTTTAAGAAGAAATTTTAGTATTTTGGTTAATTTCTTCTTTAGTTATTTAATGATTTTTTTTTTCAATTTCATTGGTTTTCGCGTCGATTATTTGACTACTGTGAATAAAAAACTGAATACATACGAAATAAATCAGCCGTGTTCTATATTAATCCTTTTAAGCCGAATAATTTAATCCGTACCGCAGAGAAAACAGCCGATAACCATTACAAAGATTAACTGGTTAACTGTGTTTAGGAAAATTTGAGATTTATACTCAAACACAAAATACGTAGTTTCTGACTGTTAAAGTAGGTGGTACATATAGTTACCACCGGTCTCTAAAGGGTTAAGCAATATCCTAATATTCGTGGAGGGAATGAATATCACTAAGACGAAACGAGATTAACTATGGAGAGTCTCGAGGAAGTAATTCGAACCTGGAACCTTCCATATACGAAGCATTCAACCACGAAGTTCGATTACTCTGGCCTTTTCTTCAGTATGCTGTATAGTTTAAAACTCAGTATAATGATCACAAATGTTTATAGGTCGTATTTGTTTATTGTAAACGATGCTTTAATTAACAGTGAGTACCAAATATGTATACCATCTTCTGAGAAAAAAAATGTCATGTGTATAAGATTGGAAGTGCTTAGATACACTGATTAAGGTTTTTATAGTGACTTTTATGCAAACAGATACTCATTATATTGAAAAAGTATAACAATTATTCTCATAGAGGCCCTAAACCTTTACTTAGGAGCTAAGAGGATATATTATTAAATAAATATTCTGATGAGCAAATTACCGTCTATCATTATCATAATACATAATTACATTCTTCAAAATACCAAGGAAAATCAGTCGCTTCTAATAATGTTAGACGACGTAAATCTAGATTTCCGTCTTCTGGGTTATTGCGCTGTGTAGTCTGGTCGATGTTTACCAACGTTTCAGAGGTCATACTGCCTCCGTCATCAGAGTATGAAGATTTGTGTCATCTGGGTTGTTGCGCTGTGTAGTCTGGTAGATGTTTACCGACGTTTCAGAGGTCATACTGCCTCCGTCATCAGGGCGATGAAGATTTCTGTCTTCTGGCTTGTAGCGCCGTGTAGTCTGGTCGATATTAACCAACGTTTCAGAGGTCACACTGCCTCCGTCATCAGGGCGATGAATACACAGCGCAACACCCCAGAAGACGGAAATCTTCATACTCACCGCTGTGAGAACCTCAAGTCTTACGACGTAAATCTAATTAAAAACTAAATAAAATAAGGAAATATGTTTTCCAGACTAGCGTTGTTTCTTCATAATTTCATTTCTTCATCGTAACAACATTACGTTGGACATTTTCCATTGTTTCTGGTAAAGTTTCCAAAGTGTGTTCCACTATTTAGGTGGTCGGTGGAACAACTGGGATTATAAAATAAATACGAAAAAGTATTAATAAAATATATAAACAACTAATACAGAAGTGCCCAAGTTAGCTGTAGGATTACTTAAATATAGAACTAGCATTTTTATTCTGATCTTTAGCATCTGTTTCGCAGAATTTTGTAACTGTTGCATAAAAGTCACTCTCGACTGTACGAACATAACAAGTGCACGTACAATGCGGAGAACAGTTTAAATCAAGTTCTGACAGTGGCGACTCTGGTAACAAGAAATACGAACGAGTCTATGGTGGGGGTTGGCGAAGTCTGTATTTACCGGGAATCTGTAGTCAAACAGTTGGTTTTGTGTTTGTGCGTTTGGCCCTGAAGAAGTTTCCGCATTTAATTTATACTCTAGAAATTTTATAAATATTGTACTTTAAATGCGATTTTCAGAGATAATTCTGTATTAAACTGTATTACTATTCATTGACAGATCATATTACGCTAGTTAAGTCACGATTTCATAATTTATAAGCTTATCAAATGATTTTTGGAAGACAGATGTGTACTGAAAGTTGTTCAAGTCTCTCTGTGCTAAGAAGCTGTGTGGGATACAGAGCTTATCTGAACGCGATTTCGAAGACAAAAATTCCTGCCCCTGTCGGTAATCGAATACCGGATGTCCAATACACGACAAACCACTTGGCTGTCAGGGATATTCCAACATGCAAGAAGTATATTATTCATGCTTTTTAACAAAGCATGTAGTAACCAAAAGATATATAAATTAAGATTATATTAAAAGGACATTTGAATTAATAAACGTGAACAATAGAACTCCAGAGTCATTGCTAAATAAGATTCCTGTCCTCATGATATATTGCAAGTCCAAGACGAACAATCTTCTTTGATCCACAGACCTCTGCGTGGTTAAAAGTCGCACTCATATCGCAGCATGCCGGACTTATAAAATTTGCATATAATAGCACATATTATTATCCATAAGGTTTCATTTGTTTTAATGTAAATACGGTTACCAGTTTACGTCAATTAGGATTAAGTACAACAAACATCTTAGGTTTCAACTAGCTAAACACAATGTGACAGTGAACTTCCAAGTATACTTTACGTAAAAAGGACACATTGGAAAACGGTGTAATAAAGTGGATTAAAGATAATAATTGGTTCCACGAAAATCACGTTAATTTTAATTATAGGAAATACGTGTTTGTTGTTTCCACAAGAAACGCACATTAGACTCTGAAAGGTAAGTCCAGACGCTGATTGGTTGAGACTTGCTCAGTCCACCCAGGGGGACTCCGAATAGCCGAAATTGAGGGTCATGTGATATCATAAACATATCATTAATCGAAAATCTATCGCTAATATAAACAATGAGAACATACGGGAGGCGGGTCGTTGATGGAAATATCGATAGCTATGGACCATAGTCGATCGCACAGTAAACCGAGGGATCGATGCAAGAGAGAGAAAGGTTTTATTATGTCTTCAATGTCTCATGTCACAGTAAATGCTTACGTGTTTTTCTTGAGTTAAACTGTACTCTAGTACAGGTCTGTACGAGCATAATGAAACGAAGAAGTCATTAGCATCGTTGACTAGCAAACACTAGGCCTGTAAGATTATCTCACGTCATGAATTTTTATAAAAAAATGTAAACAAAAAAGTTTGAATTAAGATTTACATTACTACAAAACATATTTTATTTTAATTTGAAACAAATTTGGCAGTTTTTCAAGAATTTATAGGAAGAAACTGCGACATAGTGATAAACATACGTATTCAGTTGTTTTAATAGAGCTTGGTTAGGATTCAAATTGTTCGCATACTTGGTCGATTTACCAGTCAGTTTGCCTTCATTAAGTCCATATATTATATTGCGTAAAGTCTATTTTAAAAATACATTCAATAACAGTTGCTTAAATTACCTGTAAACCAAAAATAATAACAAAACATTCCTTATTGCCCTGAATTAACCTGGTAGTCAATGTTGGCATGCAGTAATTTTAAACAGTAAAGTAACAAATCAGATTTACATTAACGATAAACCTGGGTAAATGCTTCCTACCAGTCGGTTCAAGTTACCTTTTGCATCTCCTTCTCATATCTAAAAAAGTGAAATTAAAAATATACAAAGTATAATTTTATCTGATATTTTGAAAGGTCTTAAAGCTTGGTCGCTCATTAATTTTAAATTCTACAAACTGATACGCAATGGTAACAATATTTATGTATGTATTTAATATATTACTGTCAATACAACATTATTTCACTTATCGCCCTGATGATGGAGGCAGCAAGAACCTCTAAAACGTCTAAAAACTTCTACCAGACTGCACGACGCGACCCAGAAGATAGTCATCTTGAGGCTGGTATAGGTTAATAAGACGACATATTCCGAAATCGAGCTACAAGGCTATTAATATTAAAAAATGTATCTGATGATAGCCCTAAAAGGTCGAAACTTGCAGTGACAAGTGTTTATAGTCATAATAAAATAAGGTTGTGTTGGCAGTGAATATGGTTGTCTGCTGGTTTTCACCGGTCCGGTATTCTGGTAGAAGTTTACGAAAGTTTCAGAGACTACACCGCACTACAACCCAGAAGACAGCCATCTTTATATTCGAGGCCATGACACCCTCAAAGTCTAATCTGTTCACAGCGATATGATAAACGCACACGTTATTGGTCTCAAAGAACAGAATGAGGGCAGAGTACTGAGGAAAATATTTACACTTACAACAGAAGAAATAATAGGAAGCTGGAGTTAACTTACTACTGGAAAGTTTCATTATTTGTGTTCTTTACCAAATATTATTCGAATGACCAAATCAGGGAGTATTAGGTGGGCAAGGCATATAGCACGCATGGATGAGATGAGAAACACAAACAGAATTCATTCGGAAAACTCGTAGGGAAAATGCCACTTGGAATATACCGTTGTAAATGGAAGGACAAAATAATATATATATATATATCTGGTCGATGTTCACAAACGTTTCAGGGGTAAACATCGACCAGACTACAATGCTCAGCAACCCAGAAGACAGAAATCTTCATACTCTGATGACGGAGGCAGTATGACCTCTGAAACGTTGGTTGACATCGACCAGACTACACAGCGCAACAACCCAGAAGACGGAAATCTTCATACTCATCGCCCTGATGACGGAGGCAGTATGACCTCTGAAACGTTGGTTGACATCGACCAGACTACACAGCGCAACAACCCAGAAGACAGAAATCTTCACACTTACCGCTGTGAAAACCTCAAATCTTACATAAAAAAATATATCTTACATAATTATCGTGACAAGGTATGGATGGATTTATGTTAGGATAGAGACCAGGTTCGGGGTTTTGTGAACACGGTTATGATCTTACGGGTTCAACAGAAGGCGGGGAATTTTCTTGTCTAGCTGAGCGACTGTGGAGTTAGTTACATTGTACATTTACTTCCTCAATTACGTGCAACATATTTATCTTAACAGAAGTTACCGTTGACACAGGGTAATGCTTTAGGAGCGTTGTCTGTCCGTGTGTATCGGCCCATGCCTCTACTGCCTGAACGTCTCAGAATTATTTATTTACAAAACTCTCCGTAACAAATTTTATTAAATCTTAGTCGTTTATAGATTAAACGATCCGGAGTAATATTACACAGACCCAATATTCCAGAGAGATGCTGTATGAAATTATTCTACATCGTTCACGTTTGAAAAAACCAGAGGACAATTTAATTACGAGGACATGACTGAATGTTTTTTTAAAACAATAAATCGTGTTCGTTATTAACGAAGTAGCGAATTAAACAATTGCGCCCAGTACAAAAGCCGAATTACCCTAATTTTTATTACGAAGGATTCCGATTTCAGATGACAGAATTTAAGACGTTCACATTTTCATTTCGTGGGATTTAGGTCGTCTGTACACGCTGATATTTATTTAGAGGAGACCTACGGTTATACTGGACGCAAAATACCTGCGAGCATGAGAAACGTCACAGTAAGAGGGGGGGGAACAAGACCGCTTATACGCCTCGGCTGACTGGCCAGCAACGTGCGTATTTGTAACGGTCAATGGTGCGTGGAGGTATCTTGTAGCAAGTATATGGGCTATATACGGATAACTTTATGAATGAACAGGATATGGTAACCTCGCGCGGACAAAGCTTGAAGCAACTGAGGACGTATCGGCCCTATTCAACTGCCCATCAATCAAATGCATACGAGGTGCGATCGGAAAGTATCAAGACTGCGCGTATAAAAACCCGTACACTTATCTCAGGTATTAAATTCATCCATCACCCTCGAAGTAGTTCCCCTGGGAGTGAACACAACGATCCCAGCGCCGCTGCCAAGCCTGGAAGCATCCCTGGAAATCTTTCTTTGTCAGCCTGTCAAGCACCATCTGCGATTCTGTCTGAATCTCTTCTATCGTCTCAAATCTCCTTCCCTTTAGCTGAATTTTCATCTCTGGGAAGAGGAAGAAGTCACACGGCGAATAAGGAGGGTGCGGGATGACGGCCATGGTTCCCCCTCTATTGACACAGTCTGGAAACTTTCCGATCGCACCTCGTAGTTTTCAATCTGTTTTGAACGAGGCATTACTAACAACATACTTATCGCAACTAGACGTAACAGTGTGTAAGATAATATTATACAGTGATTCTAAATTATAGATAATAATGACTTAGAAGCTGTTACCATTCGCAAGTTTTCGGTTAAATTAGAACCTGTACTGAATGTTTTTGACTTATTTTCGTGTGAACATATCCTTCCAATGACAAAAATAATCGATTACATTGTGCATTTATTATACTTTTAAGTACACGAAATTCCTTCATAATAACTTGGAATAGATTCCTCCTTGAAAACGTGTTAGTCGTTCAAATCGTCAAAAAATGTGATGCCTTTTACGGAAGTATAATTTTCATTATCGCATACGCAAGAGTTCTCAAAATTATATAATATATTTAAGTTCATCAGACAGAATTGATAATCACGTTGTAAAATAAATAACATATATTGTTTTACTGATGTTAAATAATGAAAACAGGATTTGGAATGGGGCATTCGTAAATCATGTTGAGGTAGACTGACTACAAGCGAATAATCCCTTATCTTATTTAATTTCATAGGTCATACAGAGTTGAACGAGACAGTGTAAGGATTTAGAAGGAAATAGTCGTGATCTTTGAGTGTACAGCGCTGTTCAAACCTCCAGTGCAATGCGCAAAACACTCCTTAGATGACGTAGTGATATTAATCTCACTACACATTCATTACTTTCTGTAATCTAATTTCAGTGACGGTGCATTTTCAGAAGTTAATGGAATAAATTCAGAAATTGTGTATCCTTCTGACGACTTCATAATTCGCCTCTCGGCAATGATACCTAATATTAAGGGTCCTGGAACTCCGGTGGCATTTTCTGTTTTCTCCCAGAAATTTCTTACGTAACTGAAATCCGATTTGAGATTAAAATCTCCAAAAACTCAACAGTCATTTATAATGACTTTGAAGTGTTTTTATTTTGACTTTTAAATAACCGGGACCGCGTTCAGATCGATATTTCTCGAGAGTTACAATCATTTGAGCCCGATTATTTATTATTATTTAGTGTTCTGTCTGCCGACAGGTCCATATGAACAGGATCCTTCCATCCTTTTCTCGGACTGGGACCTGTTCATATACGTTCTTGGCAGATGATCCAGAAGTGGTTTGCCATTGCCTTCTTCCGTGTGTGAATGGAGTAATTGTTGGGATGCCACGGAGGAAAACTCCGTGTTGTCTAGACCACGGCCTTGCCCAACACAAGTTAAAAATTCGGGCACCGCCGGGAATCGAACCCGAGACCCCAGGATTACAAGGCCAGCGTTCTAACCGCTAGACCACCACAGAATATACACAGGCGTCTCGATGCGCATAATCTGTAAGGCGGGGTCTCCGTCTTCAATGATGAATGGAAATCTGTCTTGGTGTATTAAAGTCTGATGCAAATGGCACAGTAGCAGTCGGGCTTGGTAAACACCCTGTTCATTGTTACGCTGAATAATATTGAGCTCTTTGTACCGAACAAAACTGGTTCCGCATTCCCAGGCAACCGAGACATGACGTCACCGATTGCACGTCTGTCCGTCCTACAGTCTGTTGCGTTATTTTGCAACCTGGATAAGGAATGAGTGTACGACGTGTTAACATGTGAGGTCAAGTGCCTTGGTCAACCCACATGTCTCCTTACTCCGTGATTTTATTTATTCCAAGATAGTCGGGGGTCCGACTTGGTCAGTTTCAGTAAATCATCCGATAATTGAGTCCCGAGACAAGAAAGTGGAATGTGATAAGTCAATAACAAGTACAATCATCTTGGATGAAAGTGATTCCTTTCTAGAAGTATCCGGTTCGACTCTAGGCAGAGGGAACACCTAATGTGATTTTTTATATTAATTTTCCTCTCATCTCCAGTGCAACAACGTATGAGATTTGAAGTTTTTATGGATATGGGGAGTTTTGATGTGACACCATGCAGGAAGGGCGTCTAATATCGACCAATATATTTTAACTTCAATTAAGACAAGGATGATTATTAAATGGAGAAAATAATTACACATATTGACGTAAAAGTGCTCGTTTTAAGAAAATTAGCACATTTTAAAGTTCGGAGAATTTTCTTTTCCAATTAAAAAAAATGCTCACGTGGACGATATTATAAAACGTGTCCAAGTATCGTCCACCTCAATTACAAATAATGAAACTAAATTTTCAAACGTGATAAGACATGTTTTGTTGTAAACAGCGTAATATTAATGGTAAAATTAATATAAACATTTCAATGGTGCACAATAACGTAAATCAACATCTCATAATGCAAGAGTGAAAAAAAAAAGAAATTGATTGAATTGTAAAAATGTAAACATAATAATAAGTTTCATCAAACTGAAAGGCAAAATTTGAAGGTTCTTGAAGGAAATGTCATATAAATTAAGAAATTTAAAAGTCCGGTTGACGAAATTAAACACGTGGATGTAAGTATCCATTGACTATTGCACTGTACATAAAAATATACGTAAAAATCTAGCTGTTATCTAGCTTTAATATGAAAGTTCTTTGGTTATTTGTTCTAATTCACAAGGGCCACATTTCATACCTTTCTTAAGCTAGTAGTTAAATTGTTTCTTTATTTCGTTAAACATGCTTCATGTTGAAATGATTCTTCAGATAACTGTAGCCAATATGTTTAGTATATATTACTTTATTCTAAGACTTCGCTGAGAAATATAAACTAATTATATTCAATTGAATAAAATTTTTGGATATTATCCATCGTCTAGTAAATATAAAACGTAAAACGACGTTTCGGAGATGTGAATTTTATTCAATTGACTCTTCACCATCGTCAAGAAGTTTTAGATTTGATAAAATTACATTCAATATTAACATAAAGACTGTCTACGATCCTGAAACAGTTCTTCAAGCCTTTAAAGCACAGCGGTAACTATACGTACCACCTTCGGCAACTCTGCTTCTCACCCACAAAACGTATTTGTGTGTTTCATGTGATTGAATAAACAGCTAACTAACTAAACAGCTTTAACGAAACGGAATATTGTAACGGAGTCCTGTCGTGTCAATGTTGGTCTTCTGAGTTGTAATTCCGTGTAGACTTGCAGGTAGACACTAACGCTTAGGAGGAACATTCTGTCTCCGTATACAACTCTGAAGATAAAGGCAGTGTGTTAATAGAAAACGTATGACAAGTCCACTCGACGTTACAGCCTATAAGACCAATATCTTCACTGCCGTGATAATCTCAAACCATATGAGACGCGTAAGAAATGTACCCTTACCAGAAGGACGAGCGTGCACTGCCTGGGAACCTTCATAGCCCTAAGAATTTATTTGTTTTCCCCACATTAAATGTATCTACCACTCCCTCCACGTTATCCTCTATCACTCTTCGTGCTTTAAAGATTTATAAGATGGTAAAGTTACGTCATATTGTGATATAATAAGTATATATTAAATCTTGTCCGTCTAATCACAATAATTCTTATTAAATATTAAAATATTACAATAATTAACATTTTAACATCAAAACGTTCACCCACACTAAAGTCACAATTGAGCATGATATATACAGAACAACATCGAGCGTGTTATCAAAAATGGAATAAAAATCTGAAAAAGAACATCATTTGACATCTGGGAAAAAATCTGATAAAAATGTACGCTGGCATAATGTATGAAAATTGTATTTGAATTATTTATCGTTTTGAAGCTTTATATAATTATATACACCTGAGGATGGTTCTTTTAGGAACTGAAACATGTCGTGAAACATGAAAAATTATGGTCTAATGTAAATCGAATATTTCGATAAAGAACATCATGTAATATTTTAAATATTTTAAATGTTAATTATTGTAATATTTTAATATTTAATAAGAATTTATTGTGATTAGACGGACAAGATTTAATATATATTTAAAGATTTAATCTACAAACTGATTCTCTCTTTATGATGTTGGCATCGACTTTACTGTAAGATCTGACCCAGACAAAGTTTACAAGGCGGAAGTATGATTCCCAATGTCTCTCACGTATGCACCAAATACTGTTAGCTACTGATGTCAACAGCAAACAGGCAAAACGCCAAAGCGTCAGTCTTAATTCTCCTACCACACTAAATATTTCCATTTCTGCCAGAGGTCAAACACAATGCAGTCAACGACAACTCATACTACGAATTTGTGAAAGGGGTCCAGAAGTTATAGGAAGTACCTGACAGTGTCTGAAAATCTGCTGCCCTTAAAAGAGGTCTTCAGTTTTGAGAGTAGTCAAAAGTCGCACGTGGCCAAATATGGCGAATGTGATGGATGGTCCAATTCCAGCATCGACTTTTTGATCAAAAAACTCCCGGACAGTGAACGCATCGTGAACATTAGCATTGTCTTAATGCAATATCTAATCACCAGGCCAAAATTCAAGTCTTCTCCGACGAAGAGCCTCACGTAACCTTTCAAATATTTCCAAATAATTCTGGTTCACTGTTCGACAGCACTTTTCCCACATTTTTATCTATCCGATGAATTTCCGGGCGTGTCGAAACACGTCACTGAATATTATTGCTCGCTTGCTACCTGATGTGACACATTTGTGGTCATTCAGGGAACTTTCACATCTCGCACAAGCCAGTCGAAAGAAATTTTAGGGGTGTTTGTACTCTTTGGAGTAGACTGACATTCTAAAGGTGTCCTTCAAGCCGTCAGGGGCGACGACGTTAACATGGCAACCAAGGGAATAATTAAAGAAAAGATTTTTAGAAACGACGGTGTTATATAAGGCTACTGTTGGACTAATGTGGTTTTCAATTCTGCTGAAACCGTGACGGACAGACACAGAAACATGGTCGGCCTACAAGATTTTGCTGAAAAGATGACAGTAGGCTTAAATCCGGTAGTCAAGTTCCCTGCATTTTTCGAAACCCAAAGTTTCATTACCTTTTTCAGAAAACACAAACGGTTCCAATTCTCAGCCAGATGAATCCCTATGCATGGCCCTAAGGTTTGAAAAATTTTAGTGATTTATCCAAAACATATTTTCTGTTATATCTTCAGCCATGACTACATTTTCGCTGCATCTCCTGAGCTTTGTGGTTTGACTGAATGCATTTCCATCGTTGGCTGATTCTTCGGTTGTCCTGTACACGCTCCCAGAGCTGCTACTTAATTTCAAATCATGTTACGAGGTGCGATCGGAAAGTTTCAAGACTGTGTCAATAGCTGATTCTAAAGGAAGAACTCCACATGCGACGCATCTCGGCCAAGTTTGTGCCAAGGCTCCTGTCTGAGGACCAGAAGCAGAATCGACTTCTCGTTTGTCAGGAGCTCAAAGATCTTGCAAGAACCGACCCCAACTTCCTTTCTAAGGTTTCCTCTTCTCAAAGATGAAAATTCAGCTAAAGGGATGGAGATTTGAGACGATAGAAGAGATTCAGGCAGAATCGCAGATGGTGCTTGAGAGGCTGACAAAGAAAGATTTCCAGGGATGCTTCCAGGCTTGGCAGCGGCGCTGGGATCGTTGTGTTCACTCCCAGGGGAACTACTTCGAGGGTGATGGATGAATTTAATACTTGAGATAAGTGTACGGGTTTTTATACGCGCAGTCTTGAAACTTTCCGATCGCACCTCGTATCACACATTTTTAAGATCGATTTTAATATTATTATTATTATTATCCCATCTCTACCTAGGTCTTCCGAAAGTGGTCTTTTGCCCTCGGCCTTTTCAAACAAAATTGTGTTTATATTTCTCATCTTCCCTATGCGATCTACATGCCCCACGCATGTCACTCTCCGTCATTCGTTAAACAAATAAAAAAAACATCAAAACTAACAGAACTCCCCTCTGACACAATATAATCTCTTCATTCTTTGAGAGACTAAGTTAATACAATGTTTTTTTCTGTTAATATTAATTTTTAAGGGATATATTTTGTATCAAGATCGTGAATAGACAACAAAATTGTTTAAATCTTTAGATAAAATTTCAACTTGAGCCTGCATTTAGTGTTCACTCAGTTCTAGATATCCAGGCAGCGTTGTCGAACAGAGAAACAAATGGACTTAAGTCCTGAACATAAAAATAACACTTTCAGTTTTAAATGCGTATACATCCACACTTTTTTTAGATTTTATTTTCTCGTTTGAAAGGGATGACCATCTGTTAATTTCAAACACGTAAAGAAATATTTTTGTGTGAATTGTTTACAATTAAAGTTTATTATCGGGGCTCGAGTAGTGCAAAATACCTTACAAAAATTCAGTTTTATTGATATAAAAATCGAACACAACTAATTCAGTTTTCAGTATGAGAACTTTCAAGAGCCAAAATACTTTTAGAAATGTTTAAATTTTCGTATCGTGAAAATAAATAACGTATTAATGCTATCCATCGCAAATCAATTGACTGCAGTCAAATAACCATTAAGTTATGTACGCAATTGCAAATAAGGTTCACTTTATGTGACCTTATACATCAAAGTGTACTTAACGGAGAGTTAAATTAGAACACTGTAGTGTTCTTGTCTAAATGCCGAGTGGAACTGCACAGTGACTGTGTGACCTGTCACATTTCATCATAATGTCTCGTGGTTTGTACACTAAATTCCCATTTGTCGCTTCACGAGGGACCAACATACAGAAATATGAATGTATCTTAAGTAAAATTAAGTCTATTTTATTGCAAAATTTTATCAGGTATCAGACACACGTAACACGTGCTTCTATGCATGGCCCTAAGGTTTGAAAAATTTTAGTGATTTATCCAAAACATATTTTCTGTTATATCTTCAGCCATGACTACATTTTCGCTGCATCTCCTGAGCTTTGTGGTTTGACTGAATGCATTTCCATCGTTGGCTGATTCTTCGGTTGTCCTGTACACGCTCCCAGAGCTGCTACTTAATTTCAAATCATGTTACGAGGTGCGATCGGAAAGTTTCAAGACTGTGTCAATAGCTGATTCTAAAGGAAGAACTCCACATGCGACGCATCTCGGCCAAGTTTGTGCCAAGGCTCCTGTCTGAGGACCAGAAGCAGAATCGACTTCTCGTTTGTCAGGAGCTCAAAGATCTTGCAAGAACCGACCCCAACTTCCTTTCTAAGGTTTCCTCTTCTCAAAGATGAAAATTCAGCTAAAGGGATGGAGATTTGAGACGATAGAAGAGATTCAGGCAGAATCGCAGATGGTGCTTGAGAGGCTGACAAAGAAAGATTTCCAGGGATGCTTCCAGGCTTGGCAGCGGCGCTGGGATCGTTGTGTTCACTCCCAGGGGAACTACTTCGAGGGTGATGGATGAATTTAATACTTGAGATAAGTGTACGGGTTTTTATACGCGCAGTCTTGAAACTTTCCGATCGCACCTCGTATCACACATTTTTAAGATCGATTTTAATATTATTATTATTATTATCCCATCTCTACCTAGGTCTTCCGAAAGTGGTCTTTTGCCCTCGGCCTTTTCAAACAAAATTGTGTTTATATTTCTCATCTTCCCTATGCGATCTACATGCCCCACGCATGTCACTCTCCGTCATTCGTTAAACAAATAAAAAAAACATCAAAACTAACAGAACTCCCCTCTGACACAATATAATCTCTTCATTCTTTGAGAGACTAAGTTAATACAATGTTTTTTTCTGTTAATATTAATTTTTAAGGGATATATTTTGTATCAAGATCGTGAATAGACAACAAAATTGTTTAAATCTTTAGATAAAATTTCAACTTGAGCCTGCATTTAGTGTTCACTCAGTTCTAGATATCCAGGCAGCGTTGTCGAACAGAGAAACAAATGGACTTAAGTCCTGAACATAAAAATAACACTTTCAGTTTTAAATGCGTATACATCCACACTTTTTTTAGATTTTATTTTCTCGTTTGAAAGGGATGACCATCTGTTAATTTCAAACACGTAAAGAAATATTTTTGTGTGAATTGTTTACAATTAAAGTTTATTATCGGGGCTCGAGTAGTGCAAAATACCTTACAAAAATTCAGTTTTATTGATATAAAAATCGAACACAACAAATTCGGTGTTCAGTATGAGAACTTTCAAGAGCCAAAATACTTTTAGAAATGTTTAAATTTTCGTATCGTGAAAATAAATAACGTATTAATGCTATTTTAAACAACTAAAAAGCTTTTAAAAATGCAGTCTTTGACGCCATAATATCCAGTATAATAAACACTAGTTTATTTACATAAGTACCCTAATAATTCTGTACGTCTTACCTACTTAGTATGGTCGTGGTTATGAGAATAATATTACACTTTTAAGTGCTGCAAGGACTCACAGCTCTTTCCATTCAACTTAATACAGCGTTTACTTAACAGGTTAAGACCTTCCTCTTGACGAAAAGTAAGGCTTTGAATACACATAGTACCTAGCAGTTACCATCTTGGTCCAACCTGCTTGGAAGTCAGTCATGTGTAATCTTTCAGGCACTGCAAACATTGCTTGAAATTTGTGGACATACTTACAGAAGGCATGACTCTCATATTTAAACGTCTAAAAGCTATCTTAAAACAACCGAAGTTATGTGTACCCTGCAATATGGACTTATATTTATCGTTTATAATTATAGAAAGCTGATTTAATATTAAACATTTGAATTCTCATTAAGGCTACCAAAAGCAACAGCCCACAACCATTTTCTTCCAGTCCACATCCTCCTACATCATTCCTTAAGATCCATTTCAATATTATCCTCCATCTACGCCTAGATCTTCCGAGTAAACCTTTTATTTTCAGTTCTTCCAACTAAAGTTTTGTACATATTTGTTTAAATCTTGTCAGTCTGATCACAATAAAATTCCTATTAAATATTAAAATATTACCATAATTAACATTTAAATATTTAAAAATATATATTAAATGATATTCTCTATCGAAATGTTCGATTTACATTAGAATATCACTTTTTACACGACATGTTTCAGTTCTAAATGAACCATCTTCAGGTGTATAAAATTATATAAACTTAAATATAATTTCTTAAATGCAACTTCTTAGTCAGATGTAATGTAATGTAAATCGAACATTTCGATAGAGAATATTATTTAATATATTTTTAAATATTTAAATGTTAATTATGGTAATATTTTAATATTTAATAGGAATTTTATTGTGATTAGACTGACAAGATTTAAACAAATATATATTTATCGCAATATGACGCAACTTTATCATCTCATCTTTTGTACATGTTTCTAATTTTTCAAACGCGTGTCCCGCCAATTTTATACAGACTGATGTGACCTCGTCTGTGTTAGGTCCCAATATTCTGCCCTGTACCCCTAATGTTCATCCAATCTTAATGGTCAGTTTCCGTTCCGTAGAGCGCTCTAAAGAATTCGTCTAAGTCCGAGGCCATAACATTTCGTAGAATGCTGTATTTTTACCGTGAGCTGTCAACATATCATTAAAACTTCAAGGTCGGAGGACTGCCTCTTATCGGTTGTCTGTAAATGCTCATTCATTACGTTTACAGCTACTGTTCGTGTCTATAAGCCTTCTTCTCCCCCTGTAGCCAGAGGACGCACCATGCATTGGTTCTTTGCATTCTTACCGTAAAGTTGGTAAACAAATGACCGCGAGAAGGGGAGATATTAATTATGTTCCCGTCTGTCTTAATCTACATTATCGGTCTCATTCTTCTGGTGCTGTTGGAGTCTGTGTAGCATTTAATACCGTTCCTCTGGAGAGAAAATTTACACAGTTGAACAGTCCGTTAGGAATATTTTAAGATAAACCTGAATTTCACTTTTCTCCGAAGGAGTACCAACCAAATTATTGGAGAATAGGGCTGGTTCAAATATGAGTTGTGGTACAAAAGTATTGATTATATCTGTTGAAATTCACCCATAGCCGACTGGTGTCTTAGAGCAGTCTACTGCTGCACAACATTAGAAAGTCTTCTATTTCACATTAAAAATAAACTATGTAAACCCCTCTCAAAAACATTAAAAGTAGTTCTCGTCACACGTAATATCATATTTCATATAATATATAAAAAAACAAACCAAAAATTAAAATATTTGTTGACAAATGGACTACAGATGGTAAAATATCGCTTACTTTCCAGGGAAGATTTCACCCCCATAAAAATAACGTAATGGGACAAGATTTTCAGTTAAATATTCGAGACAATTTTAACAGAATATGTAAAAGAATAAGTTCGATTTATTTCCAAAATTTTGCTAATATAATATCTGACTGAGTTTAAACGTTTTCAGTTTCCCGTTAAACTACGTTTTGCTATGACAGTCATTTTAGCTCAAGGTCAGTCTATAAAATAATTGGTTATTAAAATGAGAGAGGAAAGTTTTTCACGCGTGTCAGTTTGCTCAAAATTTGGATCTGCAAAAGGTTTAAGCATACTGGCGCCCACAACAGATGTTAGTTTATAAAGTAGATTTGCGCTGGATTTTCATCCTAAGAATGTACAACACTTACATTTTCAGGAATAATTAATTTAGTGTGTCTTTATGTTAATAATCATTAAAATATTTTATATATATACATTTTTGTTAAACATATTCTTCTGTCTTTATAGATTCTAATAATGATTTCATAATTTAAACTACAGCTAAATGAACTTTTATTTATATTCGTACTGAAACAATGGGTAAAATCCTGATAAATATTTTTGATGATAGTATTAAGATAAATATTCTTGGCTTAAGAGAGAAGCAATTTTTCGTGATATTCAACTGTATACATAGAATGATCAGCTCCATAATAAACTTTCGGACAAAAAAACTATTTAATCACCTGCGTGTACATATATATAATAACAGACCTAAATTAAGTGTAAATATTTTGTCATTAGTAATTTTCTTACAAAACATACGGCGACTGGCAATAAATTTTCTTTTCATAATAGCAGTTACTTGTAGGCTTTTATATTTATACATATATTTATTTTTCCAGTCTATACACAAAACTTGTTTTAAAATAATGTTGTTAAAATTATTTATTATGTTATATGTT
>NW_019060527.1:324056-353527 GCF_000696155.1 Zootermopsis nevadensis | reverse complement strand
TTTATACCTGAGGACGGTTAAATATAACCGAAACATGTCGTAAGAGACGTTCCAATTTGTAAATCGATCATTTGATGCGGAACGTGAAATGATATTTTAAATATTTTATATTTTATCATCTTATTAAAATTGTGATTTGACGGAAAATATTAAAATATTAACCTAATTCACAATATGACGCAAATATTCTACCTTATGAACAATATTATAAATGTTTCTGTTCTGAGCAGTAATGTCATGCGATGTTGTAGGTAAATACCGCAGGAACAAACTACCTGATGATATAGGTATTTATTTTCCTCTCGAACGTTGGTATCTGTCTACAAACCCACATGACCTTACAACCCAGAAGACCGACATTGACATCCTGACCGTCGTGAGAACCTCATCTTACACAACGTTCGTCTCTTTTGCAGGCTGTAACTTTTGCGACTGGTAACGGAGACATCTGGCCACTGGAGCGACCGGAAGGAATGCCAGCGATACAGTCTCTGGAGGTTATGTGCGGAAAGGACCACATGGACGTCCACCTCTCGTTTACACATCCCTTCGAAGGGATTGTATCTTCCAAAGGGCAATATGCAGATCCGAGATGCGTCTACGTACCGCCATCTAGCGGCAAAACCTTCTTCTCATTCCGTATCGCTTACGCACGTTGTGGTACGAAGCCTGACCTCCACGGTCAATTCTACGAGAACACGGTCGTTGTACAGTACGACAAAGATCTTCTGGAAGTGTGGGACGAGGCGAAACGACTAAGATGTGAATGGTTTAACGACTATGAGAAGACAGCTTCTAAACCGCCAATGGTCATTGCAGACCTCGATGTCATTCAGCTCGACTTTCGAGGTATAGGAGCAGTGACATGGCCTTCTATCTGCCTACTACGAGGTGCGATCAGAAAGTTTCCAGACTGCGCGTATAAAAACCCGTACACTTATCTCAGGTATTAAATTCACTATCTGCGATTCTGCCTGAATCTCTTCTATCGTCTCAAATCTCCTTCCCTTTAGCTGAATTTTCATCTTTGGGAAGAGGAAGAAGTCACACGGAGCTTAGAAAGGAAGTTGGGGTCGGTTCTTGCAAGATCTTTGAGCTCCTGACAAACGAGAAGTCGATTCTGCTTCTAGTCCTCTGACAGGATGCGTCGCATGTGGAGTTCATCCTTTAGAATCAGCTGACAGGTCCCATAGCCTATCCCAAAAATGTCGCACAAGTCGTTGATGGTACGACGTCGATCTTCGTAACATTTTCGGGCGTTGCGCTCGAAGATGGTCGTCCAGAACGCTCGGCATCATCGACAGAGGTTCGGCCATTTTTAAAACGTGAATGCCACACAAAAGTTGGTGCACGACCCATTGCGGACTCCCCAAATGCTTGCTTTAGCATTTCATAGGTTTCCGTAGCCGTTTAGGCGAGTCTTTGGCAAAATTTGATGCACACGCCATTCCGAAAGCGCAGGAGGGTCGGTGTAATGCACTACCAAAACGCCCGTAACTAAGAAACAAATGCTAATTCGAGGATTCGTTGTGTTCACTCCCAGGGGAACTACTTCGAGGGTGATGGATGAATTTAATACCTGAGATAAGTGTACGGGTTTTTATAGGCGCAGTCTTGAAACTTTCCGATCGCACCTCGTATATTTCTTCAGTACTGTCAGTTTCTAATACCGCAGAATTTGTTTACATACTCAGGCAAAAAGTGTGGTCACGCAGACGTGACACCGCGTAGAGGGAGCTGGAAGGGACGAAAGTTGAGACCGCTATATCAACTACATAGAAGGTAGATGAATCTGCGTTCAAACTACATGCAAAATTTCTGTATTCAATATTGTAGCCCCCCAGAAGACAGCCATCTTCGTACTCACAGCCGTGAGAAATCAGAAATCCTTAACGCCTGTGAGGTAGGTTTATTGCAGGACATGGTGTGAAAGGTACGTCCTCGTGTTCCTAATGATGACGAAATATTCCTTGGATAAATATTGTCTCAACCATCAGGGAGACAAGAAATGCAGACAGAAGTTCATTTCGAACATGATACACGGGATATTCTTCACCTATTCGCCTCGGTCATGAGGGTCACCGAGTTCTCCCGTCATGTCGAGGTGATAACGCCAAACAGAGACGTGATGCAAATGTTAACATCTGCCTGAAGAAAACTGTGTGAGACTTTAAATTCTTAAGGCGTTGAAGATGGCCCTGGCGTCCTTCTGGATATTCACGCCGTATCATTTTGTTGGTGGGTACCACGTTTCGGAGGAAGATTCTGCCTCCATCTTCAGGGTCCAAGTCTTGAGGATTTGTGGCAGTATGTTCCTCCGAAATGTTGATATCGACAAAAATGCGGAATTCTTTAAGAATCAGACTGTGAATAGTGGTTAACGAACTGGGGCGAAGGACCTCTTGAAAGATCTGTACTTTTACAGTTCCGTTATTATTTCAAACATATTTTAAGTCTACATGATAGGAGTCTCGTGGTCTCTATACAATTCGAATGACATAGGCTAATGCGACGTGTTTCGAGTGTTGAAGCATGTCATGGTTGCTAATGAAGGCACTGTTTTTTCTTTCTCAGGAGACAACGTAGACTGCTGGATGGAGATTCAACATGGCAAAGGGCCCTGGGCACCTCCAGTTAGTGGGATTGTGCCTCTCGGTTCCATACTGACCCTCGTCGTAGCCATTAACGATTATCGCGGTAAGGGAGAGCGTACAACAACTATATATCGATATATCGATATGCGACCGACAGTACGACAACCATAATGTATCGAATTTCAAAAGATCGTAGGGTCTAGAAACTCTTACCTCTTCTAGTAGGATGTAGATAAGAGATACGTTTATGTGATGAGCTAAGTATATATATATATACATATATATAAAAAATTGGGCTGATTAAACTAAAAGACATGTACAACTTAAGGTACAAAATGTTAAATTGAAAATACCAAAGTGCTTAGCACTTCAAATTCGTATTCAGTGATATCTGGGATCAAATCTCGGTCCAGAGACCGATAATCTAGACAGTGTTTTGTGGTTTTCCTCAGTCTCTCCAGATATTCTGTGACAGTAGCTTCCCGATTCATTATCCACGTCACCAGCACCAACCACGATCTCCTGTATTTGTCTCATAATTTCATTCTTCGCTTGTTCCAGGAGAATTTGACATGAGAGTCAAATCTTGTGCAGCTTCCGACGGTGGGGGCCACGTGATTCAGCTGTCGGACGAACAAGGTTGTGTTTTGCGGCCTAAGATGATTAGTCGGTTCATCAAAGCCAGGGCAGCTGACGAGCGAGCTACTGTTATCACATACGCGTTCTTCCACGCGTTCAAATTTCCAGACGCCCTGAGCGTGCACATCAAGTGTAAGGTGGAGATATGCCGGCACGGGTGTCTGGACCACTGCCAGCTGGGTTCACACCACGACTCTCCTCACTTCGGACCGGTCGATCGTAAGGACCAGCAGTCGAAACCCGTCTCAGAGTCTCCTTTAGGCCCGGAGTTGCTTATTTACGACGAAGCAGAAGATGAAGAACAGTCAGCGGGACATTTTCCAGTCGTCGTCAGCACTGACTCCAGGTCGCCAACTGCACAGGCTCAGACCCACGCCATACCAGCTCATAAACCCGTTGATGAGGGTCACGATACGGAACCTTTGCGTCGTCCTTTCCAGGCAAGATCTCATTGTATTTATTATACCTGACTCATGTTTTCCTGGTCTAGCGGTTAGAACGCTGGTCTTGTAATCCTGGGGGTCTCGGGTTCGATTCCCGGCGGTGCCCGAATTTATAACTTGTGTTGGACAAGGCCGTGGTCTAGGCAACACGGAGTTTTCCTCCGTGGCATCCCAACAATTACTCCATTCACACACAGAAGAAGGCAATGGCAAACCACTTCTGGATCATCTGCCAAGAACGTATATGAACAGGTCCCAGTCCGAGAAAAGGATGGAAGGATCCTGTTCATATGGACCTGTCGTCAGACAGAACACTAAATAATAATAATAGGAACGGTATTCCTGTAGGAATACATCGAATACAATTTACCGAGTGTATTACAGCCGACGTATTGTAAGTTTTGAGGTTTTCAATGCGGTGAGTCTGAAGATTTCTGTCTTCTGGGTTGTTGCGCCGTGTAGTACGGTAAATGTCCACAAACGTTTCAGAGGCGCTTGCTGTTAGAATTATGCTAAACGCACGGCAAGTAGGCCGATGTCGTGTTTTCCGTATTTCCATTACGAATGGTCTACTGACAGTAATTCAATTTCTTGCTCAAATACTTTGCCTTTCGACAAATTTTATGACAAGAAATTCCAGTTCGCTCAAAATAGCACTTGGGCGCCGCCCTCGAATACAAACCTGACTATAGAAACTTCTTACAGGAGCAACCACGTCCTGGGCATCGCGACGGACAAGAGCGTTTTCCACACGGCCCCCGAAACCTGGGAGAAGACGACATGCCAATCTTGGATCGCTCATCATCAGCCAGGTCCTCGACGAGTCAACGCAAACGTCGCTCGATCGTAGTATCAGACCGAAAAGTTCGTAGTGCAGATGTTGGTGTGAGTGGTCTGTACGAAGTCATCTCAGAAGTAGACCTGGCCTTTACGCCAGACATGCGCGCTGAGGCAGTGACTGTATTCCAAGGGCGCATGCGTGAGGAAGTGGTGTACGGTATTTGCCTTCCGGTGCCAGGTTTCAGCGTGTTATTCGTTTTAGTTGCGGTATCTGCCGTAGTTTCGGCGCTGGTAGCAGGGTCCCTGTTATACCGGTACCAACTGCAGCGTGAAGCCCAGAATCTAGCTCAGCAGAGAGCACAACAACAACAACAACAACAACAGCAGCAGCACACTGGCACAATGGTGGTCAACTCTCTAGCGAGCTGGATGGCCCTTCGACTTCTACGTCCCAGGACGCATTCATCAGCTGCTACATCGCCAACACAAAAGCAGCAATGTCATCAGGTCTCCCAGGCCATGGCGAGCCATGAAGGTTGAATGTCCGATACATTTCCTTGATGAAGACAACTGATCCAAAGTATTGATAGAAACTTTTGTGGCTGACGGTTGGTGACCCTGCATCCATTATACTTCCATCGTAAAGCACGATTGTGAAGCGTTCTCCCATCATATTAATCATAAATGGATCCCAGAGTCGAAAACAAGTGTGCAGAATCCTGTTAGTGAATCTCTGCAAAGATTGACGTCGTCATTCTAATAAATATCCGAAGCAGCGGGATAATTTTTAAAGCATAAAGTTATTAGATACCAGAAATACATCAACCATACTTTCATCTGCAGAATTCTTATCCATGGAGTAAAGGACACGATAGTTTGTGTTTCTTGTTTAAACAATTCACATTTTCTACCACACATTTGAAATTGGGAGAAACTGAATCATAATTCAGTATTTCGCACAGGTAATTTGTGGACTTCATTTATTTATTCTGAAGGCATGCAGTGGCCTTCTAAGGCCGTGTACTTTTAATACAGACACTTTCTTACAGTAGTAAAAATGCCTTACTATTCTAAATGCAGGTACAGTACTTTTATTGAACTGAAGAATGCATGTCGTCGAGACATAGGGATGTTGGGAAGTGGCCAAAGATTCTACATGTGTTCTTGATAGGAAATTAGTTACATACCAACTTAAGAATTTTATTTATATGTGGATAATGAAGTGAGTATAATAAGATTAAACAAGATGGAATTTTCTGATATTTTATAATATGACACCCATTGCAAATCCTCCTGAAAATTGTTACATAATTTAACTTGTTTTAATTGTAGGTAGTAATATAAATATTATTTGTTGTGGTTAGTAAATACTACTTGAGTATTTAAATGGTGCTTACCATCAAACAAATTAAATTAACAACTTGCCAACTTTAGGAATTAATGGATCTGTTAAGTAAATAAGAATTTCAGCCAACTCAACAATTTTATTTCCCTTTTCATATAAGAATATAATCCCACTCGGCTGGTATTTCGACATCAACACATCATCCTCAGACTATAGAATAATAATAGATACATTATGTCGTTTATATGTGTCTTCATTTATATTAAAATCTTAAAACCACTGGGTATGTTCCGAAAGATAATGTATTATTAAGTCTATTTATTAAATAACGTAATTGTATATCATACCGCGGGGGGTTGGCCCCTTCGATTTGTTAGGAAGCCTGAGGGGAAGAGACCCCTGGGGAGACCTAGACGTAGATGGAAGGATAATCTCAGGCGGGATCTATGGGAGATAGGAGTTGAAGGAGGCTGGATTTTGTTGGCCCAGGACAGGGCTTTGGTTAATTCGGTGATGAACCTTCGGGTTCCGTAAGCTATCTAGTTAGTTGGTTAGTATATGATACACATTAAAATTTAACAATTCTTACGAGACTTGTGCGTCATTAAACACTTTTGTTTGGAGATGTGTGCTATTTAACTTTCTAAAAATGTCATAGTTTTCCATTTGGTTGTCTCTGTTCTTCAGGTGTATTATTCTGTAATATTTTTTTGCAGAAATTCACTGTCGTCAAGTTTGAGGTGGTTTCCGTTCTTAAGGTGTTTGTATGGACTAGGGGAGCTGGGGTTAGGGGTGAACCAGGAAATTAATCTAACGCAACTGAATATCACAATGGGAGTATAGGAATAATCAAAGAATGTATATACCAGAAAACTACCATTTTATGAAAGTAGGATTTTGAGGTTATAATGGCAGCGAGTACGAAACACGGATTTCTTCTGGGTTGTACTGCCGTGTAGTCTGGTAGAAGTTTACCAACATTTCAGAGGTGATTGAGGCAGCAAGGACCTCTGAAATGTCAGTAAACTTCTACCAGACTACATGGTGTTGCCACCCAGAAGACAGCCATCTCCATTTGAGGAAAGTTTAGCGGTGCACACAGACTTCCAAGCAACAGTGTTCTATGATTCATAAATCTCATGACGACAAATATCCGAACCGTAAATATATGTTTTAATATTTATGTTACGTAAATGTACTATTTTTGGCGTAACACAAAATAATGCAGATAAGTGACTTGTATAAAACTGAAAGAATGCTCGTAACAAACCATGAGATTTTAAGATTTTAAGCATAATAACTTATAAAGATGCATAATGGATCCAGTTAAATAAATACGGACAATGTTAATATATATATAAAAAATGGCTTAAACATGTTATTCGCAATGTACTAGTGGCATGAGGATAATTTTTTAGCATTGAAACAAGTAGAAAAGTGAGATTTTATCAGCAAATGAAAAGTAAAAATATAAAATTGTTGTGTTAACCAGAAAATCTAATTTATTTAATGTCAACACACGTAACAAGGATATCCTAAACATAAGATTAGTGGATCTGTGATTTATATTATTACAGTTATTCGAGTAGAGGTGTGTTTGCTGTTATGTTGCTCACTCTGAAGTCTAAACTACTTCATCGCTGTAAGAATTCTGAAATTAAAACCAATTTAAAGATTTCAAATAGTGATATATGTCACTGTTATCACATATCAAGGTAATAATTATCCAAAGCCATGGTCTAATTAGAGTGGAAATTTTTTTTAAAAAAAATTGTTTTATAATCTTCAAAAGTGTATTGGTGCTAGTACATGTGGTGAATTTATATAAAACTTGTGTGGGAGATTGGGGGTGGGAGGGTATAGGTGTGTGGCATTATAATATTAACTGATATGTATAAATGTGTAACATATTTATAAGAGTATAATAGTCTAATGGCACAGAAAGATACTTTTTAATATTTTTATCCCATTGAGTAAAAACTTTAGAAGAATTAAAATTATGCTCAATTTTCACTAACGTACTTCCTCGTTGTGACGTCCGGTTATTTTGTAAACTGAGAATTATACTTTCTGGAGGTAAAATTAATTTTTGGGTGTACTCTGATCAACACCATTAACAGTATTTTCATATATCACACTTACCCTTTGTGTGTTGTGCAATTCAAAGCTGTGTGCAATATCACAACTCAAAAAGTGATGCGTGCTATTTAAGTGTCACATTTCCAAGCAAGGCTTGAATCCGTTTCAACAAATTTCAATAGACTTATAATGGTGAAGCCTTAGCTATCACACACGTCAATTATTTATATACACAGTTATTTATTTTAAAAACTTATTAGTAGGTTTATGGCTTATCGTCACATTAACATCCAGTCAGCCCTCTTCATTCCTACCGCTAAATATCGAACATTAATCCTGTGTGTTTTTTACACAGTGCTCAAAGATTTTGGTGCCTTTTCTAAAGATTTTTGGTAAGAATTTATAGAATAACAAAGCCATAATCAAATGTTTTACAGATCTATCTTCTTTTAACTTTAATTTATTAACAAAATTTGGTGCTTAATGGATCTGAAATGCAAGTTTGAGCAGACTTCTACAATCTTCATTGATAAAGGCTGAATGTCATATTTTTTTAACAACGTAAGTGTTAAGTGCCTTGATAGGAATATTTATTCCTAACACTAAGAAGGTTATAAGTTCATACCAACTGACTTAATAAAGGAACTTCAAACATGTGGCCCTACAAATACTAAAAAATAAAAATTAAATCATAATTATGATTTATCTAGGTAATAAATATGCTGATTATATACACGATTCTTTCGTTGAGTGAAACATTTTCATTTCAAAATATGATATTCTTTCAATATGAAATTCATTATAAAGAATACATTTCTAATAAAATTCCAAATTTGATGTTGATTATGTTCTTAAAACAATGACACAAACAAGAATTTTAATGGTCAGTGAATTCTGAATGGGAAACATATTACTTAATATTGCTCTGTGATGCGTGTCGAATCCAATTAGACATCCATACTAGGACACCAAGAGACAAGAAATATTTCCTGTCCCTTAAAGTCATTATTTTTCACCTGAGTTTCATACTTTAAATCACGCTAATAAAGTCAAAACTATAATTTTTATAATATACAATTAAGTCGGTACTGTTTAGATGTGACGGAAAACAGCTAAATGGTAGGTTGATTGCAGAATTTTGGATAATGCTTTTAGAAGTAGCATTATACCTGACGTGTACTTCACGGATGCCTATAACATCTGTTGATGACATTTCTCTCTCAGGTAAATAATTAGAACGATGTGCCCAAAAATGTATTTAGCCCATTAAGTAATGTACGACTTAAAAAATTTTAAGTTTAAAACTTTTATAATAGAAAAGTCCTACCCTGCGTTTCAATATTTCTTATCAAAACTCAAAACACTTTTTCATAAAGGTTAAATTAGGTCCTTAAGGTAAGTAAACTGGCTTAATACAAATTTCAGTTAATAAAATCTATACACGATCGTAAAATAGCACCACATATTAAATGACGTAAATATTTGTCAGAGTTCAAAAGATTTGAAAAAATATTCAGTTCGAACCTTGAATAAACTAGCTTTTAAAACTGATCAAAGTGAACTAAATTTATATAAGTGCTAAATAATCAATTTTTCATTACAAATTTTAAAAGGACTTGAAAAATACATCGAAATTCATTTAGACCTTTAATTAAAGTCCCCATTAAAACAAACCATGCTAAATCATAATCAAAGTGGTCAAACGCACTGAGTATGAATTAATTCAATAAGTTTATTTGGCAAGTTGTCGAGACACACCCGACATGAACTTTGCTTATCATACCACAGATTTTATTACTGCGCAGTATGAATGAACGCAGATATGGCTGGACTGTCCATATAAAAAGAGGAAAATGAAACTACATAATATTTTTTTCCAAGTACAATCCGAATCTACTTAACTATAACCAAAATCTTAACACTGTCACTAGCATAGCATGTTTTCAAATAAGCTACAGGAAATTTTTCTTTTTTACATTTATCCTTCAGTTCTAGAGGTAACGTTGAAATAAATTTCCACATATTTCAGGGAACATAAACTTTTGATAAATGCCTACATTTTTTAATGAGTATTCCTGTTAGACATTATAGTTCAGACGTGTCTTATATTAAAAATTTGGAAATATTTCTTAAGTGCACGGTAAGAAGGACTTTAATTCAAGACAAATTATGTCAGATGTGAGTCCTTCTAAATGAACGCTAAATATGTAACTAAGAAGGAATCCTGATAGATTTTGATACTTTGGTATTAATGGATGACCCTAAATGGCATTTAAGGAATTGTTGTAATGGTGCCATGCATAAGAATGAACATTCTACCTTATGTTACACTAGCTTTGGTTTTGTTAATTAAAGGTATATCTTAAACTAGCGTAAAAATAACAATATTTTAATTAACCTAACCTAACCTAACCTAACCTAACCAAAGCTAACCTAACCACAGGTAAATGTTGTTAGTGCCACGCATCTCTGTTACGACGATCCTTGCAATATCATGTTTTGGATCATCTGTTAATATACAAGTTCCAGTATTCTTATTTTAAGTTCAAGTGCTACAGCTGTTTTGAAATACAGTAAATTTCAGAGTCTTAAATACTAACGAGGGTCATTTGTTATGAACTGAAACACGCATAACCAATAGTGGTCACTTGCAAATAATATCAATAATACACTGTGATCTTTGTTTTCTTTGACAATAACTACGTCGTGTGTACGATGGGAGCGAGATGATGAATAAGAGAACGTTTATAAATTCAAGGACACATATTTCAGATTACTGATATTGTTTATATTTATAATGTTGGTAATTACTTATGAAAGAATTCAGTATTTATCTCATGTATGTTTAATACCTCAGATTGAGGAATCTTTTAAACTTAATGCTATAGATAAATTATTGTTAGTTAAAAGTTTCACACACAGCAAAACAGATAAAGATTTCCTCTGTTTTAGTTGAAACAAGTATTTTGTCTGGTTGTCATTTGATTACCACGTGTCCTTTACAACTTAATTAATAGGCAGCAGTTACACAAACTGGTAAGAAATCCATCAGGCTAACCAGAATGTACAAAAGCAATATGAAAGTAATAATATTTTATTAAACTTCCTTGCCATGTACAGGCACAAACCAATATATTTTTATAATCACACAAAGAACCTACAGCATTCTTACAAGTTACTACATAATTTACAGTGAGACCAGATAAGTAATTTTAAAGATTGTTTTACAGCTGTGACCCCCTAAATGTGAAAGTATTTCCAGGTTAACAGTCAGTTAAATCTTGATTCCTTTTCTTCATAATTCAAAATGCACGACCAAGAAGGAGAATGAAGGATAATATCAAGATAGATCTTGGGGAGGTGGGCTATGAGGATGGAAAATAAATGGAGATGATTCAGGATCATCACCGGTGGTGTTGTCGGTGTTGAACTTGCAGGCTCTGCTGCCAGGAAGTTATAATAAATCATAATTTTAAGTTAAATTCAATCCATACATAACTAAAATCAATCTCCAGATTCAAGCGTCTCGATCCACTTGTGAACATAATTTTATTTTTCAAGTTGCACGTGTTAATAAGGTCATATTAAACAGATTTAATTTATTACGCATATTTTAATTTTCTAACAAATAATAATTTGTGTACCTTGAGCATCTTAAAAAAAAGTTATAATAGTGAGAGGTCAGCTGGGAGAAGAAATTTGGAGAATCAGGTTTTTGATCTAGAATAAATGTTTCCAAATTCACTTATAAGTTTAAGTTCTTGTAAACTGCTGCCTTAGTTTATCAAGTTTGACCAATTTTGATCATATTACTGCAAATGTTTTAGAGTTATTCATATTAAAATCTGTTGTACTCAGAAAAAGGGTTCAGAAGCTGAAAGACACGCACACACACACACACACACACATAACTGGATGGAGACAATTTGCTGACAGATGTAAAGTAAGATGTAACAACATTGGACAGACTAACAGACATTTTGTGCTCATGAAGTACGATTCATCTCGTACAGCTCACAAACACACACATAAAATGTGTAAAAATACTTATAAAATTAACCATCCTGTGAGATAGATGACACTGTTAAAGGAACAAAATTTCTGCAGTTTTAAAGTTTAGAAAATAAAAAAAAAAGTATGCCATAAATAAATTAGTTTTAAATTACAGTAGACTCCCAATTATCTGGATTGGTTATAAATATATTTTCTGGATAATCAAAACCAGATACGCAACAACAATTAAATAAAAACATGCAAATGTAACAAATGCACAAGTTTATTTACGGACATATACTACTTAAAATTTAAAGATTTACCGATAACAGAGAGGATTTTATATACAATTTAATACAGTACATACCAACTGCTTTTTGAAAAAGGATTCCAGTGGATCGTAATTAATATTTTATTGTCATAAACTTCAGGTTTTAACAATAATTGATTAATGTAAATACATTAAATTTTACAAATAGACCCTGGTTAATCCCCCTCCCCCCAGGTAATAGGAATCTACTGTGTACTGATCATAGGTGTTAATTAAGAAAACACCTTCTTATATGGACATGGTTAAGAAAAACCAAGAATATTAACATTTTAATATGAGCAGAGTCTCCTAAATATGAAAATGGTGATTAATTATGTGAGAAAACTGACTCTGATACAACATCCATAAATTTCTTACTAAAAAATATGTAAAATTAGTATAGAATGAATACCGTAAGCTACATGTTTGTTATTACATAAAACCACAAGTGTCACAAAAATAAATTGTGAAAGACGTGGCTCCTTCCATTGCTCAAATATGAAAAGGATTATAATATTAAATTCTTTTTTTTACTTACTATAAAAAAAGGGTTATTTAAAATAGTTCATATCGTAGCATTAAAGTTAGTACATGTGAGTATGTGTAATGTTGTAAATAATTTCTGATTATAAATGACTATAATTTTTTATTATTGATTTTCTTCTCCAAGACACAAGTAGGAACATGCAATATGAATTTAGATAATTATTCCTATGGAATTTTAATTCTGTTCAGAACAGTAGAAGACACAACATTAATTTTGTTGTACATTTTATGAATGAATTCAGTATTTGAAATTAAACTGTAATTTATGATTTGAAGCTTTTGCAGTGACCAAACTCAATAAAATCTTCTCACGCTCTTAGACATGTCTATTGATTATGTGAAGAGACCTACATTTTGGGAACCATCCCCATCATTAAGAGTTCTGATCAGGACCTTTATTGTGGGAACAGAGATGGTTCCCGAAACGTCAATATCTTGATGTTACCAACTTGCATGGCTGATTTCCATGAAAAGGTTTTATTAAACTGTAATTTAACTTCAGATCATGTTTTCTATTTTCTTAAACATGAATCTTAATAAAACTGGTGTGATTGGAGGCAGAACCATTATCCTCTTAAGTGCACATGTGCACGTGTACCATGTTAAATAATGTAAAGAAAATTAATAAATATTATTACACAAAGTCAGGAATGATATATTCACTAACCCATTTCTCTAGTTGAGGGCACAATAAAAGTTGGTTTCCAATGTACTCTACCTCTGTAGTCCTACAGAAATCAAGAATCAGGTATCCTTTCTTTGCATTATATTTTACTCAATCCAAATGGTGAATCCTAGTATTATGTACAACATTTTATAAAATCTTGTATTTGAGCTTTCTGGTTGTGTTTTATATTTACTATCCAATGATATTTTAATTTCCATTTACACAACCGTGTTACGTATGTCATTTTGTGGCAACACATTTCAATGCATATGTCATCTGCAAGTTATTTTTCATGATGTAAAAACTACACGTACGTCAGAATATGTTGTCATAAAATGATATACGTAACACGGTCGCGTAAATTGAAATAGACGTCTTGTTCTTGAACTCAAGTGTTCTGTAAATACATTTATGAAAGCTGACTAGCCTGAAAGGGATTCTGTCAGGAATGTGTTGTGCTTAACCATTAATTCTGTATTCACCTGGTAATTATAATAAAAAAACTAATTCAGAAAAACCTGTCTTTTACCAAATGTGAACACTACTGGAAAGAATAAATAAAATAAAAACAAATCAATTAATGTATAAACTTCTATCAAGTCTGTCTCCATCACTCAACTGAAGATTTCTCTGCCTCATTACCTGTGATGAGGAAAAGTTAACGTACTCTACCATAGGTAATTTAACTGGCAACTAAAAGCAAACTTTGTTTCAGTTGGTACGTGTGGTTTGATGGGTCGGATTATGGTTTAGAAAGAAATTTAGTTTTCCTCATCAAAGGTGTGCGCTACACAAATGAATAACAACAAAACTGGTTTATTGGAATGTGATCTACCTTTGTTATTGTGCTGAAAGTCTCCTACTTTTGTTGCTATAACTATAATAATAGCAAGAACCACAAAGTACTACCACAACTGTGGAAAGAATCAAATTGCCCGTGTTCACAAAACACGTGACAAAACCGAACGCATTAACTTCTGAGGTATCTCTCCTTTGTCAACATCATACAAAATTGTATCCAATATTCTTCCGGCATGTTTAAAACCATTTATGAATAAAACTATCGGGGACGATCAATGTTGATCCTACCACAATAGGTCAGATGTTTTGCATTCGACAAATATTTGAGAAAAATTGGGAGTATAATTGATCAGTACACCAACTATTTGTGGACTTTAGGAAGACATGTGACTCAGAAGAAAGAATTGGGAGTATAATTGATCAGTACACCACCTATTTGTGGACTTTAGCAAGACATGTGACTCAGAAGAAAGGTACTGGCATTTTGATGGAGTTTGGAATACCAAAGAAACTTATTAGATTAATCAAGATGTGTATGGATGGGGTATCTAATAAGAGTTCATATATGTAACCTTCTGTCAGATCTATTCCAAGTGCACAATGGCCTAAAATAGGGGGATGCTTCACTGAATGTATATTCTTATAAAATCAATATGTATATTAGTCGTAATCGACCGGCAAGAGTGAACATTTCAGACTCTTCACAAAAGTTGACATTGTGGGAAATCCAGCAATATTATTTTATGGTAGTCTCCAATGGCACATTCTCCACGCAAAAATTTAATCTAAATCAGTCAAGTTGTTCTCAAGGTTAATCACATGGACAGACATGACTAGCCCATAATGTTTCCCTTCTGTACACTTTATAAAAAAATTAGAATACTAATAAGAATAACAACATTAAAAAGAACAATGATCTCTGGCCTCGTTGTTGAAACGAGACCCATAAGATGTTCTTCACTCACACTACAGCGTGATGATGACCACACCCCTATCTAGTGCTGAGGTTAAGAATGAGCAGGAGCTATACACCCCTCCACCCAAGTGCCTGCATGGCGTATAGTGGGACAGCTCTTTGTTTTTAATTTCTTGAACAGTTCAATACAGTGGTTCTTAAATATGGTCACGACGGGGGTAGAGGATTTTTCCTCTAGCCTCTGCGACCAGACCGGCTCTGGAGCCCACCCAGCCTCCTCTACAATGGGTACCGGGGTCCTTTCCCGGGGGTAAAGCCGGCCGGGGCGTGATGCTGACCACTCACCCCATCTAGTGCCGAGGTCAAGGAAGAGAGGAGCTATACCTCCACTCCCCCCAAGCGCCTACATGGCGTATAGTGGGACAAACTTTACTTTACTTACATGCTTAGCATTTAATTTTCTTTAATTTTTCTAATGCAACCGCAGTGAATTGCTCGTGGCTGAATTACTCGCCACAAGAAAACATTTCCAGAGAACCACTGGTTTAACATCTACAGATTCTTCAGGAAAAACTCTGAACCAGGAAGCTAAAACTTTGAGCACATTAGACCTCTTACAATATGGGAAGCATTCTGACAAAGTTAATAAAATGTAAATTTGTATCACATTAACCTATTTTTCACACAATAAATGGGGTGGTATATTTTCATACCTCATAGTACCATCAAACCCAATAATCTACACATACATGCTTATAAAATAAATCACTATTGCCATCCTTAAGAACTATAACAAGCCTTAAATTTGAAGGTCTATTAACCATGGTGTATTATTAAGATGATAAACTTCGTAAGATTTGAGGTTTTCACGGCGGTGAGTATGAAGATTTCGGTCTTCTGGGTTGTTGTTGTGTTGTGTAGTGTAGTCTGGTCGATGTTAACCAACGTTCATCTGTAATCTGCCGCAAACCGCATGTGGCTAGCTCAATTTGTTTGCGCGCCACAATTTTTCAAAACCCCCGAAGGGACTTTGTGGACACGCTGTATATATTAATGCTGGGATACAGAAATGTGTAACTGTACTATTTTCATGAGGTTTCAAGTACACTGTGTATACATACGAACACATCTCGAAACAAACTTCAATTAAAGATTAATGCATAACATCCAGACACAAAATTAATTATATTTATTATAATTTACTAAAAGAACATAACACAAAATTACAGCAACATAACATGAATGTATGCCTGATATAAAAAATATTGTTACCATAAGCAAGTTCAATTGAGTAGCTCAACATATAATATTCTTAAAATAATTATTGAGCCACTTCAAAATTGATTGCTACATTAATAGAAAATTGCATGCTCATAATAACATTATCACTAAAGGACTTCAGTGTCACTGCACGTTTAATTCACATTGGAGGTTTATTCTATTTTTCCAAAGTCTGCTAGCTTCACTATTACTCTTTTTTTTAGTGTTTTCACTAAAATTAATCTGTTTTATTTGTTCTCATTCACTTCCCTCATTATCGACGGTTTGCACTTTGTATGGCGATGCGTCAAATGTCCGCTGTGACTTTCTTGTCGATCTACTATATCCAGTTGAATCTGATGAATTATTCTTATCATTGCTACTGTCCAAAACTTGTGTTACATTACTGTTATTGCCAGTCTTAACTACCTTTACACCGCTGAATTCCCCCGTAGTTCTCACCAATATTAGTTTTGGTATAAGCTTCAGAGGCGAGCTTTCTCCACTACAGTTTCCTTTATCCGACACAGTTTTCACAGAATCGCGCGTACGATCTTCTTGTTTTCGCTTTGTTACTTTACTACTGTGGGGAAAATGAACTTCTCCATCATTCCTTGGGTCCAAACACTTATCAGAAAGATCGTATATAAAGTCCTCTCGTTCAACTTTTATCCTATTCCGGACTGGCCTTCGTCTTTTTTCAGATTCACGTGCTGCGCTCATATTGTTTCCGAGTCTATTTTGTCTACTGGTATTACTATCATGCTTGACACCTGAAGTCTGTTCAATTATGTTGTTGTTGTGTTGTGTAGTGTAGTCTGGTCGATGTTAACCAACGTTCATCTGTAATCTGCCGCAAACCGCATGTGGCTAGCTCAATTTGTTTGCGCGCCACAATTTTTCAAAACCCCCGAAGGGACTTTGTGGACACGCTGTATATATTAATGCTGGGATACAGAAATGTGTAACTGTACTATTTTCATGAGGTTTCAAGTACACTGTGTATACATACGAACACATCTCGAAACAAACTTCAATTAAAGATTAATGCATAACATCCAGACACAAAATTAATTATATTTATTATAATTTACTAAAAGAACATAACACAAAATTACAGCAACATAACATGAATGTATGCCTGATATAAAAAATATTGTTACCATAAGCAAGTTCAATTGAGTAGCTCAACATATAATATTCTTAAAATAATTATTGAGCCACTTCAAAATTGATTGCTACATTAATAGAAAATTGCATGCTCATAATAACATTATCACTAAAGGACTTCAGTGTCACTGCACGTTTAATTCACATTGGAGGTTTATTCTATTTTTCCAAAGTCTGCTAGCTTCACTATTACTCTTTTTTTTAGTGTTTTCACTAAAATTAATCTGTTTTATTTGTTCTCATTCACTTCCCTCATTATCGACGGTTTGCACTTTGTATGGCGATGCGTCAAATGTCCGCTGTGACTTTCTTGTCGATCTACTATATCCAGTTGAATCTGATGAATTATTCTTATCATTGCTACTGTCCAAAACTTGTGTTACATTACTGTTATTGCCAGTCTTAACTACCTTTACACCGCTGAATTCCCCCGTAGTTCTCACCAATATTAGTTTTGGTATAAGCTTCAGAGGCGAGCTTTCTCCACTACAGTTTCCTTTATCCGACACAGTTTTCACAGAATCGCGCGTACGATCTTCTTGTTTTCGCTTTGTTACTTTACTACTGTGGGGAAAATGAACTTCTCCATCATTCCTTGGGTCCAAACACTTATCAGAAAGATCGTATATAAAGTCCTCTCGTTCAACTTTTATCCTATTCCGGACTGGCCTTCGTCTTTTTTCAGATTCACGTGCTGCGCTCATATTGTTTCCGAGTCTATTTTGTCTACTGGTATTACTATCATGCTTGACACCTGAAGTCTGTTCAATTATTACAGAAGCTCCATCATCTGAGGTCAACACGGGAGATTCTACTGAACTATTGGACGTCAGTGGAGATGTAGAGTCAAAGCTAACATATTCAACTACATCATACGGCTCTGGAGAAGAGGCTGACCCCCTTGATCGATCATGTTCACCGTTCATTGCCACAGTGAACAACTTTTGTGTGGCTTCTAAATCTTGATACAAATTACTATTATTTGAACCAAAAATCACCTCTAAAACCATCTTTCGTAATGCCGTCTGCTCCTGAACTTGGGACATTGGTGGATTTTCCTCTTGTAATGTACCGCCTTCTGTAGATGCTGGTACCGGATTCGCGTGTGTATCTATTTCGGATCCCACATCTTGCATTTCTGGATTATGTGAATCATTTTCTTCAACATCTGAAAAATTAGATAAGAGGATAAATAGATTTCTGTAGATTTCACTTTAAAAACAACATTAAGTCATTCTAACTTGCTATCAAGGACAAAAGAACGCAGAGAAACTTTTGTTTTCGTGAATATATAAAAAAAAACTTCATCAGATTATTTTTTCAGATAATGATCAGGTGATTATGTATCAGAATTGCTACAATATTCAGCATGATTCAAAATACTTGTGCGTTAATGAAACAAAACTACATACGCAATTCAAACCGTTATGCTATACGTACCACACGATTTATAACAATATCGCGGCACTAGTCGACATACTACTGACAGACATTGCCTCTTACCTGTCACCGCTAGTTTCTCGATGTTCTGTTGATATTCTGTAGTTAACAGTTTCTTTGGAGGTGAAGCTTCGGACGTTTCCTGGCCATAACATTCATCATTCATGAAGTGTTTCCTGGATCGCAACTGTAATGTTGTGATTACAGTATCGTTACTTGCCTTTTTTACTTGCGAATCGGTTGTGTCTCTGACAACAGTCTTATTTACATAATCTCTTTCCATCTCATCAACTGTTGTAGTATCGGTTGTGCCTCCAGCTGTAATCAGTGTCTCTTGTCTGACAGGTATGTCTATCGCAACATCATCTGCTGTTTTCCCTTCTACAGGACATACAAATAAATCACTTTCTTCAGCGTCTTCCACGTCCACCACAGAATTCTGAGCATCATTCGGAACAGCTTCGATACTAACATCAGAATCGGAGGTGCTTATTCTTTTGCTTTCATCATATTCTTGCAGTGACCAATCAGAAGCATTACAAGTTGTGTCATTTACTGTGATTTCCATATCTTTTGATACACCATAATTGTTGCTCAGGTCGATATTAGTAACTTGCGCCACGTCTTGTTCGTCGCTCTGACTTTTGTTTGTTTGTTCTGTAGGTTCATGTACGGCCGACTCACTTTCCACGTCGCTTATCTGAGTTTCTATATATTCCACCATGGTCTGTGCTCTATCATGTTCCCCCTTCCCTAGATGCATTTTGTTAACATGCGTAACGCAGTCGTATTTAGAGAAGCACTTAAATGTACATTCAGTACAGCGGTAACGATTCCAGCCTATGTGGACTGCAACGTGTCTCCTAAGATTTGTTAGTTTATTAAACTTCTTCTGACACGGCAAACACTGCAGACGACGTATGTTGATCATACTTTTCATTCGATTCTCCATTACCGGAGAAAACTGTTCTTCCTTCTTACTACTAGCTGAAGGAACAGATTCATTTCCTTGCTTATCCATTACTTTCTTCGCTTCATCTTGTAACTCGCCGCCATCACTCAATGCAGCAGAGTTTGTAAAGACCTGCCTTAATCTGCTCTCGTCTTCTTGTCCCGCAGTTGTACTATTTTTCTCGATAAACATCCTGAAATTGCTTACGTGTGTATCGATACCTTTCTTTTCAGTAGCATATGAATACTCTTCACTTTGGTTGGCGTTATTTAAACCACTATCTTGGACTGATTGTATGGAAGACCTGTCACTGATTACATTTCCCTCTGTTCGAACAAGATGGATATTAGCTCCATCAATGGTTTTTTCCTCCACATTCACGGCCTCTTTTTCAATAGATTCTGTAAAGTGACATACATTTATTCCAGAACTTCCTTCTACTTTATCACACGAGAGATGAAGGTCCTTCGTAGAGATACATGTGACAGGTTCTGTTAAATGATATAATCTGCTGTGACCTTCACAGTCTTCACTAAAGCTATTATCAACTTCATCGTGGTTACTTCCTTCCTCTGTATCATCATAAGACATTGGATTTTCGTGTATTTCTGAATTACAGTCCTGCTGCTGAGATGAGGGACCTCCTACCCCTAAAACAGAACTCACACCTCCAGGCCCTATCCCTGTCTTACAATAATCCCTCCTAATTTGAATCTCAATTCTTTTCTCAGGAATATCCTTCTTTACAGTGTCAGTCCTACTGCCACTGCAGTGTCGAGTCCGGTGGTAAGAACCACTGGGAGATGAGGCAAGCAGTTGGTTTGATATGTCAAGAGGCACAGGAGACGGAGAAGGGGTCACAATACTCTTTATTCCACTTGCATTTGATTGCATACTTTCTGACAGCACGGATGAAGGCGTAAAACTACTGGCATTGCTCTCTACACATGTGATGTCGTTTCTGGTATTTTCTGTACGAGGAAGATGACGATCTGTTGACGTTGGCAATATTTTTGTGCTGGTAATTCGGTTATTAGTGGTGGATGCTGATGTGGAGGGAGAACGGCGTTGTGCCTTGATGTTGTTCTTAACAGCTATTCGTTTTTGACAAATTTGAGAATGTGAATTGAGTGCTGCGCGCCTCTCAAATCGTCGTCCACAACCTCCACACATTTGCAATTCAAGATCTTCCTCAAAACTATTCATCCATGCCTATAAGAACAAAAAAGGAGAAAAGATTGTTAATTGAAGATGCCGAATTCGAAGATTGTTTGTGGTATACATTTCACGTCTTTCATCCCATGTGACAAAATACAAAATGTTCAGAAATTACATTCTATATTATGATACTAATCCAATATCTGCCTGATGCGTCAGAAAAACCACAGAAAGAACTTTTGCATTAGCCAATACAGACTGACTCAGAATTTATTTTGGACATCAGTGAAATATTCTGATCATAATAACTCAATATATTCCTCCACTCTGAAAACTTATCCTGACCTTCATTCCTGCCAGTCCCTTAATCCTCTCATCCTTTTCCTTGACTTACCACACCCATGCACTGTGCCCAACACAACAGTATTATACTCGACAAGGTAGTTCTCCTTGTTCATAAATCAATAAATTTAGCAATTTCTATTTTTATTTTCTAACAGATTGAAATAAATAATTCCCTGTATTCTCTCTTGCCACCGTCATGTTTATAATCCACAATTTTGTAATAACACACATATGGTTTATGTTGCACACCAACTGGTGTATTATCCCACTGAGTCACCCATATGCGCTGGGAGCATATGGGTGACTCAGTTCACGTGCAACATAAACCATAAAGTATTGGTATTACAAAAGCGTGGATTATAAACATGACATAAAGGAGCAGGACACCATCTTCATACACATAATGTTTTTGACAACACATTGTGGTATGAACTATATGGATTTTATGGACTGATTTAATAATGCCATGCCAATGATGATGATGACCTCGCAAGGTTGAAATGCGTCTGGCACAATGTGTTTTAAAATATAAACTGCGACTGGTCTTCAGAGTGTCTCAAAAGACAATAAAGTGAACGTCTCCCGGCTCACCAGTGGCGTCTTTTGTTACTCGAGATCGATCATCCCGTGTAAAACCTCAACCCCACCACTGCCTTCACCCGTACATTCCCTGGAAATTGGAGTTCCATGCTCACCGACCTAAATCCCCGCCCATTAACAAATTTTCCTAAAATCCCTTCCGCACTTATTAAAAAGATTTGAAGCTGCAACCGTACGAGCGCCCGGCACGTCACTGGGTTTGACCCGTGACTTAAACAAACAAACAAACATCGAGACGAGAGTGTGGAAGGACGGTTGCACATGCGTAATGTCCCCCTAAGTACTGTATCCTAGTGTTCGCAGATTTAGTCTTGATACTCACTCATTCTTCCGTCGTCTTTATGTCTTTGATTTATACAAACCTGATTTTCTTGTTGAAGTCTTTGTTGTTCTTCGCGTGCTTTATCAGCTTCAGTCTGTTCATCACCACCAGCTGATTTTTTATTTAAGTTCTGGCTTTCATAAACAGAAACTTCTTTCCTAAATGCTTTATTCACAATCTGCGAACGCAGTTTTCGTACCTGAATAGTAGTCTTGCGATGTACTGTAATGTTAAATGACAGTTTATGTAATTTGCACAATAATCAACATTGAACAACAGACTGTCTTGCTTAGTTGATTATTACACAGCATTATACCAAGTAATACTTTCACATAATATTTTGTCTGCATTAGAATGGTCCCAAAGTTATCAATCACTGTTTAATGTACAGCTGTCCAGAAATCAAGATCTTATTTCTTAATTCAGTATACTTATTTTTTAAGAGAATGTTGAAAGTGTTTTATTTTATATCAGCCTTAAATTTCAGTCAAAATTACTAATAGATTCCCACAACTTTAAAAGTTGTTAATATTCACCATAAAATTTTAATCTGGAGATGTTTAACCCTTCAGCGTGGGAGCATTTAAATCCCAAGTCTATACCGTGCTGTGGGAGGAGTTTCTGCTTGCGGACTTAATTTTGAGCTGAAAGTGCATCATTTTACTTATATGGGCACAACTTCCCTAATAATTGACGAATTTTAGTGAAACTTTGAACAAAATGTTCACAACACACTATGCTTTATAGAAAGGTAAAAAATTTACCTTAAAAGTGAGAGGTTCATGTTCTCCCATGTAAAAGCAATAGGATGTGCCACACTCGGTAAACTGCTCCCACTTTGTTCACCGTCATTGTATTCATTTTCAGATTCGTCACATGTAAGAAATTCACGAACAGGTAAATCATCGATTACACTTGATTCATCATCTGAATCGAACACGCTACTTTCGGAATCAGTGAGAGGTTCGTCTACACTTCTAGCAATGTCTTGAGGAGACAAAAAACGCCTGCTACTCGAAGCCATATTCACGGCTGACTGACGGCAGATATGTACTATAGAATTCTGTTCTTACCAAGGGGAGAACAGAGAATGCATTGACTAAGGTCGTTGACATCATATACCGTTAGAAAGGTTGGAATGTGTCCTACACAGCCGTCGAAAACTTAAATATATTACTCCATTTGTCTTCCCTAGAGAGAGCCACAAAGCAGACGCTGAATGCAGTTGAGTTCAAAAATCGATCTATATTTCTAAGTCGAAAAACACTGGTAAAATCGATCTGTCAGAGTCACGTTATATATCAATCGATAGCCAGCATTTTTCTCAACATGGCTACTGGATCCAGAATACATAAAATACAAGGTCAGTCGCTACGAAGAAGGAGAAGTCTTAGCGCGCATTATGCGAGCAGTGCTCGGCACTCCACGCCATGGGATGACTACGTCATGACGAGCGATGTTCGGCACTCCACGCTGAAGGGTTAATAAGATATACACAAAGTTTTATCTTGTATTTCATGCAACCAGAATTCCCGAGATGTCATTTTAGGCTTCTGTTTCAATTTCGGCTGTGAAAATGACATATTGTGGATGACTGTGAACAAATTTTTGGCATTTCATGATATGCATTATGTAAAAATTTCAAATAATTAACTTTTTAACTGCTAATGAATGACATTACAGTGGTATTCCCACAAATACTTAAGATTTCTACATTTAAGTCCGATTCAATTTTCACACTGTAATACTTATTACTATAAAATGCCATGGCTGCATAAAAGGGAATTATTTAAAATGTTATTTTAATTTTTAGACTATATTCTGCCAATATATTCACTCCCAGTTTGAGAATCAGCAAATAAAAATACAGTAATACCGTCTCATGCAATCTGAAAGAAGCCATGGTTACCACTTAACTTAAAAACAAAGATATATTTTACAACAACTTGTGTAAAAGAAAACACAAAAACCTCTACATATAATCCACAGATGTCCTGCCCTTCCACAAAAAAGACTTCGAAACAAATGCAAGTGCCTCAGTATTATAAAATATGAGGTCACAATAATGCAAAAACCCATGGAAACAGGCTGCTAGCAGGACGACAAGCTCCACAGCAAAATAATTACATTTTTTAAATAGTTCAATATTTGGATTTTTAATGTTCATAAAAAAAGCACAAAATGGGAAGTTTATTGCATACAAAAATATCAGTCTTACTTCCATAGTGTCAAAATTATTCTAACATGGTTTTGATTAACTTACAAAAGCTGAAAAATTAGAAAATAAGTAAAATGTAAAAAGCGAATACTTTCGTCTTAAAATTTACCTTTGTACAGATGTCTGTACACACTCCATGTATTACAAAATGTGTTCTTACAGCATGGACAAGGATAGCACATTCGGGACGTCACGTGAAGGGACTTCATATGATGACTCAGTGTCTTACGAGTCGAAAATCTTGTATTGCCTGCAATCAAATCTTGAGTGAACTAAAAGTTTAAATATGACCTTCAGATTATGACATGATTTCTTTTAAAATTATGAATACAGAGATTTATATGTTTAAACTTATTATAATTTCCACCTCTAAATGCAACATTTGTATGACAAACATTCTGAAGAAAATGTTCTTGAAACTAAAGTTCTCTCAAGCAAACCATGAACTTATTCTTCAGTTTTATTTTTTCATCCCTAAAACATCTGCATTCAACCCACAAGACCCAACCACAGACTATAACAGTGGAACTACATTATGTTTCTTAATAAGATATTTTTCATGCTTATAATCGATAATTTCTGTTGTTTCTGAATCTCTGCAAAAAAGATATATCACGAGTACTTTCAATTTCCTGAACTTTATACACATAAAAGCAATGATTCAGAACCCGGCTCTGTTCTCATTTTTAGACGAGGTCGATGTAATCCAGTGTTCATTTGAAAGAATTCTTCTTGTATATCAACTGAAGTGAGCAGGATATATTCTGCTAGAGATTTTTAAACCTAAAATCCTAAATCCGTGGCGTAACAGCTCCAGAGAGCCAAAGCCAACTAACTTGACTGCTGGCCTCACGTTCAGATGCCTAAGCAGAGGTGAACGATCATCCAACCAGATATAGGGTGACGTGTGGTCAGCACGACGAACCCCCAGCCATTGCTAGCTTTTAAAGATTTAAAAATTAAAAGGACCAATATTAAATAAGTTCAAAACTAAGGAATATTTCAGTCTTCAGAGTAGTCCCCAATATGTGAGACTTCTTTCTTTATTTCTTTCCGACCACCTCCACATCTCAGTCTCCTTGGCCCTTTCCATACTTTCTTGTTACTAAAGCCCCCGTCTAGTTTGGTCCATTCAAAATCGAACAGCAAGATCCCGTAGGTGTATTTCGTATACAATAAACAATCTTGGCTACCTTTAAAATAGACGGCTAAAACCGACAATCTAAATATATCACTTTTCTTTCTTAAACAACTTCACAAACTCACGTTAAACAGAATTATATACAAACACTTTGTGATGTCAAAATATGCAAAAACCACTACACAGAACTTGTTCCTTAGAAACTATTCCAATCAATGTCGTATGATAATCTCATGAAACAAATGCACCGCATATGCAAATTATTCAGTGGGTCACTGTACAGAAAACATTTTGCCATGCAGCATTATTTCTGAAGACTTTTCATATCGGCTGTGTTACGTATTATAATACGTGCAGGAATATTTTCCCCGAGGTCTGCGCTTACTTAAGTATCACTTTCTACAAGCAAACATAAATAAAATACCAAACACCACGCTGGTATTTATATAATATATACAGATTTCTTTACCTTTGCTTAATAAATATTTAAATATTTGTATTAATTAAAATTCCCCCACTTAATGGTACCTGCACCTTGTCGTGGTGGTGGGGCTTGAGTACCTCAGTGACCCCAAGAGCTACTGGTAGGGCCTCCCTAGCCAGATTGGTCGAGGGGGAAAGGTCGGACTAAGACAGGTACCCTGGTCCTCCAGGTTGGGGGTTGGTCGCAAGGCTAACAACCTTGCGCCGTAAAAAGGAAGATGTTACGAAACCTCGATCAAAGCCTCGGACAGACGGACCTAACGGAGGACTCAATGGAAGAGGTGAAGTGAGGAGGCCATGGATCGAATACGGACCGGAGAGCCATAGAAGAAGAAGATTAACTAAAAATCAGTATGAAGGAAACCCAGGCATTAAGCCAGCTAATCCATAAAGACAATAACACACAAGAGAATGAGAAGCGTATAATTACGCAGACTTACATATAGAACAAACATGATTGTCTTTGGAAGAGCCAACTATATTATTCTGTGCACTGCCTTGTTTTCTGAATGGTACATCACCATTTTCATCACTGTTAGGTGCAACAGCAAGAAGTGTTGTACCTTCACCATTCACCATTGCTACGTGTCCATCTGGTCCTAAAGTTGCTTCGTTACGAGTCATCAAGTTATGAAGCTCCACCACCTGCAACAAATATGTTACACTTACTGCACACTCCGTATGAGCCGGGATAGCTCAGTCAGTATAGTGACTAGCTACGGGCTGGACGACCGGGGTTCGATCCCCGACGGGGGCAGAGGATTTTTCCTCTAGCCTCTGCGTCCAGACCGGGTCTGGGGCCCACCCAGCCTCCTCTACGATGAGTACCGGGGTTCTTTCCCGGGGGTAAAGCCGGCTGGGGCGTGATGCTGACCACTCACCCCCATCTAGTGCCGAGGTCAAGGCAGAGAGGAGCTATACCTCCTCTCCCCCCAAACGCCTACATGGCGTATAGTGGGACAACTTTACTTTTACTTTACTGCACACTCCACTTTCACATATAATAAAATCTTCTCGGAATACCAGCCAAGGTGGCTTAATGAATAAAACACCGTTTCGAGAACCATCTTCATCCTCGTTCTCAGGGTACCGTGAGAACGAGGGCGAGGACAAAGATGGCCACTTTACACGACTGGTATCCCAAGTAAAATTTATTATACTTAGTCATCGTGAAAGCTACAGATCATACACCCACTTTCAGAATTGATCCTTCTAATGTCATCATAAACTTCATTCCTATTTGCTGTTCTCAGACAATAAAATACTGAAAATTTTTAATACAATTACCTATATAATATGACATGAAACATTGTAACCTTAAATCATGTCAGTATTCTTACCTGGGCCTTCATGAGATCGGTATTTTCCAAATGAACTGTAGAACTTGAATGAAGTACAGTCTGGAACACTCCAAAATTTCCATTCTCAACAGCTTCCAGGTGAATTACATGTTCTTTGCAGGCATCTTTTTGTGCCGCAACCTGCTCACTCACAGTTTCATAGAACTTTGACGCAGAAATATGGCCCAGTGTTTCCGTAACAGTTCTAACTCTTTTTTGTTGAGATAATCTCTCTATGACACGGCTCAGATCTTTTTTAGGTTTAGAATACGCGGTGATACGTGGAATTGATGTTTCTACGTGAGATGATAACGGATCCTCGCTGTCAACAGCTGTTAGGTCAGGAGTCGCATCATTTGTCAGCCACGTCTCAGTACATGGGCCAGGAGGAATTGACTCTGGTTGGATAACTGTAGTACGATCTTCTACCTGTAACAGTACATTTGACGCGTACCTGCCATAAGTAATAACAACTTTTAAAACTTTCTGCTATAGTGCACAGTCATTTAGCTCTAACTAACTAACTAACTAACTAGACGGCTTACCGAACCCGAAGGTTCAGAGATGCTAATTGTAAACAGCATAAAACAGTATGTTGTGACATTACAGCAAGTAAAACATAAGAATAGACATTCAACATAACCACATGATATTTTTGGACTATTTCAGTTAACCATTCAAAGGCCAATGTGACAATTTTTTAAAATTTTATATGGAATAACAAACAGGCCGCTGGTATTACCATATCTGTGTGTGTGTGTGTCCTCTTAATAACCTTTAATCAATACATAGATTTCATAAAATCTGATATAAAACTCATGACATCACAGGTCAGTGTTTTAAACCGGGGGTCGGCAAATCTACCTTAAGACTAGTATTCAAAGTACGCGCTATAACGAAACGGTTGAGTTGAGTAGTTGAGAGAAAGAATTCTATAGCGATGAATACGGTCAATTAAGATCATATGCTCGGGGATTTATATCTGTATTTGGCAGCACCTACCTGTGTGAAAAGACATTTTCAAAGACGAGATATGTAAAATCTCAATACAGGTCAGCGTTAACGGATGAACATTTACAATCAATTTCGATGTTAGGTAGTTTGGTGAAATGTTATCTCATAAACAGGCAATTCCATTCTTCTCATTAGTAGAGCTGTATTTCAAACAATTGTAGTCTACTTATTATTATTACGTTACATTTTGTTCAATAAATTTGTTAAAACTTGGTTTTTACTTGTTACATAAGTAGGCTTACCTATACAAATATCTAAATAGTATTAAAAATATATTAAAATTGGCCGTCAATCACAATATAAGATAATTAAAAGATTAAAATATCATTTTTCGTTCCTTATCGAGTACTCAATTTACATGTGGATAAGGAACGAAAAATGATATTTTAATCTTTTAATTATCTTATATTGTGATTGACGGCCAATTTTAATATATTTTTAATACTATTTAAATAAATCACAATATGACGCACCTACAATATCTTATACAAATATCCTCGAGTTTGCCTCTTAGCCCGCAGAGCCTAAAATATTTACTATTTGGCCCTTTAGAAAAAATGTTTGCCGACCCGTTTTAAACGTTTAACAGAACAATACCAACATGACGCCCATATGTGTTCACAGAGACATAACACCATGTATATTTCCACATGACAGTAACAAATGAAGAACAACTATAACAAAACATAAGAAATTTAGCATGGAGACAGACAAATTTTTGTATGAAACACATTTTTGGTATAAATTACAGGACTGGGCCTATCGACCCGTTTCAGGACAGTTTCTCAAGACTTGTCCTTATTAGTCTTGTAGGGCGCATTTGAGTAGTGAGTGACCAGCCCAACTGACTCTGCATAATTTCTACTCAATCCTCATTTGTTTGCTAGAGCCAAGAAATAAAAAAATTACCAGGTG